>JARFXV010001546.1:0-355000 GCA_031761425.1 Cosmopolites sordidus
TATTTTTGTCAAACGTGGGCTGTTGATTGGGTTGTATTATGTTGGATGTTGAGTCTGTTATTTGCATTATTTGGTTTTTCTATAATTCTATGGTAGAATTCACATACTATGTAGCTTGCTGTATGTGGGCCTCCACAATGAGCACAACTTTGCGGGTACGTTTTTACTTTTCTTGCAGCTGAATGTACTGTGTGGTCCACCACATTTTACACATACATACGGTCGATTGCAGTATGTTGTTGTGTGTCCGTAATTTTGGCATCGCATACATTGAGCTATACCTCTGGTTTTTCTTGGTGGTTCTACTTGTATTATTTTATTCTGAAAGATCTTTATTTTATAAATATCCTTGTTATTGTCTGCTGGCTCCAAGTCAACAAAGAATAGGTTTAATGGTTCTTTTGTTATTCGTTTTCTTCCGTTTAATATGGTCCTTACTTTATGTCCCCTTCTGAGATAGTTCTTCTTTGATTTCGTTCAAATCAGTTGTATGATGTAGGTGTTTAATTACTACTCTGTATGCTCGCTCATCCTTGAGTTGATATGTATGGTGTATGATTTTGTTTTCCCTCAGAAAATGTATTAGTTGTCTTAGGTGTCTGAACGTTGCTACTAATTTTTATTGTATTATCTGCTAGCGTTTTTGTATGGTATTGTTCATCTTCAACTATTTCCCCTCGACTTGTTTCTCATTTCTTGATAGTTAGTTACCCCGTAAATAAATATTGGGTGGTGGTTTTGGAATTATATTTTTCTGGCTGCTTCTCATTGTTACTTACTTCGTTATCTACAGGTAAGCTATTGAATCTGTTGTTTAGTGGGGACACTTTGTTGATTGTTTGGGTTTATTTTCCTCCTTTTAGTATGTTTTCACTTTTTGCACGGATTTTCAATATTTTCTTGATCATCTAGTTCATCATCGCTAGTTGATGACATTCTGTAATAGTACTTATTATTAGGTGTTGACTGGCTCTGCGATCTAGTTGCAAGGAGTTGTATATTGTGTTGGTACACCCTGTATGTTATTGTTGGTTGGTACACTCTGTCTAACATTGTTGGTTGGTAGGTTCTGTGTAATTTCAGTAACTGGTTGACCGTCCTTTTTATACCCTAATAGGTTCTCCGAAGGGAACATATTTATATTTTATTTCTCACTTATCTCTCGATATATGGTATTCGTTGCTATCCAAATGAAAAACCATAGAATAACGATACTCTGAGGGTTCCGATACAATATCGGCCGTATGATATATATATATATATATATATATATATATATATATATATATATATATATATATATATATATATATATACCAGGTGTCCCATTAAGTATGGATCGCGGCCGTATCTTGAAAACTATTTATCCCACAGCTGTGCGGAAAAAAAATTGTACTAAAAATGATCATGAGAAATTCACCAAAAAATATTTTTAAGCTTCTAAAACGATCGCAAGAGGGCGTGACGAGCTAAACATTTTTAAAAATCTTTTTTTTTTGTGTATTTTCAAGTGTTAACCGAGTAGGAAAAATTCTCAGTTATAATTAGCAAACTGTCTCCTACGACTTTGTTTTATGTCATTTTTGTCGTAATTTCACGAATAGAGGGGTGGGGGGGGAGTTTTACCTATTGAGATAAAAAGTCGTCTAATGTCCGTTTGCCTTAACCGATTTTCCTCAATTTGGATTCATTTAAAAGGCAATTGCTGGGACAATAAGATAATCTGGGAGATAAATTATTTAGTTTATAAATGAAACTGCGAGGTGGCGTTACATTCAACAATAGTTTTTTTGAGGTTTTGTTCACTTTTTTCAACTGGAATGGTACAGCTTTTACTACATGGCAAGAAAGGTAATTTAAAGAGGAATCGTCCAGTGAAAACCCGAAATCGAAATCTCTGACATGCCAAGAGATATTTCGATTTTTCTGAAAAAAATCAGCTGGTTTTAATTTTTACCGTAATATTAAGTTAAAAATTGGTCTTAATATTTAGGTCGCAATCGCAACCGCAACAATTTTATTTAAAAAATAAAATTATCTATTCAGTATCAATCATCATAAATGTTCTAATCCTGACCTTGATAATATTTTCTTATTTAATTACATAAGTGGAAAAAATGCCTTTCCCCAATTGTTGCCTTTTTGTCTTTTGTGATGCTTAAATACTGCTTGAAAGAATATTGAAATCAGTCATTAATAAATATACCTACTCTTTCTTTTAAACTAAATGAATGGATGAATGAAATTATGCGTTTTCGGGTTTTCCAAATAAACGCATGCAATCCTTAGGTACATTACACAAAGAGGTAAGAAAGGAACCATGGAAACAAACAAAAACAGTCAAATTAACTTGTCAGTTTTGAAATGCAATACACTTTCAACATTGCATTTATTGATTATTATTAATAATTATTATAATAATATCTAACAATGCCTTTTACGAATAACGAGGCCTATGACATGTTGGCGGTGTATTTCCAATGTTTTGAAAATGCATGTATTGCAGAGCGGCAATATGCAAGTCAATATCCCGAAAGAAGGCATTATTCGAAGAAGGTGTTTACACATCTAGTAAGACGCTTACGAGAAACAGGAATTGTGCATCCAGATCCAGTCCGCACCAGGTTACGTTCGGATTCGTAATGGAGATAATGTCGTAAATGTTCTGGCTTATGTTGAAACCAAACCCCCATTTAAGTATCAGACAAATATCTGAATAATTAGGTGTTAGCAAGACATCCATTCATCGAAACTTAAGAGATAACAGGCTGCACCCCTATCATATTGTCTTACACGAAGCGCTTTTGGATAACGATTTCGACACACGGTTGGACTATTGTCACTGGTTAAAAAATATGTGTAGTGGAAATAAACAATTCTTAAAAAAGCATACTATGGACTGATGAAGCTACTTTTAGCAGTGATGGAGGCGTTAACTTACATAATATGCACTACTGGGCAGTTGCAAATCCACACTGGATGTTAGAAATCAACCACCAAAATAGATGTGAGTGTGAATGTATGGTTTGGTGTTTTGGGAGACAAAATTATTGGTCCCTTTATTTTTAATGGACATTTGAATAGTGAAACATATTTAATTTTTTTTACAAAATGGACTGCCAGAACTAATGGAAGATTGTTTCGTTGGAAACAAGAAGACACATGTGGTACCCAGCATGATGGTACCACATGGTACCTGCCCACTTCTCGTAGGTGGTTCGAAACTTCTTGGATGCTTCGTTTCCAAATCGTTGGATAGGACGGAGTAGTTTATTTTCGTGGCCGGTGCGCTCACCGGATTTGACAGTCCTCGATTTTTACTTGTGGGGAAGACTAAAAGACCTTGTTTTTCAAACTTGTCCTACCACACGAGAAAACATGATTGAAAGAATTCAAAATTCAATAACCAGCATTTCAAGAGCGGAAATTGAAGCTGCCGTTTTTAGTACTCGTCGAAAAATAAATATTTGCATTTCTAAGGATGGAAGGCATTTTGAACATTTAGAAAGGCGTTAAAGTTCAGATTCTGTTAATTATTAGACTGTTGTGCTGTTAATTATATTTGACTATTGTTATTATTATTATCTTCGTTGTTGGCCCGTTGGCCTTTAAACACGCTCCAAATTAATATGGCACGAAAAAACTCCCCCCCCCCCCCCCCCCCCCCCCACTTCTTTATTCGCGAAGTTACGACAAAATGTCATAAAACAAAGTTGTAGAAGACAGTTTGCTAATTAAACCTGAGAATTTTTCTTACTCGGTTAACACTTTTGGTGAATTTCTCATGATCATTTTTAGTACAATTTTTTTCCCCAAAGCTGTGGGATAAATAGTTTTCAAGATACGGCCGCGATCCATACTTAATGGGAATATATATATATATATATATATATATATATATATATATATATATATATATATATATATATATATATATATATATATATATATATATATATATATATACATATATATACCAGGTGTCGGAGTATTCTTTCTGATCCTCCACAGCTCTCTCATCCTCTCTCCGTAGGTCCTCTTTCTCTCCTCCGTCACCCTTGTCCCCGATCTCCTTGAAACTTCGCTCTGTGATGCGACGTTCCACATATGTATATTGTTTCTGTACTTGCTTCTGTCCTCAATCTCTATCGGATTCATTTTTGCCCTTCCCAGATCAGTTCTGACCTGTTCGATCCATGGTACTGTTGACTTAACCCCTTGTATGTATGTAAGAATTTTGTTGGTGACTCTTGTCGGTGGGAGTCTTCTGATATGTCCATAGAATTTCAACCTTCTTTTTCTTATGTCGGCCGCTACGTTGGACATACTCTCTGTGGTTTTTCTGGAATATAATCTGTTTTCTTCCTCTATTAGTTTTGGGCCGAGAATTTTCCTCATAATTTTGCTTTCTTCTTTTAGTATGTTTTCTATGCCGCTTTTTGTGTGGAGTGTAAGTGTCTCGCTTGCATATAGTACCTCTGGTTTGATTACTGTGTTGTAATGTCTTATTTGTGTGTGTGCGTGTGTGTGTGTGTGTGTGTGTGGATATGGATTTATTATTGTAGATATTGTGTGACTTACCGTATGCCCTCTTCATCTTCTGTAATCGAGTCTTTTGCGCTATCTTCTCTCCTCCTGTGGGTTCGAGAATCTTGCCCAGGTATTTGAAATGTGTGACCCTTTTTATCTTGCCATATTTGGTGTTCAAGTTTTGGACATCTAATTTTGAGCAAAAGAATTCGGTTTTTTGAAAGGAGATTTGTAGGCCAACTTTCTCTGCACATTCCTTGAGGAGTTCTAACTGTTTAGTTGCCCTTGTTTCATTGCCTGCGAGTATGGCTAGGTCGTCCGCGAATGCTAGACATGAAATTTCTATATTGTTTTTGGTTCGTCCGAGTCGTATTGGTTTCCAGTGTCCTTGATTTTTCAGTTCCTTTTCCCATTCCCTTATGACTTTTGTCCAGGACCAGGTTGAAGAGGAGTGGGGATAACCCATCTCCTTGGCGTACTCCGGTTTTAATCAGGAAGGGTTTGAAAAATTCTCCCATAAACGTCACTTTAGAGACTGTGTCGGCCAGTGTCTGCCTGATCAGTCGTAGTGTTTTGGTGTCGAGCCCTTATTCTTCTAGGATGTTGAAGAGATATTTTCGGTCTATGCAGTCGTATGCTTTCTTGAAGTCCACGAATGTGCAGATGATAGGAACGTTCCTGATAGCTTTGTATTTCAGTATTGTTTTTAACCTAAATATTTATATATATATATATATATATATATATATATATATATATATATATATATATATATATATATATATATATATAGATATATATATATATATATATATATATATATATATATATATATATATAGATATATATATATATATATATATATATATATATATATATATATATATATATATATATATATATATATATATATATATATATATATATATATATATAGATATATATAGAGTAGAATCTCGGGTATGTGGTCTGTTCTTATGAATTAATACTACGATTTCATTCTTTGATAACCCTCAATATATTTCGTCAAATTTTTTCTGATTTCTTCATGAGGAAAAACAGCTTAAACAATAAACTTAAACAATAAATATACAATGACGGACTTACAATGTTTAAAATTCAGTCAAAATGTTCAAATATATATAATAAAACAAACAGAAAATATAGAACAACACTCACACGTAGGAACAAACGTTTCTAAAGAAAATTTATACAGTTAACATCAATGATATTGTTTTTTTTCCACATATACTGATCCTTTTCACCCCGTATTGATAGTCGAAATATCAAGATACTAAGAATTAAAAATATTGTTTTCTATCAATTTTACTTAAATTAATATTTTTAATATTATTATTTTTCTATATTATATTTCAACTATTTGTGCAAAATCTGGTCTATTTTTTATTTTTATAATCTATTTTATATTTTTATTTTTTTTTTGTATTTTATTTTTTTAAATAAAAAAAATAAAATAGAATAAAAAGATTTTGTACAAATAGTTGAAATGTAATATAAAAAGTTAATAATAATATTAGTGGTATTAATTTAAGTAAAATTGAAAGAAAACAATATTTTTAATTCTTAGTATCTTGATATTTCGACTATCAATACGGGGTGAAAAGGATCAGTATATGTGGAGAAAAAACAATATCATTGAGGTTAACTGTTTAAATTTTCTTTAGAAACGTTTGTTCCTACGTGTGAGTGTTGTTCTATATTTTCTGTTTGTTTTATTATATATATTTTAACATTTTGACTGAATTTTATATATTGTAAGTCCATCATTGTATATTTATTGTTTAAGTTTATTTATAATATGACATTTTTGTAGTTGTCATTTTTCCTGAAGAAGTCAGAAAAAATCTGACGAAATATATTGAGGGTTATCAAAGAATGAACTCTTACTATTAATTCATAGGGACAGACCGCATACCCGAGATTCTACTCATCTACTATTTACATGGTCGAGAATAAACAATTTATATATCTATATATATATATATATATATATATATATATATATATATATATATATATATATATATATATATATATATATAGTGATCCACAACTTCCAAATCCGTTCCTAAAGTAGAAATTCTTTTGTCCTCAGCAAATTTATTGAACATGACCTGACTCTTCTTCTTGTTTATATTGAAGCCAAATGGTTCCCCAGCCTTTTGCAGCTCTTATAGTGTCTTTCCAGCTCCTCTGTCAGAAGTCAGAAAAAATCTGACGAAATATATTGAGGGTTATCAAAGAATGAACTCTTACTATTAATTCATAGGGACAGACCGCATACCCGAGATTCTACTCATCTACTATTTACATGGTCGAGAATAAACAATTTATATATCTATATATATATATATATATATATATATATATATATATATATATATATATATATATATATATATATATATATATATATATATATATAGTGATCCACAACTTCCAAATCCGTTCCTAAAGTAGAAATTCTTTTGTCCTCAGCAAATTTATTGAACATGACCTGACTCTTCTTCTTGTTTATATTGAAGCCAAATGGTTCCCCAGCAGCTCTTATAGTGTCTTTCCAGCTCCTCTGGGTCTTGTGAAAGAAGAACGATATTATTTGTAAATCTAAGATGATTTAAGTATGCACCATTAATCTTTATTCCATCCTGTTCCCAATCCAGATTACGGAATACTTCTTCCAGATAGACTGAGAAAAGAAGAGGCAATATTGCGTCACTCTGCCGTACGCTCCGCCTACTTTTATTCCAACCTCAAGATCGTCAAGGTGGATTGTCGCTGTAGCTTCATCATATATCGACCCTAGTAGATTTACATAGGTTTTCTCTACACCTTGATTAAGCAAGTCATCTATTATGGTCCGTTTTCAGATTGAATCAAATGCTTTTTCATAATCGGTAAAAGCCAAGCACACTGGCATAGTGTATTCGTTGTGTCTTTCTATGACCTGCTGTAGGACCTGGATGTGATCCATTGTACTGAATTCACGTCTGAATCCTGCTTGCTCCCTTGGTTGTGCGTGCATTAAGTTTTTTTAATATTCTTTTGGATATTATCTTGTTGAAAACTTTGTACACCACTGATAGACGAACGCGTTAAATGTGGCTGGCAGGCATTTGGCAGGCTCAACATAATGTTTAAGAGTAAACTACCACTTTGCCTGAAAAGAAAAGTTTTTGATTAGTGTGTCCTGCCCATTATGACAGACGGTGTGATACCTGGACACTCACATCACAATCAGTTCAAAAACTTCGAGTAGCACAGAGGGGAATGGAAAGATGTATGCTTGGCATTACTAGACGGGATAGAAAGACCTGCACATGGATCAGAGAACGAAGTGAGTGACATCATTGAAAGAATAAAGCAATTGAAATGGAAGTGGGCAGGCGATGGGACGAAAGATGGACCAGGGCGGTCTTGGACTGGATACCACTTGATCGCAAACGTCCATGGGGAAGACCGAAAACACGATGAACTGATGACACTCTTAGGTATATTAGACCCGAATGGCAGAGGAGAGCTCAGGACCGCTAGAGTTGGAAGCATGCTGCATAAATGAATTTATGTTATATAATGGATTAGTTCGGTGAATCAACAACAAGGTGATATTAATATTGTTTTATAAAATTATTTATTCTTATCTCTGTACCTGTGAACTAATATTAGTTAATACATTTTTTGCTATTAGTGAAATCCAGCACAAATTTTGAGCATTTTAAATAATACACAGATCATGTACTATAAGACACGCGTATTATATTAAAATACTACACTAATTATATGCAAAACGTGGCTGATGACGATTGGAGCCGAGTATACACGATTCAGTGCGTCACCGATCCGAGCGCGCTTGATGTCAAGTGGATCCGAGTAAAGTCGATTCAGCGTCATCGACTCGAGCGTGACGGTTCACTTACGTTCGCTCCTAAACAAAAACGCGCGTAAAGAAGTTTTCACTTTAAAAAAATTACAAACGGCGACTTCAATCTTTTTAACGGTATAAAATTTGAAAAACCTGTTGGGTTTGATAAGGATCTGTTGTTTACTAAGATTGACAACCTCAATGAAGTTCGCCTGGACTTCAATTGAAAACTACTTGAGCCAGCAATAGGCCCCAAACCAATCAAAAACCTTAGCCTCGTTGCGGGAAAAAATCTCAGCTAAAATAAAGTGAAACTCAAGGGCTAGCTTAAAAACTAGGTTTAAGTCTCTATCTATTGCAATTGTTTTCCGAGATGGCATACCCAGCCATCACATCCTGGAGAACCAAGTACCTCTACCATACCTTAGAAGACTATGGGCACCCTGGACCGCTTCCAAGACCTTATCACTAACGATTTTGAATTTCGTTACATTTTACAAATGATATTATTTTTTTTTAATAAAAACTTTCGATCGATATCGTTTGCGACACATTTTGTCGTATGGATTTCTTTATAATAAATATAGTTTAAATATAGTATATAAAACGGATGAATCCGAGTAGGTTAACTAGACAAATAGTCGAATTTTATGAAAATAGGAGTAGAGCTAAAGTGGAAATAATTAAATGGATTCAAAGATTGGAACAGTCAAAAAACAGCAATAAACTATAGCATCTTTTTGGAAGTAAGAAAAGAAACATCGAAGCTAATTAGACAAACTAAAAGAAAATATGAAAACAATCAACTTAATGAAATAGAAAAAGATTTCCAAAAATATAACACCCGAAACTTTTACAAAACATTTAAAACTAAATTAATAGGCTATCAACCCCAAAGTCTTTGCTTCCAAAAGCAAAACGGACAATTAGCTCTAAATAACCAAGACAATTGCAAGGAACTTGCGAAATATTTTGAACAAATACTAAACTGTCCTGAGCCTTTAAACAAATTACCAACACTAAACCCTAAACAAACAAACCCAGATTCATTACCACCGAATGAAGATGAAATAATTAGGCAAATCAAGCGGCTTAAAAATAACAAAGCTTCTGGTGAAGATGGAATCACTGCTGAACTTTTGAAGTCCGCTGGTCCAGGCACAATCACGGAAATAACCAAAATTCTACAAGAAGTTTGGCGAACCGAACGGATTCCGGAAGATTGGAAAGATGCTCTAATCCATCCACTACACAAGAAAGGAGATAGAACGGATGTAAACAACTATAGAGGGATATATCTTCTCCCAGTTTGTTACAAGATTCTATCTCAATGTCTACTAGACAGAGCACAAGGACAGTTGGAACCTAAAATTGGTGAATATCAAGCAGGTTTTCGACCGGGCAGATCCTGCCCTGAACAGATCCTGAATCTAAAGTTGATCCTAAGACATCAAAAACTGTACAATAAAAATCTCGTCTGTACATTTGTGGATTTCAAGAAAGCATATGATTCTATAGACCGCGAATCTTTATTCCGAATCTTGAAAGAACAAGGACTAGATCTGGAAACGCTGGCAATTATTAAAGCAACATTAACTAACACAAGGTCAAAAGTTAAATTTATGGGTGACATCTCAGAGCCCTTCGAAATGAAAACTGGAGTGAGACAAGGGGATTGATTCTCGCCACTCTTATTTAACTGTGTTCTAGAAAAAGTAATACAGGAGTGGCGTAAAAAAAAGTCGGCTCTGAATATTGATCAGCCCATTAAACAGGGGAGAACCAACATCAAAATTGATTGTCTGGTGTTTGCTGATGATCTAGCAATTTTGGCTCAAGATGTATTAACGGCACAAAAACAGATTGAAATTCTAAAAGAAACAGCAGAAAAGGTAGGACTCCAAATTTCCTTTGAAAAGACAGAATACATGACCTGCAACAGACTAAGAACACCATTTCTAAAAACAAAATATGGTAACATCAGACGAGTCTCTCAATTCAAATATTTGGGTGAAATAATCATGGAAAATGGGTTGGAAAAAGCGGCCAATAAGGGTAGATGTCAAAAAATGGAAACGGCATTGAGACTTACACAAAATATTTACAACAAAAAATGTATATTTAAAAACACAAAACTGAGACATTACAACACAGTTATTAAGCCAGAATGTCTATATGGGGCAGAAACGCTCATTTTGAATAGAAAGACAGACATCGAGAACATTGAAAAGAAGGAAAGAAAAATCATAAGAAAAATCCTAGGCCCCAAACAAATAAATACAACAACATACCGACTTCGAGAAAACCAAGAAATCAAACAATACACAGATATACATAGCGATATGAGAAAAAGAAGACTTAAGTTTTACGGACACATAAAACGGATGAATCCAAATAAACTAACTAGACAAATAGACGAATTTTATGAAAATAGGAGTAGAGCTAAAGTAGAAATAATTAAATGGATTGCTGCAATTAAAGAGGACCTAAGATCAGCATATATTACACAAAGTGAAATTCAGGATAGAGGCTGTTTCAGACACAAGGTTGACGTTTGGAAGGTTGGCCAGAGAGAAAAATGTAGGAAGACTGGAACAACTTGGTCTGACGAAAGAAAAAAAACTCATAGCGAAAGAATGAAATCAGTATGGGCGCAAAGGAAGGCTAACAACAACAAACGCCTTTAATTGTACTTCGCGTGGTCCACCCGGGCCCATACGTGAATAATAATAATAATAAATATAGTTTAAGTAAACCATCTCATTTTTTAAAACTACTTAAGCCGGTGCGAGCTTGAAATACGAACTAAAACGGCCGGATTCATCGGAAAATTTCGCACGTGAATCCGCATATAAACTGCATATTTAAAATATAATTTTACTGATTAGCCCCTTTTCCATCCCCTTTTCCTGGCAGATGTATCTAGGCTTTACCGTTTTTAACCGTAAAGCGTTTTAGTTATTTTCGAATTGCGATTTCAGTAAACTTTTCCCGTTGGCATTTATAGCATCTGGTGTGGAGAACAATTATTTATGATTATTATTTTGATTAGTTTATTAATAATAAGTATGATTCGTATCTGCAGTTATATCCTATATCGAATCTTTTGGCACCATCAGTGACAGGGATCTCTCCTGGATGGGACAAATCTGCTCTCAAGGAAACTTCATCAAAAAGTGAAGGATAATCATGCTTCAGACGCACTATGCATTCGGCCTCTACTCTTCTACATGCCCTACTTCTCTACATTCTGTCGAATATTTTCAAATTTCCGCTATCAGCTTTGCTTTGGGCGCATTCAAGTCTTGTTTTGCCATCCTCCAGTGTAATGTAATCGTAAACCTCTATGTTTCCTTCACAAAAAAACATGATGTGCATTTTTAAGACTACTACTACTATTTGATGAAGGCTACCTCGCCAAGGTGCATCAAGCTATCATCTTGCTCCACGACAATGCACGGCTACCATCGTTAACAAGAGTCTGAATGATCTCGAACGAAAAGTTCTTCCGCATTTGCCGGACTCTCCAGATCTTGCGTTATCACCTCTTCCGTACTCAACCAAATGAGGGGTGTAACCTTTACCAACGATAGGGACCTTAAAACTGGCTTAACAACATCTTTGAGTCTAGGTCTGGCGATTTCTGGCGTAATGACATCAATAAATTGAACGAGAGATAGAAGCAGGTCGTGGACAATAACAGATAATTCATCATTGATTAATTTGTTGTTATAACTATTGTTTTTTTTCAATAAAAAAATTAATAAAAAAACGGTGGGAACTTACGGAATAATCTAATGAATAAATGCGAAAACACATTTAAAATTTTACAATAGATACAACCATTTTATTAAACTCAAACAGATTTACCATTAAGTATCAAATCACTTTTTTTAAACTTCTCAACGCACGTTTCGCTGACCATGTTAGCATCATCAGGGAATGATTTAAGCTAATTTTAATATTAAACTATGTTCTATTTACATGATAATCCTACCTAATGAAACGTGTAAAAATCATTAACCGTGAAGTTTACTGAACCTAATATTAATAATTGAAAAAGTTGACTAAACGGAATAGGCCCTTTATTCCGGTTCATAATTTTCTTACATTTTTCTATCTGAATTCTTTCATATACATCCAAGGTTATATATTGTTATTTGCACTTTTAACCAGTCTTACATTTCTGATATATATACATATACCGTGTGTCCCAGCCAAATGGAATAAATTCGTTAATAAATAAATGGGGGCGTGTTCGAAAAAGCGATTGGTATTTTTAGATGCGCATTTTTTTCAACAAAAATTTTTTATACAGGGTGTGTCATGTAACAGTGGCCAATACCAACTTTCTTATTTTAAATACAACACCCTGTATATTATTTAATTTTTGGATTCTTCAGGAAATTCTAGACATATTTCATGTAAAATATCCTAGACTTATCTTCAACTGTTTCGGAAATATTAAGTAATTCTTCGAACAGGCAAAGATAAAAGATCAGGTTTTCAAAGGTAGGTATTTGTTATATGAAACGTCAAAAAAAATCAACGTGCCTTTTAAATTAGTTTTCTTTGACGTGTGTGATTCATTTGATTTAAACATGGTGTATTTATCAGAGAGTCATAAAATAACTATCTTAATGATGATACGTTATGGAGATAGGACACGAACTCAAGCCGCAGTTATTCGTCTCTTTAGGGAGAAATATCCTGACTTACCACCCATATTCCAAGGTAGAGTAAGTAAAGTTGAAAAATAATTTAGAGAACTGGGACACGTGAGACAAATTAAGAAGGAAGCAGTGTCGTTGACCGATAACAAAAAATTGAATGTAATGCTTGCATTCTAAGACAATCTGCATACCTCAACTCGACAAGTTGCCTTGGAAAACAATGTTGGTCGCTCTTTGGTTACTAGAATATTGAAAGAGAATAAAATGCATCCGTATAAGCTACAGCCTACTCAAGAGCTTAGTGGAAACGACTTCGACAGGAGAATGGAGTTTTGCGAACAAATGATGCACATAATAGACAACAACCTTCTGAGAGTGGAAAACGTTTTATTTTCTGATGAATCTACTTTTACTCTTCATGGGCATGTCAACTGTGGTTATTGGTCGAGAGAAAATCCTCACTGGATGCGGGAAATTCACACACAAAGACCTGAAAAGATTAATGTCTGGGCAGGTATTATAGGAGATCAAATAATTGGTCCAATGGTTGGTAATAGAAGAAATCCTCAATTGCTAGCCGGCACAATTTGGTTCCAACAAGATGGAACAACCCCATTATCAAAATTCAAATTCCAAAAATTAAATAATATACAGGGTGTTGTATTTAAAATAAGAAAGTTGGTATTGGCCACTGTTACATGACAAACCCTGTATAAAAAAATTTTGTTGAAGAAAATGCGCATCTAAAAATACCAATCGCTTTTTCGAACACGCCCCCATTTATTTATTAACGAATTTATTCCATTTGGCTGGGACACACGGTATATATATATATATATATATATATATATATATATATATATATATATATATATATATATATATATATATATATATATATATATATATAATATGGTTATGTTCGATTGCATGTTAACCACAAGATTTTTCATTTCTCCCATAGCTAATATGGGCAATGGGTTCTTTATATTATCCTCTAATATGAATCTTTTTGTTTGCCCAATATACGTTCGATCACAATCTTGACAACTAATTTTGTAAATCTCCGACTATTCATGTTGATCTACTTTATCCTTTGGATTACACAGGACTTCTCTTAATTTATTATATGGTTTATATACAACCTTAATATCCACTTTTTTCAAAATTTTGCCTAGCCCTCATGTTAATTGGGCATATAATTATCTTTATTTAAATGAAAATTGATTAATCTATTTACCATAAATGGTAATGGTTAAGAATGTATCTCGAAGTGGTGGTGTTTTTTCTAAAAATATCAAAATCTAACCTATTTTTATTGTTTCAAACTGACTAAAACATCCAGAAATGGCAAACCTATCGTTGTTTTCGAGTTCATGCGTGAATAATATGTTTTGGAATTTACTATTTAAGTTTTTAATAAAATCATCTAAGTTTTCATGTTTTTTGCAAAAACACAATACCTTCGGAAAGTAAAATTTTCTCATGAATAAGTTGGCTAAGTACGGTGACAGAGGATTGCCCATTGCCGTTCCTTCCTGTTGTTCGTAAAACCTGTTGCTAAGCTGAAAACAATTTTGCTTCATACATAATCTTGTTAAGATGTATTCGGAAACAATCTTGTTAATTGAAACCGTTTAACTTGAGTAACTTCCTTAGGTATTTCGAGGTATGTGGAATCGGGACACTCGGAAACAACGATGATACATCAAAGGAAACCAAGAACGCACTTTCCTGTAGATGAATGTTTTTGTTTTTCACAAAACAGTTTGGTTGATTTTCTAATTCCTTTGTTAACCATTTTACCAAGTTGTATATTGGGGAATCAATGGCTGATACATTGATTGGTCAATTAATTGCTCAGAAAACAGAATTAAGGCTCAGAAAACTTCAGCGTTCATGATTTTTACACGCTTCATTAGGTTGTGACCTATTATTTTCTCTTTTGAAACAAAATAAAAAATATATAGATCACAGCGACGGCAGCTGTTTGCCGGCAGCATCGGGAAGAAGGTCCAGGACAGAATGAAGCCACGACAAAAGTTGAGCGCCACCCGGTTACTTCATATATCGGAAAAGACTCTGGAACCGGGAAGGGGTCTATCTTAAATAAAACGGTTTACTAGAATGGTATACATATATATATATATATATATATATATATATATATATATATATATATATATATATATATATATATATATATATATATATATATATATATACGACTGTTTCAAAAAATCGACTATATTTTTTTCTTAAACGTATCGAAAATATTGTTAGAAATGGTGAAAAAAAATGTTGTGATAAAGATACAGCTCTTAATATTAATATTAAGAGGTGCATGACAAATTTCACTTTCCCGTTTAAATAACAGGAGTTTTTTACTTTTGGAATATTATAGTTTTTCAGCGGAACATTACTATGGAAATACTATATTATATCTTTGTAGGAAATTGAACGTTTTTCAAAAAAGGTCTGTTATAAATTTTCGATAAATTTACTTTTTCAAAAGTTATTCGAGGCTAAAGTTGAATGCAAAATAAATTTTTAAATTTTTTCAATTTTTCGACGAAACTATCAATTTTATCGAAAACTGTTATTCGACTTTTTTTGTAGATCATTCCATTTCCGATAAATTTTCATTAATAAATTTCTCGAAACTCCGAAAGCCGGATCGTGAGTTATTTAAAGTGAAATGTGAATTTTTCTAACTAATCGGATGTTTATTGTTTATAATTGATTATAAAGATAAAATTATTAAATTTTTCGACTGAAAATTGTTTACCTGTTATATCTAATTAATTGTGTACTTATTTAAGTTAAAAAATACTGATTTACTTTACTTATTTCTACGAAATGATTTCAAGGTCAAGACCAGCGAAATAAAAACCAAAAAAATTGTTTAATTTTTGGGCTAATAATTTCGTTGTAATCAATGAGAATTAATAATTTATACTTACTAAACTTTTTTAAAAATAAAATTTGTTTATTTTAAATTAGTTCGTTCTATTTAAAAAGGTTAAAATATTTTGGAACCTTTTTCAGCTTAATAGGAATGTTTTTCAGGAAATATTTATAATTAATACTAATTCTTGTGCCAATATATTTGGAGATATGTACTAGTCTTTCCACAGTAATGTTCCGCTAAAGAGCTATAAAATTCCTAAGTTTAAAAAAAAATTCCTACGTCATTTAAGTGGGAAATTGAAATTTGCGATGAGACACCTCTTAATATTACTATTAAGAGCTCTAACTTCTATCTTAAATAAAACGGTTTACTAGAATGGTATACATATATATATATATATATATATATATATATATATATATATATATATATATATATATATATATATATATATATATATATTACAAAAGCACACTCAAAAAAGAACGACACAGAGCACACAAAAAAAGGGAATCACTAAAACTATCAAACAAAAGACACGGGAAGGTGGTTCTCCAAACCTTACCGTGAAAGAAATCAAAAATCAAATACACAGCTCTGAATTACACCAGCTGGTCTCTATGTCCCTATACTTACAAATTAGAGGTTATTTCCTCTATTCTGACAATAGTAAAAAGATAAATATATAACGCTGGGGTAACCAAGAATGGTCAGACGGCAAATAGATGCAAAATATAAGGTGATAACGTGACCATTATCAGTATAAGAAATTATGGTAATAATGTATTTGTGAAAAATAACTGGTAATTGCAATCCTTAACGGTACATGAAAATATAATAAAAAAATGTTTATCTGGCCTTATTTTCTGATGTTGTCTATCCTTGCCTATCAAGGTACTGGGTGTCCAAAAACACTGAGTACGACTGCGGGCAGTCCGGTATCCCTATGCGGGGGTTCCGAAATAATCTCGATCTGACCAACCGGTTACTCTGCCATGTGGTCCCAAAAAGGTGTAAGGTTTCCACGATGGTCGGGCTCTGTAATAGGTGGTCGTTCAATGGCCTGATGTCTGTTGATCGGATTCTCTGCTGCCGGGTCGTAAAACCCTCTATAAGAATATCAGAAAAATCAACCCAAGCGTGACTTGGCCAGTAAACCTACGTACCTCGGTCGGAAGGGTAAGGCGCGAAAACGTCCACTCACCTGGAGATTTGGAGTTAGACTGTCTTGCCTTATCCGAACGATACCGGAACTCTTTCAGTTAAGAATTTGTCCGAAATAAACCTACCAGTGTTGATCAACAATTTACGAATGCTACCTGTAACGATCAAGAATTTGTGAACGCTACAAGGTTAGCTGAATCGAACATAGTTTAGTTTTAGAATTAGATTAAATAATCTCCTGATGATGCTAACATGGTTAGCGAAATGTGCGTCGAGAAGTTTAAAAAAGTGATTGGGTGTTTAGTGGTAAATCTCTTTGAGTTTAGTATTTCTCACCGAAGGTTCCAATAGAAGAATTGAACAACCGTTTTAGTTTTATTTTATCAAATTCACATCAGTTCGACCACTGAAAACTAAAAGTTTATAATAGTGTTTGTTATGGGGAAACGTGTGTGACCAAGTGTATTAAAATTTAGCACCACTGGAAATAACGTTAAAGAAATATATTCATAATATTTTTGTTCGAAATTGTACCGGCTATTTCGGTCCGTATTTCAAACTCGCTACGAATTCGATAATTAAAAAGAATCGTAATGGTTTATATAGTCTGTCTGTTACAGGGAAACGTATACGAGAGTTGATTAAAATTAATCGAACTGATAAATAACCTGAAATAAATATGTTCATGGTGTTTTTATTTGGAAATTTATTATTATAATGTAATACAAGATATTTACAAAAAAATATTGTATCATATTGAATACTATGTCGGTGCTGGTTGTGAGGACCTTACACCAGTGTTTATATTTTATTTTATTTTTTTAAATTATGATTATAGACGCTATATCGGCTACTATGATCATTTACCTCGTATATTTCTCAGTATTTCATAATGTCCCGTTAAAGTTGATTAGACCGTACACATTTCTATAGCCGAACCAGGATTAGAACCCATAGGTAGGGACCATAGTCGTTTTCTTAATTACCACTGTTTATAATTCGGGTCCTAATATTTTTCTAAAAATTTGTTCTTGCATTATGTGTTCAACTTTTGAATGGTTTAGTCAATCGATTTGAAATTTTCACAGTGGCTTAAGGATTGAATAAAGTTTATTCTGTCAATTTATTATTAATAATTATCAAAAATAAATAACATTTAAAGATTTTAATTATTTTTGAAACATTATTAAAAATTCCGTGTTCGTTGTTCTAAAGATTTAAATCAAAAATGTTTTTGCCGAAAAACTATGTTCAAAATACATTTCACATATAATCTGTTAATATTAAAGGAAATGTTAACAATATTTTTATTAAAAATTTCAATATTAATTAATTAATTAAAAGAACGAATTAGATTAATTTTTAAAACTCTTCTCTATACAGAAATGTGAACAATATTTTGCGAGCAGAAGTGAGAAAGCTGAAATTCGTAATCCGGAAACTGTGGGTACTCTGGAAAATTATCTTTTAAATATATGATTAAAATGGGGGTTCAGCGACTTTAAAAATTAAAAATAAAAAACTCTGATGCTTTATTTGGATACGTTTTGTTACAGCGAAACTTTAAAGTGTATTAACATTAAGCAACGCGATAAATATAGTAAAACATTATGTTTGCGGCATTTTTGTTTATATATATATATATATATATATATATATATATATATATATATATATATATATATATATATATATATATATATATATATATATATATATATATATATATTCTTAATTTTTGTCTTAAAAGAACATTAGTGACCCTATACGTGACGCCCCTGACTAAAATGTTAAATTATTAACACAAAAAACGTTTTTCCATTACAACTTATTGAAGTAAACTGAATTTTACAACTTTTTCAAAAAAAAAACGACAATTTTTTTCCTTAAAGGTATCGAAAATATTGTTAGAAATGACGAGAAAAATACCGTGAAAGTTAGAGCTCTTAATAGTAATATTAAGAGGTGTCTCATCGCAAATTTCAATTTCCCACTTAAATGACGTAGGAATTTTTTTTTAAACTTAGGAATTTTATAGCTCTTTAGCGGAACATTACTGTGGAAAGACTAGTACATATCTCCAAATATATTGGCACAAGAATTAGTATTAATTATAAATATTTCCGGAAAAACATTCCTATTAAGCTGAAAAAGGTTCCAAAATATTTTAACCTTTTTAAATAGAACGAACTAATTTAAAATAAACAAATTTTATTTTTAAAAAAGTTTAGTAAGTATAAATTATTAATTCTCATTGATTACAACGAAATTATTAGCCCAAAAATTAAACAATTTTTTTGGTTTTTATTTCGCTGGTCTTGACCTTGAAATCATTTCGTAGAAATAAGTAAAGTAAATCAGTATTTTTTAACTTAAATAAGTACACAATTAATTAGATATAACAGGTAAACAATTTTCAGTTGAATAATTTAATAATTTTATCTTTATAATCAATTATAAACAATAAACATCCGATTATTTAGAAAAATTCACATTTCACTTTAAATAACTCACGATCCGGCTTTCGGAGTTTCGAGAAATTTATTAATGAAAATTTATCGGAAATGGAATGATCTACAAAAAAAGTCGAATAACAGTTTTCGATAAAATTGATAGTTTCGTCGAAGAATTGAAAAAATTAAAAAATTTATTTTGCATTCAACTTTAGCCTCAAATAACTTTTGAAAAAGTAAATTTATCGAAAATTTATGAGAGACCTTTTTTGAAGAACGTTCAATTTCCTACAAAGATATATAATAGTATTTCCACAGTAATGTTCCGCTGAAAAACTATAATATTCCAAAAGTAAAAAAATCCTGTTATTTAAATGGGAAAGTGAAATTTGTCATGCACCTCTTAATATTAATATTAAGAGCTGTATCTTTATCACAACATTTTTTTCCACCATTTCTAACAATATTTTCGATACGTTTAACAGTCATATATATATATATATATATATATATATATATATATATATATATATATATATATATATATATATATATATATATTTCAAAATTCTACAAGAAGTTTGGCGAATCGAACGGATTACGGAAGATTGGAAAGATGCTCTAATTCATCCACTACACAAAAAAGGAGATAGAACGGATGTAAACAACTACAGAGGGATATCTCTTCTCGCAGTTTGTTACAAGATTCTATCTCAATGTCTACTAGACAGAGCACAGGGACAGTTAGAACCTAAAATTGGTGAATATCAAGCAGGTTTTCGACCGGGCAGATCCTGCCCTGAACAGATCCAGAATCTAAAGTTGAGAGTCCAGAATCTAAGGCATCAAAAACTGTACAATAAAAATCTCGTCTGTACATTTGTGGATTTCAAAAAAGCATATGATTCTATTGACCGCGAATCTTTATTCCAAATCTTGAAAGAACAAGGACTAGATCTGAAAACGCTGGCAATTATTAAAGCCACACTAACACAACGTGAAAAGTTAAATTCATGGGTGACATCTCAGCGCCCTTCGAAATTAAAACTGGAGTGAGACAAAGGGATGGACTCTCGCCACTCTTATTTAACTGTGTTCTATAAAAAGTAATACAGGAGTGGCGTGAAAAAAAGTCGGCCCTGAATATTGACCAGCCTATTAAACTTGGTAGAACCAACATCAAAATTGATTGTTTGGCGTTTGCTGATGATCTAGCAAGTTTGCCTCAAGATATATTAACGACAGAAAAACAGATTGAAGTCCTAAAAGAAACAGCAGAAAAGGTAGGACTCTAATTTTCCTTTGAAAAAGCACAATACATGACCTGCAACAGACTGCAACAGACTGGATGTGAGTGTCCAGGTTTCACTTCCGTATGTCATAACGGGTAGAACGCACTGATCGAAGACTTTTCTTTTCAGGCAAAGTGGGAGTCTGCTCTTAAACACAATGTTGGGCCTGCCAAATACCTGCCAACCACATTTAACTGCCCAGTAATCTGCCCAAGATATATAAAGCGGTCCACAATCTCCAAATCCCTTCCTAAAACTGAAATTCTTCTGTCCTGAGCGAAGTTATTGAACATAACCTGACTCTTTTTCAATTGGTTCGCCAGCCCTTTGCAGTTGTTGTATGCGTCTTTGCAGCTCCTCTGGGTCTTGTGAAAGAAGAACGATATGATCTGCAAATCTAAGATGGTTTAAGTTTGCTAATATTTGCGTACGCGTCCTGCATACTGTGCCATCCTCACGCCTTAAGGCATATATTTGCGGTCTTTTATTTCTCAGTTTCTGTTTAGCCTTGTTAATTCCTTTGTTTTGTTCCAGGGTTTTTTGCACTAGCTGCATGTTGAATCGGTGCGTGTCCTCTCTAATACGTTTTCTTATTGTTTTGCAGAGCTCAGTGTACTCGACCCTGCCAAAAGGAGTACCTGCATTTCTCATTGCCCGCCGTCAATGGTCTCACTGAAGATTTTTGTATGTTTGAGACATTTTTCTTCTGGTGCTATTGAAGCAGCCGTTTGAAGCACATTGTAACACAGCAAACCGGTAAAGGACAGTACAGTTGGTAAATATTATTTTATCGTTGGTCATGATGTAGTCAATTTTACTTGTGAGCCCAGATGAACTTTTCCATATCCATTTTCTGGTGATATTTTTCTTATAGAATGAATTCATAATATATAGTTCGTGTCCTTCAGCAAAATCAACCAATCTGTCACCTCTATTATCTCGCTCACCTGTTCGATATGGGCCAGTTGCATTTTCGTCAGTTCTTGTGGTTCCAATTCTGGTATTAAAATCACCCATCAGGATTTTGTATCTACATTTCTCCTTGTATAAAAGCTGGGCCACATCATCATAAAATTCCACAATTTCCTCATACCTATGACTTATAGTTGTTGCATAAGCTTAGACGATTTGAAGCCTAAACTTTTTATTCAGCTGATTGCCGCATTGGCCTAGGCGATCAGATGTACTTTCAAATTTTACTATACTGTCCTTCAGCTTTCGATTGATGAGGAATCCAATTCCACCACATCGACAATTTTCCGCATCTGGTGTGTAAAATACGTGTCCAGTTGGTTCCAGTTTGATTAACTCTTCGCCCTTTCTTCGTGTTTCACAAAGCCCAATAATATCCCAATGTATGTTGTCAAGTTCGATTAACTGTTCTTGCAATCGGGCCTCCGTTTTCATAGTCCGTATATTTAGCGTTACAATGTCAAAAGTCCAATGGCAGCCTAATCTAACCCGATCTGCCTTGACCTGTCCGCCATGAGTGACCCTCCCAGGAGCATAGACTCCAGACTACATAGCGCAACATTTCATTGTCCTACTCAAACCGCTTTACCACGTCAAGGTCTAATCCACAAAGGGGGTATATATATATATATATATATATATATATATATATATATATATATATATATATATATATATATATATATATATATATATATATATATATATGTATATATACATATATAGAAATTATTTGTTAATCCAAAGAGTTTGGGGTATAGTTTTATAATTGCTATGTATAGCCGAATAAATTTTCATTAGAACGTGTTACCTTTTGCATCGTTTCTGTGAATTCCATCGCAAATGCCAAGAGCACATTTTTTTTCACATTCTAAAAGGCATCGTTAAATTTTAATGCACTTTATCGTAAACGTTTCTCCATAACAAACACTACCCAAGTAAACCATAACAGTTCTCTATTTTAGATTATTTAAACCGGTGCGAGCTTGAAATATAGAACGAAATTGTCGGATTGATCGGGAAATTTCGCACGTGAACCCACATATTTAAAAGATAATTTTACTGAGTGGCTCGACTTTCCCGGAAGATGTATTTTAGCTTTTTCGTTCCGGATTGTAAAATGTTCTTCTCATTTTAGAACAGAGGCTTCGGTTAAATTTTATCACTTTCATGCATACCGTTTCGTATTTACACCGTTTAAACTTAATAATTGTTTTAGTAGATTAATTGATAAAAACATGATTTTGAAATAAAACAGAAACAGAGTTTTGTCTACTAGGATTAAAACATATAAAGTTCGTATAAACATACCTTAAAAATTGCTTCTGAAAGGGGCTAGAGCTCCTTAAAGAGGGAACTCTGAAGATGGTTTTTCGCAATATTTTCAAAACGGTTTATGCTAAAGTCATATAATTCGGCATACTTCAATAAGTTGGAATGAAAAAACGATTTTTGTCATGTTAATAATTGAATATTTTAGTCAGGGGCGTCTCCTTGGTAAATGCTGCCATAACTTTTTTGTTTGTAATATTTTTTAATTTTGTAAATCAAATTATTGAATCACAATGCTTTTTAAGTTAAAAAAAAGGCAATCCATGCATCATCTATTTTTTTTATAATCTTATCTTATAATCTTTTATTTATAAATATTATTATTTTTGATATAATCACAAGCAGTAAATATACGTTTCTGCAATTCCTCTACAGTACCAATCGGGATAACATAGACCAATGCCTTTAAGTATCCCCACAAAAAGTAATCAAGAGGATTTAGATCTGGGACAATGCAGTGTTCCACCACGTCCTATCCATCGTCCACGATATGACCGATCTAAATGCGCTCTTATATGTACAGAGAAGTGAGGCGGAAACTGATATGGTACATCTTCCATTAGGTCCACCAAATGGTTTTCCAAGAACTTCAAATACTGTTGTGCATTTAAAAGTTTTGGAAGCACAAACTGTCCAATAAGAAAATCCCGATGCATGTGGATTTTCTTCCGCCCACACATGAGTATTGTGAGAATTAAAAATTCCATTACGTGTGAATATAGCATTGTCTGTAAAGAGAATGTTCTGTACTATTATTATTATTTAAACGCAATTGCTGCTTTGTGGCAGGTCACCAGGCTTTAAGGCTTGAAATTTCTGCAAATGATATGGATATGTTCTCTAACAATTTCCAACATGGTACTTTTCGGACTTGTGTACTTTGCCGTCTTAAACAGCAATTCGTCTGACACTAATTCCAGGGTTTTCTTCTACATTTTCTAAAACTCGTTCTTAATGTTTCGTTAATGTATGGAAGGCTTGAAAGTTCCCTTTTCGCATAATCTTCTATGCAGATTTGTAAATGTTTCTGTACAAGGAAGTACTCTTCTGGGAAAGCCTTTACATACAACCATCTAGCTTCTACTCGCGTTTCCATTCGCCTTCCCGTACATAAAATGCATATTCAAAGGAAGTTCGGGCCATTTTGCAGTTTTACGAAACATCAAAGACGAAGATTAACAGTGACAACTCCCTACTTAATTATTAAGATGCATTTCGATATCCATCGTGGATCGATTTAGAAATAGTCAGTTTTCTGGAAAGCGGTCTCTCCTAACGAGATGAAATAAGAGGACCTACCTACCTAAATATTTTTGCGATTCAATAATTTAATTTAAAAAATTAAAAAATATTACAAAAAAAAAGTTATGGCTGCATTTACCACGGAAACGCCCCTGTATGTGATGCCCCTGACGAAAATATTTAATAATTAACACAAAAAACCTTTTTCCATTCTAACTTATTGAGATATACCGCGTTTTACGACTATAGCGAAATCGTTTCGAAAATATTTCCTCCTCCACCTCCCAAAATATTTCGACGTTATTTCCACACACCCTGTATAGCGTGGCAACGATCTGCTGTCTCTGATTACATAGATCTACAAAAGTTTAAAAATTTGATGCCGCCGAGATTTAAACGCAATTTTAAAGTATAGTGACGACCAACACTCTCAGTAATATTAAGTTATCAACAGTACCAACAGTTTTTAATTTACTCACACTGATAATATTTTCTTCCCTTTCTTAAATAGTAGCCTTCTTACATGGCTACTATTTAACTTGTTTATTTTTGTTCATGCGCCGTCTTTTCTTTCAATTTTTTTAATTGAAATTGTTTTTCCAAATTTTTCACAATTTTACTTTGTTTTTATAATAAAATACAAAAATTATTGGCCGACGATGGGCCTTGCAGCATCAACCGTAGAATGAATGAAAGTTTTTTGGGAAAAAAAATTAAAAATGGCGAAAAATGATTTATTTTTTTCCGAAAAATCTCAAAAAAAAATGAATTGAACTATTTTTTTTGTAATTTTTGGGAAAAGTTCATTCAAAAACGAACGATTAAAAAAAAGTCGTCTTATTTGGTCAATTTTTGGAAAAATTATAACTACTTGAAAAAAAAAACGTCGGTTTTTTAAAAAAATAGAAAGGAAACATGCTAACTGTTGTATCATTTTGAAAACTTCACTAAATGGGTCATCCTAATATTGAATGTCAATCTGTCTCTCTGTCCCATTCGTCGCCGAGCAACGTCACCATCTATCTCATTCTATCACATATGTCCATCTCACTTACACTTGTGAAGTCCATTTTGAAGCACACAAAATTATTTTTATCATGGCATGAGTTTTTTAAAATGTAGTCCCAAAAATAAGAAGTAATATTTTTTGTAAAAAGAAAAGTGCCATTTGTTGTGTGTATCATTTTGAAATCTTGACTAAATGAACCATCTTTTGAAATAACTTGCCCAGGGTAGTGTAATACATTTTTTTTTAAATGTCAAAAAAAGTTAAAGTGTCAAAGTTAGCCGACAATTTTTAAAACCACGACAGAATGAAAGTTTTTTTTACTAAATTAACAACGTTCATTTGTCACTGCGATTAATAGCATGGTTAATTAAGATCACGTTATAAAAAATATCACTGAAAAAAATGTGGGAAATTTGTGATTACAGTACCTAAAGATATATAAAGACGTTGCGACTTTTCACAGAATGAACAGATCGACACCCGGAATGATTTAGAAACATATCTATATATATATATATATATATATATATATATATATATATATATATATATATATATATATATATGCAATGTCAGATTTCTTTGGACTGCGTCCAATAAGACAACAGTAGTTGATTGTCATCATACACCCAACCGTTGGGTTCCACAATCTCATATGGAAGACACAACAACCTGAGTCTCCGCCTTAATGAGCTTTTTTGTTGCTTGATGACTGGAGACGAGCCCCATCCATCCCTTCAACTGGAGGGCATGTGCTTCGTCTTTGTGCTACACATGCTCCCCCATCAACATATATCCTCCAGTTGAAGGGATGGGTGAGGCTCGTCTCCAGTAATCAACCAACAAAAATGCTCATATATATATATATATATATATATATATATATATATATATATATATATATATATATATATATATATATATATATATTTGAAAAACAGACATTTTTCATCCGTACTTCCACGTACCTCTGCTCGTCTCAAATCAGTCGCCGTCACCATGTCGAGACAAGTACCTCCCAGGACCGGTTTCTAGCCTCACAGCCGTCATCAGCTGGGCTCGAGCTCAACGCAGTGAGACAGCTGAAACGAAACGAACAGAGCAAGACCAAGTCAACTGGTCATATCGATGGCGGGTCGCAATCTCAATGAAACTCGCGCCATCCTACGGTGAATGTTCGCGGCAGTCAAAAACTACGCGACACATTCTTCCCACAACCTTGGATGTAGGTATAAGGTTTGCTCAAAAGATAGCGTAGTGGGGCCGTGGAGAGAGATATTTGAAAAACAGACATTTTCCATCCGTATATATATATATATATATATATATATATATATATATATATATATATATATATATCCATATATATATATATATATATATATATATATATATATATATATATATATATATATATATATATATATATATATATATATATATATATATATATATATATATATATATATATATATATATATATATATATATTTAACATCCTACCATATATATTCAACAACCTAGAAGAACAAGGACTCGACCCCAAGACACTACGATTGATCAAGCAGACACTAACTGACACAACCTCAAAAGTAAAATTTATGGAAGAAATTTCCGAACCCTTCCTGATTAAAATTGGAGTACCCCAAGGAGATTGGTTATCCTCACTCCTCTTCAACCTGGTCCTGGACAAAGTCATAAGAGAATGGGAAAAAGAACTGAAAAATCAAGGACACTGGAAACCAATACGAGTCGGACGATCCAAAAACAATATACAAATATCATGCCTGGCCTTCGCAGACGACCTAGCCATACTCCCAGACAACGAAAAAAGGGCAAGCAAACAAAGTGAAGTCCTCAAGGAATGTGCAGAGAAAGTTGACTTACAAATCTCCTTTCAAAAAACCGAATTCTTCTGCTCAAAATTAGATGTCCAAAATTGGAACACCAAATACGGCAAAATAAATAGGGTCACTCACTTCAAATACCTGGGGGAGATCCTTGAACCCACAGGAGGACAGAAGATAGCACAGAAGACTCGATTACAGATGATGAAGAGGGTATACGGCAAGACATACAATATCTACTATAAGAAATGCCTATCCACACGCTAAGATTAGATACTACAACAAAGTAATCAAACCAGAAGTACTCGTCGCAAGCGAGACACTTACACTTCTTACAAAAAGCGGCATAGAAAACATACTAAAAGAAGAAAGCAAAATTATGAAGAAAATTCTCGACCCAAAACTGACAGAAGAAGGATACAGACTACATTCTGGAAAGACCACAGAGATAATGTCTAACGTAGCAGCGAACATAAGAAAAAGAACGTTGAAATTCTATGGACATATCAGTAGACTTCCACCGACAAGACTCACCAATAGAATTCTTACATACAAGGAGTCAAGTCAACAGTACCATGGATTACACAAGTCAGAGCTGATCTGGGAAAGGCACAAATGGGTCCGACAGATATTAAGTATAGAAGAAGGTACAGAAACAAAATACATATGTGGAACGTTGCATCAGAGAGCGAAGTTTCGAGGAGATCGGTAACAAAATGGACGGAGGGGAGAAAGAGAATCCACGGAGAAAGGATGAGAGAGGTGTGGAGGTTCAGAAAGAACACTCGAAAATGAGTCAGAATGCTTTGCGTGATCCAAGCGGGTCTATACGCGCTTAATATATATATATATATATATATATATATATATATATATATATATATATATATATATATATATATATATATATTTTTTTTTTTTTTTTTTTTTTTTTTTCATATATATATACAAAATTTTTTCAAACTTATTATGAGCGTTAATAGGATTTCTGATTTGTAGATTTTCGTTAGACCATAGAGTTTAAGAAATCTGCTCGATTTTTCTCTTCGAATTATTCTTCGTTCGATGTCCGATTCCATTTTGAGAGCTTTGAGAGCACACAAATATATATTATATATATATATATATATATATATATATATATATATATATATATATATATATATATATATATATATATATATATATATATATATATATATATATATATATATATATATATATATATATATAAATATAACAGCCAATGAAAAATATAGCTATTTTCGATTCCATGTGTTTCGAGAATAGATAGATTATAGATATTGAGAATGATTATTGAGAATGAAAATTTAAACAATAAACTGATCATGCGTGAATCAATTACTGTAAATGTTGAGATATATAAATTAGGTTTTTCCCAAAAATGCCGCCGCCACCGTACATTTAAAAAATATTGCCCATCAAGAATTTGCTCATGTTTTTAATCTGTGTTTTATCGACCTTTTTTTGTTTTTAGCAGTTTTGCTGCTACAGCCATGATAGCACAATGTGGTTTTTGAATAGTTGTTTGCTGGCCAAACAGACAAAAATATGTTGCATTTTGTGTTTCACATTCGATGTATTTTAATGCAACACCGTAATAAACGTAGCGAAAATAATATTACACTCATTTTACGTCCGAATGACTGCTTCAGTTTAGGGGGCGAATTTATAGGGCACTGGCTTTGTCAGTTTTGCTGAAAATAATTTTTAATCGCAGTCAAACTCATCGCTGGCAGTTTTGATAGATCTTGAAAACTAACTTAAGTAATGGAAGTTCCAGCTCATAGTTTAAAATAGTTTTCATCATTATTTGTCTATATATATATATATATATATATATATATATATATATATATATATATATATATATATATATATATATATATATATAAACTAAATTAACAGGCTATCAACCCCAAAGTCTTTGCTTCCAACAGGAAAATGCAAAGAACTTGCGAAATATTTTGAACAACTACTAAACTGTCCTGGGCCCTTAAACAAATTACCAACACTAAGTCCTATACAAACAAACCCAGATTCATTACCACCGAATGAAGATGAAATAATTAGGCAAATCAAGCGACTTAAAGATAACAAAGCTTCTGGTGAAGATGGAATCACTGCTGAACTTTTGAAATCCGCTGGTCCAGGTATAATCAAGGAAATAACCAAAAATTTACAAGAAATTTGGATAGGGAAAACCGAACGGATTCCGGAAGATTGTAAAGATGCTCTAATCCATGCACTAAAGAAAAAAGGAGATATAATGGATGTAAACAACTACAGAGGGATATCTCTTTTCCCAGTTTGTTACAAGATTCTATCTCAGTATCTGCTAGACAGAGCACAGGGACACATAGAACATAGTCTGTACATTTGTGGATTTCAATAAAGCATATGATTCTATTGACCGCGAATCTTTATTACAAATCTTGAAAGAACAAGGCCTAGATCTGAAAACGCTGGCAATTAAAGCAACATTAACTAACACAAGGTCAAAAGTTAAATTCATGGGTGACATCTCATAGCCTTTCGAAATTAAAACTGGAGTGAGACAAGGGGATGGACTCTCTCCACTCTTACTTAAACGAATGAATCCGAGTAGGCTAACAAATCAGCAAATATTACTCAAAGTGAAATTCAGGATAGAGGCTGTTTCAGGTTTGGTATGTTGGCCAGAGAGAAAAATGTAGGAATACCGGAACAACTTGGTCTGACGAAAAGAAAAAAGCTCATTGCGAAAGAATGAAATTAGTATGGGCGCAAAGGAAGGCTAACAAAAACAAACGCCTCTAACAGTACTTCGCGTGGTCCACCAGGACCCATACGTGAATAATAATAATATGATATATTTAGATCAGTTCTTATTGATATGAAACATTAAAGTCGGCGAACTTACCCCTGAATGGGTAAAATAAATCAAGTCAAATGGGCAGGAATATTTAATATTTCTAAGAAATGACTTGTTCAAGGAACTTACAAAGAACCTGTCTAAGCATGACGAGGTAATCCTGAATCACTTGAGGAATTTCATTTGTTCAAATCTTTCGACGACACAATAAATTGACCGTTCGGCTGGTTGATTATGGTGACCAATAATTTTACACAACGCTAAAAAATCTGGCGAATTGAACACGTATTTTAATGGTAGAAACGAATAATTTATGCGCTCTGTTGAATCGTGTATCTTTCCACGATGAACGTTAAATACAGCAGTCTGTCAGTGAAAATTTCACTTCAGGCAATGTTGCCGATAGCGTTTCAAAGTTCTGATGCTTTTAATGGAAACTACTTGTGAAAAAGAACGTGAATCCATAATACTGTCATAGTGTTTACCATCAATTTATTCAACGATAAGTAAAAATAAGAAAAATAAATAACTATTTAATTAAATGATTAAATAATTAGAGTGTATACATGAGAGGTTGATTAAGTTTGAGAGATTATTGAATTTTACCAATCCGCTTAATCAATATTTTTTAAATTTCCTTTCATTCTACAAATTACAAATACAAATTTTCACTGCCAATTTCAATCACAGGTATTATTTATAGTATAAATAAAGGGTTCGCTATTTCAATTAAAAAGCAAGCGATATCAGGCCATTGGACCGAAAATAGACGGGGGGGAGAACATTGGCGTTGTGCGATGGCGCCCCCTAGGCAATCGGCCTGCAACTACACTCGACTCGTTCGAGCTGAAACCGAATCAGCCTTTTTTCTTTCTGGTTCTTGTTCCGTTGACGCACGATTGTTCACGTCTAATGGCCGCTCGAATTGTTAAAATGCATCGGCCAACGTTAAAATGCGTGAACTGAAAACGAAATCGTTCGGGTTTCCATCAAGGGGATGATGGAGTGGTGTGAAGGAAAGCAGATTATCAGAAATTAAAATAATTATTCGGAAGGCTAATATCGATATTTTATAAAAATAAATCATCTTTGGAAGAGGTTGCAGACTCATCAAATTTCTTCAATAAAGAATGTTATTTCTTTGAATAAGTCTTAATTTGTTTTCTTCTTACATGTACCTAATTGCAAATTTTTCAGTCATATAGAAGATGTGCAATGGAATATTCGAATACGAATATCTCGCAAATGGCGTGAGTTATCGATATTGCCCAAGGGTACCTTTTTTACTTGATCTTCTCTATTTTAATAAAAATATATACGATTTATTTCCTCACAAAGTAGGTAGTAAGCGCCCTCTAGGAACTAGGCTTAAACTAATTTCAAATTCGGATTTGTCACCATTGATCAGAATATATATCATCAACCCGTCTTCAGCAAGCTCCATCTCTCGCGGTCCTGAGCTCCCCTCTGCCATTCGGGTCCAATATACTTAATAATGTCATCAATCCATCGTGTTTTTGGTCTTCTCCGTGGACGTTTGCGATCAAGAGGTATCCAGTCCAGGACCGCCCTGGTCCATCTTTCGTCCCATCGCCTCGCTACATGGCCTGCCCACTTCCACGTCAATTGCTTTATTCTTCCAATGATGTCACTCACTTTCGTTTGTTCTCTGATCCATGTGCAGGTCTTTCTATCACGTCTAGTGATGCCAAGCTTATATCTTTCCATTCTCCTCTGTGTTACTCTTTTTGAATTGACTGTGATGTGAGTGTCCAGGTCTCACTTCTGTATGTCATAACGGGCAGGACACACTGATCAAAGACTTTTCTTTTCAGACAAAGTGGTAGTTTGATCTTAAACACTATGTTGAGCCTGTCAAATGCCGACCAGCGACATTTAACGCGTCATTTCACATCCCGGACGGTATCCCTTCAATTGAAACCTTCTGCCCAATATATATATATATATATATATATATATATATATATATATATATATATATATATATATATATATATATATATATATATATATATATATTATTGATCTACAACTTCCAAATCCGTTCCTAAAATAGAAATCCTTTTGTCCTCAGCAAATTTATTGAACATGACCTGACTCTTCTTCTGGCTTATTTTCAAGCCAAATGGTTCCCCAGCCCTTTGAAGCTCTTGTATGTGTCTTTGCAACTCCTCTGGATCTTGTGAAAGAAGAACGATATCTTCTGCGAATCTAAGATGATTTAAGTATGCACCAATAATCTTTATTTGATCCTGTTCCCAATACAGATTACGGAACACTTCTTACGCTTACGACGTCTTTGTTTCCAGTCGTTCTCTGGATGTCGCGCTGTCTGGGTCTGTTGATCCAAGGACGCTTTTCCACGTTGGTGGCAAGTGTAGAGCGTCATTCCTCTTATTTAGATCTCCTTGCTTTTCGAGTTATATAGCTTCTCTGATTAGGCGTGTCTGGAAATGATTTATGTTGGCCCCTTACATTCATCACAGCTAATTTTGTGCCGTGTTTCTAGTGGGTGTTGGAATAATGCCGATGTTGTTTGTTTATTCCGTATCCTTGTTTTGTGTTCCTCGATTCTGGCAGATATTTTTCGGTTTGTTTGTACTCCTTAATTTTCCAGTCTGACTTTGTCTTTCGGGTTTCTCAATGGTGCGTCTATTATTCGGTAAGGTTTGTATGCTTTGGCTCTATATATTGCGGTGACAAACCTTGTCATCTCTAACTTAGATCCCTTCTTTATGTTAAAGCGTCTGCATTTATCTAATCCAAAGTGCATGTTAATATCAGCTGTAAATTTCTCTACAACCTGAATGAGTTGTTGCAATTTCGGTGGCGATGATGCATACAATTTTAAATCATCCATGTACAGCAGGTGTGATATATTTTGATTTTTATTATATTATTATTATTGTCATGTGGACCACGCGAAGTACAGTTAGAGGCCTTCCTTTGCGTCCATACCAATTTCGTTCTTTCGCTTTGAGCTTTTTTCCTTTCATCAGACCAAGTTGTTTCAGTCTTCCTACATTTTTCTCTCTTGCCAACCTTCCAAACGTTAACCTTGTGTCTGAAACAACCTGTATCCTGAATTTCACTTTGTGTAATATTTGTTGATCTTAGGTCCTCTTTAATTGCAGCAATCCATTTAATTATTTCTACTTTAGCTCTACATCTATTTTCATAAAATTCGACTATTTGTCTAGTTAGCCTACTCGGATTCATCCGTTTTATGTGTCCGTAAAACTTAAGTCTTCTTTTTCTCATATCGCTATGTATATCTGTGTATTGTTTAATTTCTTGGTTTTCTCGAAGTCGGTATGTTATGCTATTTATTTGTTTGGAGCCTAAGATTTTTCTTATGATTTTTCTTTCCTTCTTTTCAATGTCCTCGATGTCTCTTTTACTATTCAACATGAGCGTTTTTGTCCCATATAGACATTCTGGCTTAATAACTGTGTTGTAATGTCTCAGTTTTGTGTTTTTAGATATGCATTTTTTGTTGTAAATATTTTGTGTAAGTCTCAATGCCGTTTCCATTTTTTGACATCTACCCTTATTGGCCGCTTTTTCCAACCCATTTTTCATGATTATTTCACCCAAATATTTGAATTGAGAGACTCGTCTGATGTTGCCATATTTTGTTTTTAGAAATGGCATTCTTAGTCTGTAGCAGGTCATGTATTGTGTCTTTTCAAAGGAAATTTGAAGTTCTACCATTTCTGGTTTTTCTTTTAGGATTTCAATGTATTTTGGTGCCGTTAATATATCTTGAGCCAAAATTGCTAGATCATCAGCAAACGTCAGACAATCAATTTTGATGTTGGCTCTCCCCAGTTTAATGGGCTGGTCAATATTCAGGGCCGACTTTTTTTCACGGCACTCCCGTATTACTTTTTCTAGAACACAGTTAAATAAGAGTGGCGAGAGTCCATCTCCTTGTCTCACTCCAGTTTTAATTTCGAAGGGCTCTGAGACGTCACCCATGAATTTAACTTTTGACATTGTGTTAGTTAATGTTACTTTAATAATTGCCAGCGTTTTCAGATCTAGTCCTTGTTCTTTCAAGATTTAGAATAAAGATTTGCGGTCAATAGAATTATATGCTTTTTTTAAATCTTCAAATGTACAGACGAGATATATATATATATTAACGAAAACGGTCTCTATTCGATTTTATTCTCTACCTTCACTTTTGCGTCAATTAAAGGCTTAAAGACCTTATATTATGGAGTATCACCGGCTCTGTATTGGCATTTAACAAATTTCGGTCGGCTTTGTCGGACAGGCTGCCAAATGTGCCGGACGAGCGTCGTTTTACCGAAAATCGTCCGGTGGAAAAAGGACATTATGGGGAATTACGGTCGCAATCGGGAAGCGATCCTTTCTAATGGACGAAGGGAACTGCAGTAATAAGGAAACGATAGGCCGGCTCTTGACTGGTATTTATAGTGGTTTTAACAGTGATGGTTTTTGTTGGTAGTAGCGATTTGTTTTCATATTTTTACAGATATGTGTATATACGTAGTAATCTATACTGCTAAACTTGATTCTATGAAAGAATTTTCTCGTTAATTAAATTGACATATAGCTTGTACAAAATTAAAACCGTTGCACGTCATTAAGCACGTGATCAAAATTTCGGCTGCACTGTTGCCAGATTGCGATTAAACATCATAACCTTACTTTATCGAATCATTTTTACAATTTAACTTTAATAACAATTAAAAAAATATCTCCAAATTAAATGCAAATTACAAAGTAAGTTACAAAATTATAATAAATGTTGATAGTCTTGCAAGTGTCATTGATTTAGTACCTCTAGATCGATTCAGTACATGTAAAATGATTTGTTCAAAAACCATCAATATTTTTTTTTTAATATTTGAATGACTGTTAAAATAAAAATATTATATAATTATCATTGACATTTATTGAAACATAATGTACACGTACTAAACAAAAAAAACAATAAAATATCTAGATGCACTTAGTTTCATTAATCGGAGTCTGAAAAGTGCTGGCTGGAATCACTGGTACCATCTGCAGTAGTTATAATTAAGGGAAGAACTTTCTTGCTACTGTCTAAAATAAAAATTTTCAATCAAAACTTTTCATATTTTTTGCATATTTATGTAACTTTCCTTTTACCATCAACTTTGGTGGTTTTTACGCTCCTCTTATTATTATCTTGCCATGAATGACTTACAGTAGAATTTTGAAAAATCCAGATTTCATCTAAGAAGACAAATTTGTACAAGGCTTTTTTTCTTTCCTTCATATAACCCTTCAAAAAATCTATACGTTTTAGGACAACATTGAGAAGTTCCATAAAGCATTGGATCATCTTTTTTCCTTTTAGAACCTACTTCTTTCAATACGCTTCACAATGACATATCAGTATAATATTTATTATACCGTGATGACATATGGCATCCATCAAACAGATGATCTTTTAATTGAGGGTAAGGAAATCAAAAATTACCTACTGCCCTGAAAATTAAAATTCAATTGTGAGTGCTTACGGTGAGTTTAAGAACAGTCTTTTTTGCAAGTCTTAGGTTACAAATAATTACTGTGTTCATACATTATATAAATGGTGACACGAATAGACACTCCAGAGCTGCAGTATTGGTAACCCTTTTAGTAAAATAACTTTTTCTAGGTAATTTTAAAACTTCATTATTTTTCACTTTTTGTGAAACTGTGGACACGCAAAACACGCTAAAAAAATATGACTTAAATTAAACATATCCTAGTATTAAAAGGAAAGGATTTACGGTTAGAGGCGCATCAGCAACTGAGAAGGCTATTTAGCGACTGGACCTACAGCTTAACGTGGGTTCCGAACCACAGTCATTCGCTACTGACACACCCAGGCTTGCATCCCCCTCAGGCTATCAACCCTTGGTTATGTGTCTACCCATAAGTCTATCAGAAAGCTTACCGACTGGCGAGTGACCAACGTAGAACACTTCTCAGAAGGCATCCGGCCTTACCCAGTCTTTAACTGGCGTGACTGAGGGGTAGTTCGTTGTCGGATTTTACACTCTTGCCTAGAAACAATCACAGATATTTAGGTGTGGATATGTGTGGGCGTGTGTGTGGGTGTATGTGAGTGTATATAAGTGTGTGTGTAGGGTAAGAAATAAGACACAGTTCGGAGATGGACTCTGAGGTGATCGGACGTGTCCGTCCACGTCTGGTCTCCATGGGGGCAGAGTTAAGTGACTGTTGGTAGTTTCAGTAGCAGAAGACTGATCTGGCTTAGGAAGCGGGCAACCCCGAAGTCCACTCGCGGCCGAACTCGTGGTCGATCCCGACTTAGCGTACTAAGTCGTCGTGAAATCGGGGCATCCCAATTAGTAACACGGGTGGTTCTTCAAACCTAACCAAGTAAATAGCTTTAGCTCCGACGTTGGAAGAGTTCCGATGCCATGGGACCGGCAGCACCACCAAGTCTTCCATCACGGCTCGTCTAACCTGAGATAAGCAGTTTAACACCTGCAAAAACAACCAAGCATAAGAACAGAGAAGAACAGCATCTCATTCAACAACGACGACTTATAACCACCACGACAGATTTAATATCCTAATCAAGATCAATTCTTCTATTGGAACCTTTGGTGTGAAACACTAAACTTGAAGAGATTTACCACTAAACACCAAAACACTTTTTTTGAACTGCTCGACGCACGTTTCGCTAACCATGTTAGCATCATCAGGAGATGATTTAATCTAATTCTAAAACTAAACTATGTTCTATTTATATGAAAACCATACCTAACGAAGCGTGTAAATATGCTTTGGATGCATATGAAAGCATTCAAATAGAAAAATGTAAGAAAATCATGAACCGAGATAAAGGACCGATTCCTTTCAGTCAACTTTTTCAATTATTAATGTAAAGCTTAGTACACTTCACGGTTCATGATTTTTACACGCTTCGTTAGGTATGGTTTTCATATAAATAGAACATAATTTAGTTTTAGAATTAGATTAAATCATCTCCTGATGATGCTAATATGGTTAGCGAAACGTGCGTCGAGCAGATCAAAAAAGTGTTTTGGTGTTTAGTGGTTTTAGTCAAGTTTAGTATCCTAATCAAGAATAAACTTCCACTGGATCTGATCCTGGCGGGTCAGGTTCGAAGCAGTAACCGTTTTTCTAACATGATCGATTAATCTCGATATAACACCATGAAGGCATGGTCAACCTCGCCAAAAGGACGGCGACTAAAAATTTTCTCCGTCGTGTCTAGGGCGAAACAGACGTGTTCGGCAATCATGGAATAAAAGTAAGGGCCCTATGGTCAACTTGACGACCAGGACTAGTAGTAGTAAGAAATAAGACAGACAGAAACATTAAAGAAAAACATAAATCCGAGCGCTGGAATCGAACCAGCTACGTTTGGATTGCCAGGCAGGAGACTAATCCACCACGGCCGGTTATCCAGGTATTAGCAATTAACTTAACGTACCTCTCTAACAGCCGCAAAGAGTAACAATGGACTATTATTTCCGCCTTCTTTTTTTTTGTTTCGGTTTATGGCTCTGCTGTTAAGCAATTTGCCAGCTCATTAGAGGGAACGACGGTTTGTCTGGTTCTAAATCATGAACCGAACATTAATCTTTACAAATTATTAAACCATATAAATTATGCAATGCACCAAATGGGCAGACAAACACACCCTACACCACTAAACATCCATGCCTCCACCAGGATTCGAACCCGGGACCATTGGATTGCCAGGCGAGCTATCAACCCACCAGACCACCGCGGTCGGCTGCCTCGTTCTTGTTCAAAATAGTGTATGAGAGATGCCACAAAATCTTGAAAACGACGATTTAGATGATTTGACTTTTTAGAGGCGCGACTTAAGTTCTTAAAGAGACTGTTTTCAATCGCAAGGTAAAAATGAAAGTAAACGTTTAGATTCAAATGGGATAACCTCCAAACGTGTCAATAAATATCAACAAGACAAATTTTAAACCCGACAACGTCGCATATGCTGCCGACCGTACACAGCCGCTAAATTTGAAATTTATTGAACACATTCAATTTGATTATTTTATTATTTAATTTTTGTAGTGGGATTTCTGCTGTTCTTTAATAGCGTCATCGATGACGTGCAACGGTTTTAGTTTTATACAGGTTATATATCGTGAGTTCTAACATTTACCGTTTTAACATCATCATTTTCATGAAAAAATGGTCCCATAGCGTCCCCAATACATACTTGCATATGTAAAAATTCTTCTATAATGCTCGAGTATTTTCACTTGCCCAAAACCAATTTTACTTATTCGTATAAGGTGAAAAATTCTTTATTAATTCCAACTTCCTCAAAGATAAAATAAGCTGACGCTAAGTTATAGGACCTTATCCTTGTGCATTCAATCACGTTACTGTTAATGGTGCTAACATAATATCTATAGATCGTTTCTTAACATGGGGGGGTCGCAATGTATTTAAAAAATAAGACCGGTATACAAAACATCCTTTTGTTAAAGTATTTTCAAGTGTTAGAAAATTAAATATTACTAGATAATATCAACATAATAAAATAAACTTAAATAATAGTCCGGTCAAATTAGACAGAAAAATAAGAGTGAAGGTACATAAATTGACTCATTTTTTTTCCACGTACCGCAACGATGGGAAATTGTGAAATGTTATTTTTAATTATGTTTTGAACAATTTTACTGTGAATTTCTGTACCTTTGAATGTCTAGATTGACCGGACTATAAAGTAATAGCCAAAGTTGTTTGAAATAATTATTTAATGCAACGATTTATTTTGTTTTTCACTTAAAAGTTTTTCAATACGTGGATCATCATTGCAAACATACATAAGTAAATTATTTTTCAATGATAATGGGCAAGTTATATATTTAGTTTTTAAAGCCACGATAGAGGGGAAGCTTTTTTCGCATAAGTAAAAAGTATCGAAGGGGATCAATATTTTGAAAGTTTCCGTTCCGTTCACATCGTCATGCAACCCAAAACTTATCGAAATCTTAAGTTAGAAATTCTAGTTGTAGAGTTTTATCGGCCGATATTTCAATAATTCCAACGGAAAGAATTTCGGCAGTCTCTTTCTAGAAGCGTCTTGAAAATATTAATAAGATCAATTCCACAACAGTCGAAAAGTACACCAGGTTCTATTCTAATATTCCGCGAACAATTACTGATCCGATAAATTGTAAGAAAAAGACAAGGTAAGTAATGCGATTAAACAACTGCACTCCTGAGCGGGAAAAGTTTTAAAGGACGTCGTAAATTTTTTATCGTTTTTCTTGGGTGTTAAACGACATTAGGAGTATTGTCTAATAGGATTGAAACTAATGGAAAACATTTATTGCCATTCATGACTATAAATACTTGACTATAAACTTTACTATTCGGTGAAGACCATATTCACGTGATTCATTATGTTTATATTAATTTATATGAGAAACAAAATGTTATTAAAACATATTATGCCAAATTCGAAGAGATTTACTTTACCAAGAGAACACCAAATCAATTCTTTAAACTTCTCGACCCACGTTTCGCTAAACGTGTTAGCATCATCCTGAGATCATTCGATCTTATTTTAAAACTAAACTATGTTCATATATATATATATATATATATATATATATATATATATATATATATATATATATATATATATATATATATATATATATTATTCACGTATGGGCCCTGGTGGACCACGCGAAGTACAATTAGAGGCGTTTGTTGTTGTTAGCCTTCCTTTGAGCCCATACTAATTTCATTCTTTCGCTATGAGCTTTTTTCCTTTCGTCAGACCAAGTTGTTCCAGTCTTCCTACATTTTTCTCTCTGGCCAACCTTCCAAACGTTAACCTTGTGTCTGAAACAACCTCTATCCTGAATTTCACTTTGTGTAATATTTGCTGATCTTAGGTCCTCTTTAATTGCCGCAATCCATTTAATTATTTCTACTTTAGCTCTACTCCTATTTTCATAAAATTCGACTATTTGTCTACTTAGCCTACTCGGATTCATGCGTTTGATGTGTCCGTAAAACTTAAGTCTTCTTTTTCTCATATCGCTATGTATATCTGTGTATTGTTTGATTTCTTGGTTTTCTCGAAGTCGGTATGTTTATTTGTTTGGGGCCTAGGATTTTTCTTATGATTTTTCTTTCCTTCTTTTCAATGTCCTCGATGTCCCTCTTTCTATTCAAAATGAGCGTTTCTGCAGCATATAGACATTCTGGCTTAATAACCGTGTTGTAATGTCTCAGTTTTGTGTTTTTAGATAGGCATTTTTTGTTGTAAATATTTTGTGTAAGTCTCAATGCCGTTTCTATATCTAGTTATATATATATATATATATATATATATATATATATATATATATATATATATATATATATATATATATATATATATATACACAGGGTGTTCTCAAAGTTGAATTATTTATTTTAATAGGTTGTAGAACTTGTAAAAAGAAGTAATTTTACAAAAAATCATTTATATAAAATTTGCAAAATAAATAACTTATTAACATCAATTTTTTCTATTGAAACCTTCTATGTGAAACACTAATCTCAAAGAGATTTACCACTAAACAGGGCCACATTACCAGGAGATTACGAGGTCCACATCATCAGGAGATGATGCTAACCATGTTAACATAACCAGGAGATGATTATGCTAATGTGGGCAATGTGTTCTTTAAATCTCGTTAATATGGATCTTTTTGTTTGCCCAATATACCTTCGATCACAATCTTGACAGCTAATTTTGTAAAGCCCCGCCTATTCATGCTGATCTACTATTTCCTTTGCATATAGCAGTTGGAAGTAGTCCAAAGGATAAAGCAAATCAACATGAAAACTCGGGGATTTACGAAATTAGCTGTCAAGATAGTGATCGAAGGTATATTGGACAAACAAAAAGATCCTTATTAACGAGATATAAAGACCGCATTAAATATGGGAGAAATGAAAATCTTACAAATAATATAAGGTCCATAGCTGTAATCTTAACAGATTACAGGTATGGGCCTGAGATATGTTTTTTATTTAGATATTTAGAAAGTAAATATATTATACTACAACATTCCGAAAACAGCTTAAAATTTCTTTACAAATGTAAAGATTGTGACATAATACCACAAGGTTTATGTTTACATATACTATATAACACAAACAAGCACAAATACTTTACATATTACTAGTTTAGTATTTTCAAGAGATTGCATTCATCATCACATATACACTAAACAACAATTAAAGACTAACATTGATAATACATTACAAGAAATATACGAAAAAGTACCTGAAGTAGATTTTAATCACATTTATAATAGCGCCTATTCAAGTTACATATATCACTTCAATATCCAAAAAATACTCACATTAGGAAATTTAAAAATTATATTATTGAAAAACATGGAACAAATACAAAACACATTAATCCACATACAGACAAAAATTTCATTAATAAAATTGTAGTTAACCTTTCAACTAAGATATTATCTGATTATGAAAAGTATGTATTTTCTAAAGGACTAAATTTTAGTATTATCTCGAAAGATGTTCCTAAATGAGACATAATTTCGGCAGTAGAGTCTGTTGCTCAAAAATTACCTTTGGAAAGTGCAAGTGAATACAGAATCAGATTAAAACTTATGTTTAAACAATTTAAAATGAAATTAAATTTGTACCATGAGGAAAAGTTAGCTATAGATAAATTTAAAAAAAACACATCTATTAATATATTGCCATCAGACAAAGGTAACGCCACAGTTATTCTGAACATTACAGAATATAATAACAAAATTAAAACTTTAATTGATGAGGGAAATTAGTCTAAATACCTACAGATTCACTATTCAAAATAGAGAGACAAATTTACAATACATTATATAAACACAAACGTGAATTTACAGATCGAGAAAGATCACAACTTACACCATACTATAGTAAACCACCTCATTTCTGCGGTCTACCAAAAATACACAAAACTAATATACTACTGCGCTCTATAGTAAGTAGTATAGATTCCTCATGTTATAAACTAGCAAAATTTTTATTAAACATTTTAAATTCACTTTCGGGTAGAACAAACTCATATATTAAAAATACTTCAGATTTTTTAGATAGAATTTCATACATTAAAACTACAAATCAAAATTTAATGGTCAATTTTGACGTAGTGAGTTTATTTACTAATGTACCAGTTGATAAATCACTTTTAATAATTAGAAAGAGATTAGAACATGACACAACATTAAAAGACCAAAACTTTAACGTTAAAAGTTTGTATATTTTTTAGAATATGCTTATATTTATAAAATCTTGTTCGTTAAGCAAATTTATTACAAAAAAGGAATTACTAAGAAATTTGTGTCTCTGTTTGGTTTTTTGTTGTTACCCAGTGATTGTTTACATAAGAACAGATATTTTTGATATTTTTTGAGTTTTAGGTCGTGGCCAAAAAAACCCAAATAAAAAAAAATATATGAACACTCTACAATCATTCAAACATTACTTATGAAAAATCTTGTGTTATCTAGCATGCAGTGGAGTATGACCACAACATAGACATTAGTAATTTAAGACTAGTTAAAGGGGTAAATAACAATAGGGCTTTGAATGCATATAAAAGCATTCAAAGAGAAAAATGCAAGAAAATCATGAACCGGGATAAAGAACCTATTCCGTTCAGTCAACTTTTTTGAGTTTCAGTTATTAACATTACTAACATTTGAAAAGAGACCTGGCTTTTTGATATTTTTTAATGATAGATAGACTTTTGCATACATGCATTTTGAAGAGGTTCTTTCGGTGTGGAAAATCGTTGACCACGTAGTTCATTATTCACGAACCGGAACGAAAAAAACTCATTGGATGCCAAATCACTACTGTATTGCGGATGGTCCATTCATTCGATGTTTTGACTGGGCAAAAATTGAGTTATTCGGTCCGATGAGTGAGAGATCGCGTTGTCATGGTGAAGAATAATCCTGTATCGCTGGTTGTTTTTTTTTTCTTCTTTCTTCAAAGACTTCTGGTAAACAAATCGATGTGTACCATTCACAATTGACTCTTTAGTGGCACTGGAGACACTGTAAACAGGCGATCATTTGCTTTGAAGTACTTCTTGCGCGAACAACTTATGCTGGCTTTGGCTCATTTTGAAAGACTCATACAGTCGACTACTGTTTATGTTGGGGCTCAGTGTAGATATTGTACATGGCTTGAGACGCACCACGATTGTATTTTTTAAGCATTCTGTATATGTAAATAACACTCCTCGTATAAAACCTGATGAAAAAATTTTAATAATTTTTTTTCGTAATTATGCTCCCTTATTTATATTGTTCATCGATTTTCTATAACATTCTACTTATGTCTTTCACATATCTCCTTAAATACCGATAACTATTTGTTTTCAGCCTTTTTGCCTTTCGTTTTATGGGCACTTTTCAATTAAATTCCAACGGAAAGAATCTCGGCAGTCGCCAGCCGTAGACGTCTTGTAAAAGTTAATAAGATTAATTCGATATCCGTCGAAAATTGCTCGCGCTTCTGCTCTAATATTCCGCTCTAATTACTGACTCGATAAATCGAAGGAAAAAAAAACGAGGAAAGTGTTGTAATTACAGGATTCCTGAATGGAGAAAGTATTTTGTAGTCCTAAATCCGAAAATGATAAGGTATTTACAATTAATACAATTTAATATAAATATATAAAACGTGTTAAGCGAATAACTTGTATTCTGTAGCATCATCTCTTTTTAAAGAGCCAGCAGTAGTCACCCAACATAGATGGGTTCCAGTGTCCCTGGTATCTTGCTTGGTATATTCTTCTGATATCCTGGTGAAATCTTTCTCGCTTTTCGTCGCTTACTGTATTAGCTAGTATTTATTGATTGATTTGTCCGTTACTTCGTGATAGTTATTTTTTTAAAAAGTAATAAAACAATTTCTTACTTTGTTATCTATCACTTTTATTTAACCCTAGTATTTCATAGGCTTTCGAGATTTCATTTATAAGGGTTTTATAAGTTTCATCTATCTTCTTCCCCAGAAATCCTTTCACTACGCTTCCAAGCAGCCAATTCCTTTTCTAGAATTAGAAGATTAGAATCTTCCCTATTAAATATCCAATAAATATGTCTTATAAAAAAAAACTAAATTCACTTAGCGTCTGCCTTGTATCAAGCGGTTGAGTGGTCAGCGTCTGTTCACCAGTGGTGCGGCTGATGTTTAAATTCTGGAACTAACCCCTCCAGTCTTAACCTCTGAACCGTCATGGTTCAAACCTTTAATTCAAAGTACAAGATGAAGCGTTCTAGTAATTACAAAATTACCCCAGGAGGTAGACAATCCTCTGCCAGCTTTGCTGGTACAACCGGACTTTCGGATTCTGGGGCGTCCGGGCTTTAACGCAAAATCTTTCAGAGGGAGTCGGAGACCTCTGGCCAACGTCTGAAACCGAAAACAAAAACTTTCTTTGGAACGGTAAATATCAATTCTCTCCTGCGTCCAGGAAAACTACACGAATTGGGGCGAACATTAAATCAGCAAAAAATCAACATTTTAGCTTTGCAAGAAACTAGATTGACAGATTATAACACCTTGGAATTCGGCAACTACAGACTTTTTAAAAGTAAAACGGACAAAAAAATACTCAAAAATACACCACATCTCGGTGCTGCTTTCGCTGTCTCAAGAAACATCCTTGGCTCTATAACAAATGTCCAGCCAGTAAATAATCGACTTATGACACTATCCCTTAAGTGTGCTAACAAAAACTATACATTAATCAATGCACACCTCCCAGTTAACGAAGAAAATAAATCTAATCCTGAAAAAGTATATAAGTCCTGGGAAATTCTAGAAAAGACTATCTCTAAAATTCCCCCTAACCATGTAAAAATCCTATTGGGTGATTTCAACGCCCAGCTAGGGAAAGAAAAAAAGTACAGGAAAACAGTCGGCAGTTTTCCCGCTCATAAATGGACTAACCATAATGGTAGAAGATTGGTTGAACTATGTTCGCAGTTTAATCTAAAAATAATGTCAACCCATTTTAAAAAGAAAATATCAAAACAAAAGACCTGGAGGTGCCCAAACACCATGTTGCCATTTCGTACCCTAATTATAAAGAGATTTTGAATGTTCAAGTCAGGAAAGGAGCAAATATAGACACGGATCACTACTTGACTAGAATCAAACTTAGCTTAAAACCTCGAAAACTTATTCAAAAGCGGCTGCTAATACCAAACTTTGACCCAACGAAAATAAAACCAGCCCTAACAGAAGAACTTGATAAACAACCAGCACAGAACTGGCAAGAATTGAAACAAAAAATTATTAAAACAGCCTTAAAGTTGGTCCCTTTACAAAAACGTAGAAAACATCCGTGGTGGGATGAAGTTTGCGAGCAAGCAGTATTAAGCCGAAATAAAGCATTCAAAGATTGGAACAGTCAAAAAACAGCAATAAACTATAACATATTTTTGGAAGTAAGAAAAGAAACATCGAAGCTAATTAGACAAACTAAAAGAAAATATGAAAACAATCAACTTAATGAAATAGAAAAATATTTCCAAAAAAATAACACTCGAAACTTTTACAAAACATTTAAAACTAAATTAACAGGCTATCAACCGCAAAGTCTTTGCTTCCAAAAGGAAAACGGACAATTAGCTCTAAATAACCAAGACAATTGCAAAGAACTTGCGAAATATTTTGAACAAATACTAAACTGTCCTGAGCCCTTAAACAAATTAGCAACACTAAAACCTAAATAAACAAACCCAGATTCATTACCACCGAATGAAGATGAAATATTTAGGCAAATCAAGCGGCTTAAAAATGACAAGGCTTCTGGTGAAGATGGAATCACTGCGGAACTTTAGAAATCCGCTGGTCCAGGTAGTATCAGGGAAACAACTAAAATTCTACAAGAAGTTTGGCGAACCGAACGGATTCCGGAAGATTGGAAAGATGCTCTAATCCATCCACTACATAAGAAAGGAGATAGAACGGATGTAAACAACCATAGAGGGATATCTCTTCTCCCAGTTTGTTACAAGATTCTATCTCAATGTCTACTAGACAGAGCACAGGGACAGTTAGAACCTAACATTGGTGAATATCAAGCAGGTTTTCGACCGGGCAGATCCTGCCCTGAACAGATCCTGAATCTGAAGTTGATTCTAAGACATCAAAAAATTTACAATAAAAATCTCGTCTGTACATTTGTGGATTTCAAAAAAGCATATGATTCTATTGACCGCGAATCTTTATTCCGAATCTTGAAAGAACAAGGACTAGATCTGAAAACGCTGGCAATTATTAAAGCAACGTTAACTAACACAAGGTCAAAAGTTAAATTCATGGGTGAGATCTCAGAGCCTTTCGAAATTAAAACTCTCGCCACTCTTATTTAACTGTGTTCTAGAAAAAGTAATACAGGAGTGGCGTGAAAAAAAGTCCGCCCTGAATATTGACCAGCCCATTAAACTGGGGAGAACCAACATCAAAATTGATTGTCTGGCATTTGTTGATGATCTAGCAATTTTAGCTCAAGATGCATTAACGGCACAGAAACAGATTGAAATCCTAAAAGAAACAGCAGAAAATGTAGGACTCCAAATTTCCTTTGAAAAGACAGAATGAGAGAGAGCACACTGTGAGACACACAGACGAGTCTCTCAATTCAAATATTTGGGTGAAATAATCATGGAAAATGGGTTGGAAAAAGCGGCCAATAAGGGCAGATATCAAAAAATGGAAACGGCATTGAAAATATTTACAACAAAAAATGCCTATCTAAAAACACAAAACTGAGACATTACAACACAGTTATTAAGCCAGAATGTCTATATGCTGCGGAAACGCTCATTTTGAATAGAAAGAGGGACATCGAGGACATTGAAAAGAAGGAAAGAAAAATCATAAGAAAAATCCTAGGGCCCAAACAAATAAATAGCACAACATACCGACTTCGAGAAAACCAAGAAATCAAACAATACACAGATATACATAGCGATATGAGAAAAAGAAGACTTAAGGTTTACGGACACATAAAACGGATGAATCCGAGTAGGTTAACTAGACAAATAGTCTAATTTTATGAAAATAAGAGTAAAGCTAAAGTAGAAATAATTAAATGGATTGCTGCAATTAAAGAAAACCTAAGATCAGCAAATATTACACAAAGTGAAATTCAGGATAGAGGCTGTTTCAGACACAAGGTTAACGTTTGGAAGGTTGGCCAGAGAGAAAAATGTAGGAAGACTGGAACAACTTGGTCTGACGAAAGGAAAAAAGCTCATAGCGAAAGAATGAAATTAGTATGGGCACAAAGGAAGGCTAACAACAACAAACGCCTCTAATTGTACTTCGCGTGGTCCACCAGGGCCCATACGTGAATAATAATAAATATGCCTTCTTTTAGTTTTGCCTTACTTAAAGTTACAATCACTTACATGGTCAGTAGAGTTTCTCCACACCGCAGGAAGAGTAAGCGAAAAGGATTTTTCTTGCGATGAATAAATAAAGTAGTAATAAAACTTGCGCGTCTATCACGCATATCATGAAACAAAATGGTGCGTGTCAAAACAAAATGGTACGGTGACATTTGCCCCACTCTTTATAAACATTCTACTGGATATTTTTTTTTTGGACTAATTTTACTGATTTTTTTGTGTCTAACCATATTATATAATGACAAAAAATCAAAAAATATCCATTGAGACCAGTGAAAATCTAAAACTATTTGTTTGCAGTCGTTTTTTCTTTTCCTTTTATTGGCACTTTTCAATTTAATTCAAATGGAAAGAATCTCGGCAGTTGCCGGCCAAGAACGTCTTGCAAAAGCTAATAAGATTAATTCGATAACCGTCGAAGATCGCACCAACTTCCGCTTTAATATTCCGCGAACAATTACTGACTCGATAAATCGTAGGAAAAAGACGAGGAAAGTGATGTAATTAAACTGCAGGATTCCTGAACGTGGAAAGTTTTAAATGGAGGGGTTAATTTTTTCGCTTTTCTTTCTTGAGCGCCGAGACGACTATATAAAAAGGGGTAGATAATTTTTAATGGTTTTTATACAGAAATTTTCGAATTATTAATTTTGATTTAAGCTTTTATGTAATGTTACCGTCGTTTGTTTAGTTTAATAATTGTACGAAAGAATTCGGGTTGACTGTTACATTTGATTGTTTATCGATGTCAGATGACTGAGTTCGCTCACAGTATCCATGTTTTCTGGCACAAAAATCGATTTAGGACGACCTTTAAATTCGTCCGTGAGCGAACAACGACCACGATTACCGTCTGTGTGACAACACAAATAGCGTCTGTGTGACAAAAACTTTTTGAATTTTTTAGATGATTTTTTAACTAAAAAAGCTTAATAGAATGTTAAAAAAACAACTACACATATCCGTAAAACTATTTTCACTTTTCTATTTATCTAATATTTTCAGGAAAACAACGGCTCTTGAGTAATTTTTCAAGGCACACTAGATTATCTGAAAAAATTTAATTAAAAGATTCTTTTCATAATAAAATGCGCGAAGGAAAAAATGTGGCGAGGTTTGCTTTATACTATAACGACTTTTTCTTATTTTTCTGATTACTACGCGCCTTATATTCGGATTCCAAAACGGCTTCCGTAACTTTGTATTTTAAAAAACAAAAGAGCAAAAATGGCATTGCGAAGTATGAGCTGATTTACACAAAACAACGAGTATATAATATGAATATAAATATTTCTAAAATGTAAACGTGTTCAGACTTATAAATACGAGAGTCATTCTAATACTTTAAATTTGGGGCGAACCACTGTAAGTAAAAACCAACTGTTTCAGCAGCTGTAAAAATTGTTTACTGAGCTTTAAACTTGAAGAGATTTACCACTAAACACCAAAACACTTTTTTTGAACTGCTCGACGCACGTTTCGCTAACCATGTTAGCATCATCAGGAGATGATATAATCTGCTACTGAGCTGAGCTGAGCTACTGCTATTGAGCTGAACGTTATCTTAGATAATTTGGGAATATATAACGAATATATGAAGAAACGATATTCTCAGCAAAGATATATTTTTAAAAACGAGTTTTCTATATACAGGGTGATTCCTAAGTTGAGACTTTACAAATGTAATCGATCACTTATAAACCACTAACTTACAAATAACTTTATATGTTACCATCTATCGGCGGGAAACCTAACTAAAAAAGAACTCCCGTTATTATGGACCAAGATTGAGGTTAGGTGCGGATTTTGCCTTAGAAGCCCTATAGAATAACTACTGTGATTTTTGAAGATAAAATTGCCCACGTGTTTGAGAACGATGAATTAGTTGGTATGCTGTAAATTTATGGAGAGTGCGTTCAAAGTGTTAATGCTGCATCTCAGCTATACGCTAAACGTTTTCCTTTTCCAGCACCAACATGAGACGAATCAAAACTTTACCAAAAACAATCTGGTTATGGACGAAGCTTTATTTATCCAAAAGGAATTCACAATTCTCACAATACTCAGTTTTGGTCAGTTGATAATCCTCATGTCTCTAGACAAACAAATTTTGAACATAGATTTCCGGCCAATGTGTGGGCGGGAATTTCCAACGGCATTCTTATTGGACCTTTTATCATGCTGGATCGTGAAACGGACGAAAACTATCTCGATTTTTTACAAAATAATAGTCTTCTAGAAAAGGTATCTTTGAATGTCAGGCAGAACAATAGGTTCTTACACGATGAAGCGCCAGCCCATTTTAGGCGTGAAGTGCTGGAGTTCTTAAACATAACTTTTAGTAGTAAGCGGATAGGTCGTGGAGCGCCAGTAGCGTGGCCGGCTAGGTCACCAGATCTTAACCCTTGTGATTCCTTTTTATGGGCTTCTTTACATGAAAAACACAATTTTTAAAAAGCTAGTTAATACAAGTAAAAAAAGTTATTGAATGCATAGAGCAGACTATTAGGGGAAACCTTTATTACTATGAGGGACATGACTATTAGGTACATCGCGCCCAACTTTGCATGGTGCAGATTGGCATCCACTTTGAACCTGTTCTTTAAATACAAAGCGCAGGACCGGAATAAATGTTGTTTTCAAAATAAAATATAAGTTTTTTATCTTTGACTTTTTTCAAAAAGATATTAGAAAAAATGTATATTTTGAGTTTTATATATATATATATATATATATATATATATATATATATATATATATATATATATATATATATATAAAATATATATTTTATATATATATATATATATATATATATATATATATATATATATATATATATATATATATATATATATATAAAATATATATTTTATATATATATATATATATATATATATATATATATATATATATATATATATATATATATATATATATATATATATATATATATATATATTCATGTGGAACACACAACAATCTGCATCTCCGCCTAAATAAATACTTTTGTTGGTTGCTTGACCGGGAAGTTGCCCTACCTATCCGTTCAACTGGATGCCATATGTTTCGTTTCTCGAGGTTCAGACTCTTCAGGGCGCCGACATATACCATACCATCAAGAATAGGGAAACCTTATCTACAGCCAACAACCCATGTTTTTGGAGACGCAGGTTGTTGTGTGTTCCACATCAGATCGTGGAACCCAACGGTTGGGTGTCTGATGACACTCAGCTACTCCTGTCTCATTGAAAATCTAACACTACTATTATGCGCCATCCGACGGGAGGTTCGGCGAAAACATATATATGTCTGCGCCCTGAAGAGTCTGAATCTCGAGAGATGAAACATATGTCATTCTGTTGAAGGGATAGGTGGGACTCCTTCCCGGTCAAGCAACCAACAAAAGTGTTCATATATATCCAGGTGTCCCATTAAAGATGGATCGCGGCCGTATCTTGAAAACTATTTATCCCACAGCTTTGGGGAAAAAAAAATTGTACTAAAAATGATCATGAGAAATTCACCAAAAATATTTTTAAGCTTCTAAAACGACCGCAAGAGGGCGGGACGAGCTAAACATTTTTAAAAATCATGTTTTGTGTGTATTTTCAAGTGTTAACCGAGTAAGAAAAATTCTCAGTTATAATTAACAAACTGTCTCCTACAACTTTGTTTTATGACATTCTGTCGTAATTTCACGAATAGAGGGGTGGGGGGGAGTTTTAAACAGTCAAATAACATTAACAGCACAACAGTCTAATAATTAACAGAATCTGAACTTTAACGCCTTTCTAAATGTTCAAAATGCCTTCACCATAGAAATCAACCACCAAAATAGATGGAGTGTGAACGTATGGTGTGGTGTTTTGGGAGACAAAACTATTGGTCCCTTTATTTTTAATGGACATTTGAATAGTGAAACATATTTAAATTTTTTACAAAATGGACTGCCAGAACTAATGGAAGATGTTTCGTTGGAAACAAGAAGACAAATGTGGTACCAGCATGATGGATGCCCTGCCCACTTCTCGCAGGTGGTTCGAAACTTCTTGGATGCTTCGTTTCCAAATCGTTGGATAGGACGGGGTAGTTTATTTTCGTGGCTGGCGCGCTCACCGGATTTGACAGTCCTCGATTTTTACTTGTGGGGAAGACTAAAAGACCTTGTTTTTCAAACTCGTCCTACCACACGAGAAAACATGATTGAAATAATTCAAAATTCAATAACCAGCATTTCAAGAGCGGAAATTGAAGAAGCCATTTTTAGTACTCGTCGAAAAATAAATCTTTGCATTTCTAAGAATGGAAGGCATTTTGAACATTTAGAAAGTCGTTAAAGTTCAGATTCTGTTAATTATTAGACTGTTGTGCTGTTAATTTTATTTGACTGTTGTTATTATTATTATCTTCGTTGTTGGCCCGTTGGCCTTTAAACACGCTCCAAATTAATATGGCACGAAGAATTTGGACCAGTTCTAAACCTGGGTAAAGTGTGAAGGAAGGCAAACATTGGCTTAATATTTTTTTAACTTAATGCAGGTAGTAGTGAAATAATAACTGATTTTTTCCGAAAAATCGAAATATCTCTTGACATGTCAGAGATATCGATTTCGGGTTTTCACTGGACGATTCCTCTTTAAACTACCTTTCTTGCCATATAGTAAAAGCTGTACCATTCCATTTGAAAAAACTGAACAAAACTTTTAAAAAACTATTGTTGAATGTAACGCCACCTCGCGGTTTCATTTATAAACTAAATAATTTATCTCCCAGATTATCCAATTGTCCCAGCAATTGCCTTTTAAATGAATCCAAATTGAGGAAAATCGGTTAAGGCAAACGGACATTAGACGACTTTTTATCTCAATAGGTAAAACTCCCCCGCACCCCTCTATTCGTGAAATCACGACAAAATGTCATAAAACAAAGTTATAGGAGACAGTTTGCTAATTATAACTGAGAATTTTTCTTACTCGGTTAACACTTGAAAATACACAAAAAAAAAATTAAAAATGTTTAGCTCGTCACGCCCTCTTGCGGTCGTTTTAGAAGCTTAAAAATATTTTTGGTGAATTTCTCATGATCATTTTTAGTACAATATTTTTTTCCCCAAAGCTGTGCGATAAATAGTTTTCAAGATACGGCCGCGATCCATCCTTAATGGGACACCTGGTATATATATAAAATCCTTAACTATTTCTGAAAATAATATCATACAATTTCAATTTTCTTTCCAATTGAACTAAAATTGAATTAATATTCTTTCTGTTTCATATGTTCTATAATAGTTCAAGAATAATAATTGTGTATTCCGGCTGTGACATGTATAGTTGGCTTGATTTTTTGTCTATTGATAACTGGGTTTTTCTGTTTTTTGGCTGTAAACAATAATGTTGGCCGTCGCATTTATAGTTTGGTGTTGTGCAATTTTGCTTTCTGAATATTTACTTTTGAAATGTTATTATTGTTAATTCTTTTATTAATGTTTATTTTTAATTTGTTTCAATTTACATATGATTTAATATGTATACTTAGTGTTGTGGATGCTGTTATGGTACGGTAAGTACAAATATTTCGTTTTTGAACCTTAAGTTGTTAGTGTCAAATAGATTGCATTTTCTATAAATGTCGGTGTTCGGTGTCAAAAAAAAAATCCTTTAGTTTTTAAACTAATCTTAATTATATGACTTCACTCCATATTTGAGGTTGATAAATACTATCGTAAATAATACTTCACGTCGAGCGTGTTCGTCAGCAGGAATTAACTGGTCGAGTTGAAATATGTCAGGTGAATAACCGGTTAAACAAATACATTTCCACGTTTTCTTTCTTTTCTGTTAACGGCTCTGCTATTAGGCGATTCAGATTCGATTTATTATTTATATATTATATTACTAATTTTTGGAAATTATGAAAATTGACCAAATGGGTAGACAAACACACCCTAACACCACCAAACATCCATGCCTCCACCGGGCTTCGAAGACGGGACCATTAGATTATCGAGCGAGCGATTAACCCACCTGACCACCGCGGTCCGCAAATTTTCACGATATTTTACAAATAACTTTTTGTCCCTTTTCCGATGTTTGGTCCAGCAGTATCACAAAACATTTGTTTACCAGAACAATTGCTTACAAATTCGTAATTCTCAGCAAAGTTACTAGTTGCTAAGGACTCATTATCTTGTAACAATTCTTTTGATAATTTCATAAAGCCAGATTATTCTTTGGCAGTGAAATCACGAATCAAAATTTTTACAATATGATCAAAAAATATGTCAACAAATTCTGTATTATTTATTATATATTAGTATTATTTTAAGGCAATCACTATATTGCTTTAAAGGCGCTGTCAAATTATAAGCTAAAGTTGCAAAATAAAATTCGACGAAATAAGCTCGTCTTAAGCTTATCAAATCGATGTTGAGATTCCATAATTAAATATTTATGAAAAATCACTCTAATATAAAGTACACAACTGACTAGGTCATAATTACAGTAATAAATAATGTGATAAAGGTTATAAACATACCTAAGAAGTTAATAATGACTGATTTTATGGTGATATTATTTTTTTAATAAAAAAAGAATATCTAATAACAAAAATTGGATTTTATTATGATTTATAGGGAAAAAAAATCAAATTTTTTAAAATTAAAAAAAAATAGTAACTATGAATATCCCACGATCAAACCAGGCCTAAATATTGATACATTGACAGAAGTGAATTTGACACTTTGAATAATTTTATTGTTTTTTTTTCTAAAAAATAGATAGAAAACGAAAATTTAGAACAAAGAAACAGTCTAACTAGGTCCATTTTTCAAGAAGTTATGTCCAAAATACCAAAAAAATGCGCGATTTTTTTCAAAAATTGAAATACTTTGAACGGACTATCCAAAAAATGTGAAAATTGACCTGAAGGGTTTTTTCATAGGATACAAAAAAAATTATCAAAAATTTGAGATCAGCTTTGTATTTTAGGGCTTGTTCTCCACATAATGGCAAAGAGGCACTTCGATATTGAGTTCTTACATTCCAAGTAAATAGTTTTAATCCGCAGTTAACAACTGATTTTTTTACAGAAGCGAGTCGTTAACCTTCGTTATCGAAGGGCCATTTATTTCTCCTGCTCTGATTGCTCCTGACCCTGCTTACCTTTACAGATTACCCCAGGAGACACCAATATGGAGGTGACAGTCGGAATTGGGTAATAGAGGCTAAGTGACGCTAACAGGATCCAGTATCATATATTGCGCATCACTATCCCTTTATATTCTATTCAAACTAAAATAATGTCGATGCTAAATTGGGGGTATTTTAACTCAAAGAGAGAAGCAATCTAAACAAGATATCGAAATATTCTCGATCCGTCTCGAAGAGGGTAGAATGTTTGATTTATATCAGCGATAAACTGTTTCGGACTGCCTTATTAAAAAAATACTATGTTGGGGCACTATACTGGCCTTTGTCACGGGATGAGTTTGTTAGTCTATTATGTTTACACAGTCGGTTAAATTAAAACGTTTAGAAAAGTATTTTGGAGTAGTAATTGCTGGCTTAACGTGAAGTTTATCACATAATTAAATTGTATGTATTTTGTTTCATAGTGTGTGCTAATATAATATAATACTGTGCAAATACACAGTGCATCCATTACGTATCAGGACTGATTATAAGATATATCCCAGAAAGCAATCACGATGTCTATTGACGAGCAGCGTCGTTTCAAAGCTTGAATATTCGAACGAAACCTACTTCACCACGATCAATTGACATTTATTGATTTTATGACGTCTTTCTTACAAGCCAAAAAAGTTTTATGTACAAATAAAATATGATATTTTGAACGCAAAACTCGATAAAACTGCATCGGAAACATTCTGGTTTATGCAGCAAGTGTACGGCGGTGATTGTTTAAACAGAACCAATGTTTTTCTGTGGCATAAATGATAGAATATCGCTAGAGGATGTCAAAATCTAATGATACTTAGTCCTTAGAAGCCAAATCACACATCGTTAACTGTGCGTCAATTTTTGGCCTGAAACCAAGTCTGTGTGATCAACTACCCACCGTGTCCACCAGATTTAGATCCTTGTGACTTCTGCTTGCTCCCAAAATTGAAATTAAAGTTGAAGGGGTGTTTTTTTGGAGACATTCAGACTATCCAAACTGCTTTGGGATGTCAAAATCTAATGATACTTAGTCCTTAGAAGCCAAATCACACATCGTTAACTGTGCGCCAATTTTTGGCCTGAAACCCAGTCTGTGTGATCAACTACCCACCGTATCCACCAGATTTAGATCCTTGTGACTTCTGCTTGCTCCCAAAATTGAAATTAAAGTTGAAGGGGTGTTTTTTTGGAGACATTCAGACTATCCAAACTGCTTTGGGATGTCAAAATCTAATGATACTTAGTCCTTAGAAGCCAAATCACACATCGTTAACTGTGCGTCAATTTTTGACCTGAAACCAAGTCTGTGTGATCAACTACCCACCGTATTCACCAGATTTAGATCCTTGTAACTTCTGCTTGTTCCTAAAATTTAAATTAAAGTTGAAAGGGTGTTTTTTTTTTTAGACATTCAGACTATCCAAATAGCTTTGACGCGTGTTTTGTAGGCTATTCCACAAAATCAGCTGCAACACGCATTTAAATCATTATTAAATCGATGTAACAGATGTATCGAAGCGAGAGGAGAATACTTCGAATAATAATAATTATTTAATTCTCAGCTCATAATTATATTCAAAGAACTTTTTCTTCTTGTCGTTTTTGTCTCCCATAAACTTTATATCTAAATATTATTTCCGTATTCCTGTTACTGCTCAACCAACATATCTTGGCCTCTGAGATGCGCAAAAAAACAGTGCGAGAGTCACTGTCTAACAGAGACAGAAAACGGAGAGTTTGTCGAATGTACAATACTTAACCGATGTCAACACCACAAATGCACTGCTTCGAATGAGCTCTCGGCCGTTAGGCTACTGCGCATCCAAACTTCGGAGATTGGGCTGTAGCTGCTATTAATTTCGTACGTAAGGAATAGGCGGGGCCCCTTTCCGGTCACGCAATCAACAAAAGTGTTAATTTAGGCGGAGACACAGGTTGTTGTGTGTTCCACATGAGATTGTGGAACCCAGCGATTGGGTGTCTGATGATACTCAGCTATTCCTGTCCTTTTATTGATTTTATGGCGTTTTTCTTACAAGCCAAAAAAGTTTTATGTACAAATAAAATATGATATTTTGAACGCAAAATTCGATAAAACTGCATCGGAAACATTCTGGTTTATGCAGGAAGTGTACGGCGATGATTGTTTAAACAGAACCAATGTTTTTCTGTGGCATAAATGGTAGAGTATCGCTAGAGGATGTCAGAATCTAATGATACTTAGCCCTTAGAAGCCAAATCACACATCGTTAACTGAGCGTCACTGTTTGGCCTGAAACCAAGTCTGTGTGATCAACTACCCACCGTATTCACTAGATTTAGCTCCTTGTGACTTCTCCTTGTTCCCAAAATTGAAATTAAAGTTGAAAGGGTGTTTTTTGGAGACATTCAGACTATCGAAACTGCTTTGACGCGTGTTTTGGAGGCTATTCCACAAAATCAGCTGCAACGCACATTTGAATCATTATTAAATCGATGTAACAAATGTATCGAAGCGAGAGGAGAATACTTCGAATAATAATAATTATTTAATTCTCAGCTCATAATTATATTCAAAGAACTTCTTCTTCTTGTATATCTAAATATTATTTCCGTATTCCTGTTACTGCTCTACCAACATAGTTTTGCCTCTGAGATGCGCAAAAAAACATTGCGAGAGTCACTGTGTAACAGAGACAGAGAACGGAGAGTTTGTCGAATGTACAATACTTAACCGATGTCAACACCACGAATGCATTGCTTTGAATGAGCTCTCGGCCGTTAGGCTACTGCGCATCTAAACTTCGGAGATTGGGTTGTAGCTGCTATTAATTTCGTTCGTCGTTTAAAGGCGTGCCTGCATAAATATACAGCGGTGGCCAGAGAAATAAAAGACAAAAAGCAGACAAAAAAGATAATATATTATAAAAAAAGAGAAGAGATAATATCAAACTTAGTTTTTAAAAACTACTGTAAACATAATATTTAACGAAAATTTAGAAAAAAAGAACATGGAAATGTGGTCATAAAAATAGAGCCAATTTACATTTAACAAAAGTACTAAACAACACATTAAATATTTTATAACATTTAATATATAGTTTTATGACCTTTGTATTTTATTATTTTGGCCCATCTTTTAGGTATAGAGTTATAATTTTTTCACATTTCTAATAGCATCGCTTCCCATTCGTTTTCAGTCACCTCCCAAACTTCAAGCTTATGTCTCGTATTATGTTTCCTCACGCCATTCTTGAAGTAAGTCCACAAGTTCTCAATGGGACTGAGGTCCGACGATTGGGAAGGTCATGGTAGTAAATCTACTTTATTTTCACTAAGAATTTTTTTCGTTTTCCTAGCAGTATGTTTCGGATCATTATCCTGATGATATTCCATACCAGGGAAATATTTTCTTCTGCAAATGGCAGTATGACTGCCTGAAGAATGTGGATGGACTCATTTTGGTCCATGTTTTTTTTTAATCCAGTAAATTGGTCCCACACCACACCATAAAAAAGCTCCACACGTCTTTATATTACTATATATACTTATAATAATTGTTAGTTGGGTGGTTTAACATAACCTAACAACCATCAGAACCTATTAAACTAATTTTTGTATCATCGCATAAAATATTGCGGCATTTCCAATTTAAATAGTTTTGGGTATACTTTAAACGTTGTTTTACAATCTTGGCGGTTAACAAAGGAACTTTCCTAGACATTACTATCAATAATGAAACAATAAAATATTAATTATTGAAATGTAGATGTTTCATTTGATAAAACTAAATTGTCCTTACGAATATTTAACAATATATTTTCGTTAATTATGGTTATGCGATACAACTTAAGTTCCTAATAAGTAATTTCCTTATATTTCAAAGTGCTTGAATTCAGCTCATGTAAACAACTAGATAATCTAATTGGTCAGCTCTCTAATAAGCTATTTCGGATCACTGAAATTGCAGCAAATAATTTAATTAACCTCGAAACGAAATCGAATAAGGACCAAAGCACAAAACCTACATTCAGAAATAAAAGTAAATAGAACGATTAAAAGGAAATAAAAATAATGTCGGGACCACAATATCTCCGGTCGTTACCGAAAATCGGGAGTATTTTGACCTAAATGGAGTGTGAGGAACGCGTAATCTGGATCAGATATCGGAACATTTTCGACCCGTCCTAAGATCGAGTAGAGGGGGTGGCAGTTTTGATTTATACGAGCTATAAACCATTTGGGGTTGCTTATTTTTCACCTGTAAAGGAGAATTTTTATAGCCTTTCTCGTAATAATATTATCGTTTTATGAGGGGCCTTAATGAGATGTTATATTGGTTTTTATCACAGGACAAATTTGTTCCATGATTACGTTTATTAATTACGTTTATTCAGTCGATTTAACTAAGTCGTTATGTGTTATGACACAACTTTTTACTATATCTCGGTTCATGACTTTCTTACATTTTTCTATTTGAATGCTTTCATATGCATCCAAAGCCCTATTATTATTAACACTTTTAATTAGTCTTAAATTACTAATATCTATACTGTGGTCATGTTCGATTGCATGTTGGGCAACACAAGATTTTTCATTTCTCCCATACCTAATGTGGGCAATATGTTCTTTATATCTTGTCAATATAGATCTTTTTGCTTGCCCAATATACCTTCGATCACAGTCTTGACAACTAATTTCGTAAATCCCCGACTTTTCATGCTGCTCTACTTTATCCTTTGGATTACCCAGAACTCCTCTTAATTTATTATATGGTTTGTACACAACCTTCATGTTCACTTTTTTCAAAATGTTGTCTAATCCTCTTGTCAACTGGACATCAAATGGTATTACCATGAATTTCTTTGTATTCTGATCCTTTTAAAAAGTCGAAGATTCTTTCAATAATTTTCTGAACTTATGTTTTCTAATGAGTTTATCTACAATGTTCTTATTATAACCATTCACTTCAGATACCTCCCTAATTAATTTTAATTCTTTGTTATAATTATCTTTATTTAAAGGAAAATTAATTAATCTAAAATCATCATAAAATTTAAACTAGCCATCTTATTTCGGAAGCTATTATTTGAATCGTTAGGAATGTATCTCGAAGTGGTGGTGGTTTTTCTGAAAATATCAAAATCTAACCTATTTTTATTATTTCTACTGACTAACACATCCAGAAATGGTAAAGTATCGTTGTTTTCGAGTTCATGCGTGAATATTATATTTTCAGATTTACTATTTAAGTTCTTAATAAAATCATCTCAATTTTCATTTTTCGAATCGAAAATGACAAAAATGTCATCCACATATCTTAACTATACCTTCGGAAAGTAACTGAATTCATCTTTTGCCTCGGTTTCAAATTTACTCATAAATAAGTTGGCTAAGAACGGCGACAGAGGATTGCCCATTGCCGTTCCTTCTTGTTGTTTATAAAACCTGTTATTAAGCTGAAGACAATTTTGCTTCATACATAATCTTGTTAAGGAGATATACTCAGAAACAATCTTGTTAATAAAACCGTTTAACTCGAGTAACTCCCTTAGGTATTTCAAGGTATGTGGAATCGGGACACTGGGAAACAACGATGAAACGTCAAACGAAACCAAAACCTTCCTGTAAATGTGTATTTTTGAATTGTTCTATGAATTTGGTTGAATTTATCACAGAACAGGAGGGTAGTTGGTTTGGTAGATTTTCAAATTCCTTTGTTAACCACTTTGCCAAGTTGTATGTTGGAGAATCAATGGCTGATTGGTCTCATTGATTTTCCTGGTTTATGAATTTTTGGTAGAGCATACAATCTTGGCACTTTTGGATTAGAAACATGTAATTTGCTTTTCAGAGAAGGAGAAATAAGGCTGTTACAAGATTTCATTGTATCTCTTACTTCGTTAATCAATGGATTCCTAGGATAAGGACCGTCTTGAATTAATTTTTCAACTCGTTCAAAGTAATCAGGTTTGTCCATTACTACAACCTTATTTGCCTTATCAGCTTTTAAATAAAAACAATCTTTCTCTCGCAGACGCTTGACAATCTTAGAAATATTTGGCATTTTTTTATTTTAATTTGAAATATTTTTTGCAATTTTACTTGCACATGACTCTCTGACGAAAGCCTTGGAAGACTCCGGAAAGCCTTGGAAGACTGTAAAGAAAGATTAAATCATCTCTTGATGATGCTAACATGGTTAGCGAAACGTGCGTCGAGAAGTTTAAAAAAGTTTATTGTTTAGGTGTAAATCTCTTTGACTTTAGTGTTTCACATCGAAGGTTCCAATAGAAGAATTTATCGAACTATAATTTTGCAGATATATTATTGTGTTTATTTATATGAAAATTAAATTGTATGGTAAAAATAAAAGGAGGGGCAAGTATTACGCTACCATTTTTGTTCGTGATATTTGTGACAATTTGAATTTGGGCGTTTTTTAGTGTAGACGTGCAGATTCACTGTGGATTTATACACGCTTTCCATTAAAACAAAATCTAGGTAGGTTAAACTCAAAGAGATTTACCACTAAACACCAAATCACCTTTTTAAACTGCTCGACGCACGTTTCGCTAACCATGTTAGCATCATCAGGAAATGATTTAATCTAATTCTACAACTAAAATATGTTCTATTTGTATGATAACCCTAATTACTAACCTACTACCTAGAAATCAAGTATATACCTACTAAAACGTGAAAAAAATGAACCGTGAAGTTTACTGAGCTTTGCATTAATAAATAAAAAAGTTGACTGAACGGGATAGGTCCTTTATCTCGGTTCATGATTTTCTTATATTTTTCTCTTTGAATACTTTCATATACATCCAAAGCCCTATAGTTATTTACATTTTTAACCAATCTTTAATAACTAAAGCGAATATTGTAAAATCGTATTACCAAAAATGTATTTTTGTTCTGATCTTTTTGAAAAGTCGAAGATTCTTTCAATAACCTTCTAAACTTATGTTTTCTAATTTATTTTTCTACAACATTCTTATTATAACCGTTCACTTCGGATACCTCCCTAATTAATCTTAATTATTTGTTAATTATCTTTGTTTACAGGAACATTGATTAATCGATTTACCATAAAATTTTAACTAGCCATCGTTTTTTGGAAGCTATGATTCGAATCGTTACGAACGTATCTCGAAGTGGTGGTATTTTTTTTTTAAATATCAAAATCTATCCTATTTTTATTGTTTCTACTGATTAAAATATCCAGAAATGGTAAACTATAGTTGTTTTCGAGTTCATCATTTGAATCGAAAATTGCAAAAATATCATCCACATATCTTGACCATATCTTCGGAAAGTAACTGAATTAATTTTTCGCCTCGCTTTCAAATTTACTCATAAATAAGTTGGCTAAGAATGGTGAGAATTCCCCGCCGTTCCTTCTTGTTGTTCGTAAAACCTGTTATTGGACTAAAAATTATTTTGCTTCATACATAATCTTGTTAAAGAGATGTACTCAGAAACAATCTTGTTATTAAGACGTTTAACTCGAGTAACTCCCTTAGGGGGGGGGTACTTGGTCAAGCTAGTCCACCAGTCTGGAAAGTGTATATCATACACGTGAATGTACTCCCCACAAAATATTAGGGAGCATTAATGCTAATTATCAGTGGGGAATGACTTCTGCTAATATAATCCAATGAAAATGACTTTTACGGCAGTATCACGGACCGAGGCCTAGAAACAAATACATTCCACCTCTTGACAAATTCGAATGTTTGGAGTATAGTCATATGAAGATTCCTCGCTGCTTTTTGTTATCGTATCTTCAATTTTCTCTTGAATGTTTTTTCTATTACCCGCGCTAATATTCTAATTATGCACCCTTCAGACTAGTTCTCAAATACTCTTTTGTATGCAGTTTTTTTACAGTGAAAATTGTTTCATTCTTTTGGAAATTTCTTTTTTTTTTAACAATTTTCCTCATAGCTTTTTACATCTCCTAGAGCTTTCTGCCATTCTCCGGAAAAACAACAAATAATTTCATTAACTTTGAAATGAAATGGAATCGAAGTGACACGTCAAACCAAAACAAAAGTAGAACAGTTAGAAAAGAATATGAGCGACGACAACGATCGTTACCGAAAATGGAATGTGGTTTTTTCGGTCTAAAGGCCGGTTCTACAATGCAAGTATAAACCAAGTATAAACGGTTATACTCAGTTATACTCGGAATAAGTTATACCAGGTATTATTCTCAGTATATCTGGTGTTGGCCTGTTGCCTACAATGCCTTTAGTTATACCTAAAATACGGCTGTAGTAGTTCTAATACGTGAAAATAGTAGGTGGGATTGGGCCATCGTTGACAGTTGAAGGTGTGGGAAATTGTAACATTTTATAAGTCTCACCTAACGTGAACGGTTTGGAAATTAGAAAAATATTATTGATTGATTTGTTCGTTGCTTTGTGATAGTTTATTTTTTAAATCGAATAAAACAATTTTATACTTTGTTATATATCACTTTTATTTTTAAATTTGCGTGACTATAGTTTCGTAAAACGATTTACAGTACAGCATCAAAAAGCAAAAAATTAAACAATTTAGAAGCAACTGAAATTTGAAAATATAATAAAGACCCGTCTAGACAGCTATTAAATGATCAGACAGATCTCTGGAATTCCCTACTATTTAAAATATTGTAAATAAATTAACCCCAATAAAAGTGTAAAATTACGTACATAGGATAAACAGCTGTAATACCTTAGTTTTAAAGTAGTGCTTGATGTAACATCGTTTAGGAAATTGTACTCACACAATTTATAAATAAAAGTGATAGATAACAAAATATAAAATTGTTTTTTCAATTTATAAAAATATTGTTTCATCTTATTAAAATGGAGAAAAAACGGTGCAATAATTTCACGTTAGTGGATTTGCTTGAGGCAAGTAAAGAAATTGTCGGTACGTATAAAGTTGTCTTACATAGTAACAGTGCCGGTGATCCTCACATTATTCTATTCCAATGTGCAAGAAAACAGATACCCTTTCCAATAATACCAAAGATATAATCTGGAGACTGATTGAAGGAAGGTTCAATGCAGTTTGTGGTACAGGAAAACAATTTTGTTGCCGATTTTATCGCACGATTACGATCTGTTGAAGATTTAATTTCACCTTCAATAAAACTCAGCAACATTGCACAAGTTCGTTTTTCGTCATACTCCACGAAATGATCGGCCATAAAAAAATGCATTTTACATTAAAAATCGTATATTTGTTTTTTCATACCGATGTTTAAATACGTTTGGCCGTCGAATTAAAACTACGTCTTCAAAATCAGTTTCATCAGAATCAAAAATGTTTAAATTTATGGGATCCATATTAATTATTTATTTCACTGTTATAATTAAAAATGCATAAAACTGTCGAATATAAAGAAAGGACAGGTTATGTTTATTAATGCTGACAACTGAAGCTGGCCAATAGAAAGAAAGTATAACTATATTCGGAGTATATCCGCCCAAATTCAAGGGGATGACTTATATCTGTCAATTTCTACCGAGAATAGCTTTGTTCGGCGATTGTAGAAGGGGCGTTTCAGACTTTATTCCAAGTATAGCTTATACCAGGTATATTTTTGCATTGTAGAACCGGCCCTAAATGTCGTGTGACGAACCCGTAACCCAGGCCAGATATTGGGAGCATTTGCGATCCTTCCTGGTCCTCGAGATGGAGAGAAAGAGCGACAGATTTGATTTAAATGAACGATAAACCGTTTCAGGCCGTTTATTTTTTACCTATAAAGGAGGGTTTTATTGCCGTTCTTATACAAACATTATGACTTTATGAGAGACCTTATTAAAAAAGCCTTGCGGAAATGCGATGTTGGTCTTTATCGAGGTAGAAATGTGTTTTTCGATTACGTTTACTTAGTCAATTTAATTAAATCGTTCAGAAAGATTTATTAAGCATTATTAGTAATATTATTACCGACTGTTAATCACGCCGTTAAAGGAATAAGTACATTATGTTGTAGATAAAACGTATCTCCCAAAAAAGTACCGAGAATTGGTCAATAAAACACAAAATATTTCAGTCAGTTCTCGCCGCGAATTCTCTTTTATGTCTTCTGTCGACTGAAAACGGGTACCTCGAAGTGGTAATTTGAGTTTTAGAAAGAAAGATGTCGACTGGAGCCATATTAGGGGAATACGGTGGTTGTTTGATGGTGTTTGTTGAGTTTTTGGCCAGAAATTCGTTCACAATGATAGCCTTGTGCGATGGTGCGTTGTCGTTATGCAAGAGTTTTTTTTCCACAAATCTGGCCTTTTTCGACGAATTTGCTCTCTCAAACGCTACATAACGGTCAGATAATATTCTTTATTTACCGTCTGGCCTTCTGGCAAGAATTCCGAGGTTACAACACCGCGATAATCAAAGAAAACAATCAACATCCTCTTAACTTTTAATCGATTTTGACGTGGTTTTTTAGGTTTTTGCTCAGTTGGTAGGCGCCATTCCGAAGCTTGTTGACTGGTTTGCATGTCAAACTCGTATACTTATATCTCTTCACCAGTTACTCATTTACTCTTTTTTCGCTTTGTTTGGAAAAATTTTTGACGAACTAAACAGACAACTGTAAACTTTTCACCATCTATTTATATCTTTTGAGCACACTTTACAATTTTTTCCCCCCGAAATCGTCGCCCATTGCCGAAGTATTCGGCAACTTAGCCACTCGTGTTTGTTTTTTTTTTTAACAAAAGTTTTATTGTGACCACAATTACGGCCGTTCTGTTTATCTTAAACAAAACTATCAAACGGCATTTTAATCTGTAAAGTATGAACTAGTTTTTAAACTGGGATTATTACAAAATATTGAAATGTGAAAATCATGAACATTTTTTTTCATGACTTCTTCAACATAAAAAAAAACGGCTTGATCAATCAGAATTATCCTATTTTGCAAAGTGTTTGCATGACTACTGAATAAGGCAATCAAATCGATAGATTTCAAGATATCGTTGTCACCAGTTTGAAAAATACAGTTAAAAAAAAGGCGTTTAAGGTACAAATACAATTATCACTAATAAAATTTTGACTCACCCTTAATTTGCTATGCCTGAACCATAAAATGAACTTTCAGTTTCCTCAAAAAAATCCTGCAAAGCCGATGGTTGCTCCCTGGCATCAGTTCTTGCCCTTTTAGCGAAGTTTTAGCTCAAGGGTCGTTCGGACCGGCCGATACAGGCGCTTTATTACCGCAGTGGGCTTAAGCTTGAGTTATGTAGCTAATTTGACATCCCATTGTAAGTAAAACTTTCAAAATGCCATCAAATCCTTCATTGAAGATAATCACGGTAAGAAAAGTTGCTATTTCAACGATTTTTGTGCCAGAATGCAGGTGTTTAGGAGCAAAAGTCCAAATCAATGAATTTAATGATTCATTGTTATTTTGTGTTTATGCTCCTAAACATCTGGTCAACAGTTTATGTCGTGATAAATTTTTATACACTGGTTCGATGAGCTTTTTGAACTGCAGGCAGAGGCTTATGGTGGTGGAAATTATTGAGTCTTCCTCTGGCTTCAGCCTTGCACCATTTACCTTCGCCTGCTGGACAATTTTGATGTTGACGATTTTTTTTTTTGACGAATATTGTTGTTGAAAATTGATGAATATTTGTGGTAGAAAGTTGCTCAAATTTCTTCCTTTATTTCTTCCATCGAGTTTGCGTGTCGAGTTGTCGAGTTGGCGAATGGCTAAACTGTAAAATTTCGTGAGCTCGTTAATGAGCTAATCCGTAAGGTTTGGTTTCCAGGTCCTTTTCAGCTCTTTTCAGCAGAAACCGAAGCACAAGATAAGGGGTCCGATGCTCCATCACATCAAGTGTTCGAGCGCGAGTTCCAAACACCTGGCCTGTTTAACGCTGTAACTTCCGAACGACTCCAAATATCGGAAAATCACTTTACTCACATGTTCTACACTATATTTGGATGCAATTTATGCAAAAAAAATCCATTTTTTTGAACCAGACACACTGGTCAACTGCGATTAATAAATTTTTCGGAGCGCAAACAACTTTTTTTTGAGGTTTTAGAACAGATGAATGTCAGAGGGGGCCAGATCTGATTAAGGTGGATGCTCCAACAATTTGTGGTGTAACTCCTTCAATTTGGCCATTGCAAGAACACCTCTGTGAGTCGGTGCATTGTCTTGATGAAAAATGATTTTTTTTTCGCTAAACCATGCCTTTTCTCACGAATTTTTACATTTAATTAATCCAAAGGGTTTGAATAATACTGCCCTGTTATTGGTTTACCGGTTTGAAGATAATCAATTAACAAACTGCCTTTTGCATCCCAAAAAATCGATACCATAACCTTTTTGGTCGATTTTGACCAATTTGGCTGTTTCGGAGCTGAACAACCGGGCTCAGGTCACTCTGCGATTTGCTCTCGCACTTCAGGGTTATAGTGGTAAACTCAAGTCTTATCCAAATTTACCAGTTCATTATGAGTTTCAAATGGCTTTAAATCTTTTTACGAAGAATTTAATTGCTGCGCGATTTTCAATATTTTCGATTTTAAAAAATAACACTTATGCGTTTACTGCTGTTTTTCAACGAACGAATTGACAGATCGACTGGAAACTTAACGTCTGTTCATATGAAGGATGAGACTTCAGAATGTAATAGGTTGATGCATAATTAAGTTCGTTTTTTTTTTGAACAAATTTTATTCAACAAAAACAATAAAAATATTTAACCAAAACATGTTTAAATGCTTATTCGGGAGCGTATTCACCATCGACTTCAAGAACTGCCTCCCATTTACTTGGCAGTTGGTCGATTCCTCGGGCGAAGAAGTCACGATTCTTGGAGGCGATCCACGCCTTAACATCGGCAACCAAGTCATCCAAATCGTCGTAGACTTTGTTCCTTTGTCAATTTTTCAGCGATCTGTTTACGTGGTAGTTCGTAGGTGCTTCAGTCGGTGAATATGGCGGATGTGGGAGCAGATCCCATCCCTTATTGGCGATGGATTCGACGACACGACGCTCAACATGAGGACGGGCGTTATCGTGGTGGAACACGATGTGGTTTTTTGCGCGTTCTTTTCGCCTCGATTGCAGTGTGAAGGCGGTTAACTTGAGCCAGATAGACGTCGTTGTTAATGTTGAACTGCTGCTTGCCATTTTTGTCCGGAATTCGCCACTGCTGACGCTCATCTGCAAAAAAAAAAAAATGGGAGAAAAAAATTGAAAAAACCACTATCCATTCTCGTTCCACCAATAGCAAATGCCATTTGAGATAATCTCCCAGTGGATGACTCCGCTTCTGTTCCACCAAACGCACCACATTGCCTTCTTACAGTGGACATCTTTCGGTATGCCTTTGGGCGAAACACCTAGCGATACGCAAACCTTCTTTCCTTTGATATTTTTGAAGAGGAGTCAAGATTCGTCTCCAGTGACGAGGTTCTTCAGAAAGGGTGTTTGTTCGTTTCGCTGCAGCAAATCGGTAAAAATTCCAACGCGATCGGCTTTGTTGTCGCCGGAGAGCTCGTAAAGGACCCATCCAGCCAGTTTTTCACTCCTTTCCGAGCTTTTTGAGACGACGGACAATCGTTGACTGGTTGACATCGAAATCGTCTTCCAGCATTCGTGTTGTCAAGCTTTCGTCCTCTTCCACAACTGCCAGAAGTGCCTGATCGTCGAAATCCGATGGTCGACCTCTTCCTTCTTCATCTTTAAGCGATGTTTCATCATCCTTGAAACGCTTAAACCATTTTGGACCATTCTCTCACCAATTGTTCTTTCACCAAACAGTTCATTTATATCGCGCGCGGACTCTGTTGCTTTCCATCCTTTCTCAAAGTGGTAGAGCATAATATGGCGAAAATGTTCATGATTTTCAATACGCATTATAACAAAACTAAACCTGAGAGATAAGTTTATAAAAAAAAAATAATAAAAAACGCAAATTCCAACAAGTTAAAAGTAAAAATAAACAGCGAAGTTAATTATGCATCAACCCAATAGTGGAGTATATACTTCTTTTACTGTTTTACTTTCGAAAATAATAAACTGTATTCATTTTGAGTTAACATTTTCTTTAAATAAAATAAAACTTCTTGTTCTGGAGCATTTTCGATCCATCTTGGCTCTCGAAATATAAGAGGAGGGCAGTAAGGTTGATTTATGTTAGCGATAAACCGCTTCGAGCTGCTTATTTTTTACCAATAAACGAGGGTTTTGTAACCGTTCTCATAACATTATCGCTTTATGAGGAGCCTTATTAAAAAAGCCTTTTCAAGATGCTATATTGGTCTTTGTCACGGTATAAATTTGTTTCTCGATTACGTTTACCTTGTCGGTGGAATTACATTGCTCAGAAAAAAACTAAAATTAAAATAAAAATTATGATATAAATTATTTCAAATTTTAACTTTTTTAATTCGTGATGAAATGGAAACAACAATCTTTATATACAGACCGGGTTATACCAGTTCTGGCAAAAATAAGAGAAAAAATCAGTGTCACTGTGTTATGTTATAATAGGCATATTTTTGAAAAGCTTCAAATTCAACTCCCTAGGCTATATCTAGATACTGTGATCACAAATTTCTCAATTTTTTAGTGTTATTTTTTTTACGTGATCCTAATTAACCATGTTTTTAACCCCAGCCACAAATCAAACAATGGACGTTGTCAAGTTAGTAAAAAAAAAGTTTCATTGAGTCTCAGTTTAAAAAATTATGTCAGTTAACTTTGACTTTGAAGGTACAACAATTTGTACTTTTATTTCCACAAGAAGGGAAGGCAGGGATGATAATAACCCAGGAAGACATGCTGGACCTAGAAGGACATGGATGGATCTCCAAAAAAATGGACAGACCAAATTAACAACTTTAGTATACAACCAAAATATATATTTCCCAAATTTGATAAATCTCAACGTTAATAAAACACGCCCTGACCTAAGTTTTTAGTATTTTTATTTAGTTACATAAAACATTTTCTTAAGTTCCTTTTCAACTAGCAAATTGAGATTATCAGCTCCAAACTGATTTACGCGGTAATATTATTCGGAGAACAAAAACGAGAAAAAGAAACAAATTTTCACGAATAATTATTTTCGTTGGGATTCCAAATTTTAAACAAGTCGAAATCTTAAACGAACTAATAACAAAGATTAAAAAGCAGCGTTAACTTTAATTTGAATTCGGAACGAAGTTAAGTTATGGTACTTCGGGAAACTTTCTTATTAACTCCGTTGTTAGTTACTAAATCAGTTTTGCTTGTCTTTCTTCAGATTTTCCACTTCTAATTGTTGGAGGATAAAAAAAGTATTTGTAGAAATGTGGAAAATATCTAACCGACTAATTTATAAAGATTTTTTAATTGACAGGAAGTAAGGAAAATATCTTTGTTATATTTATCCAGCGATTCTTTACAACATTTGCAAAAATAAAATTGTTTTCAACAGGGTTGAAGAAAATAATAATAATAATAGAAGGATATATGACTGCAATACAAGATCAAACTATCAGCACGCGTAATTACCTTAAATACATTATCAAGGCTAAAACAGTGAATACAGATGAATCCAGATTATACCAAGAACAACCCGAAACAATCGACCACATCACAGGAGGTTGCAGGATACTGGCTCCAAATAACTATCCATACAGACACAATAATGTTGCAAAAATCATACAACAACATTTGGCACTCAAATATAACCTTCAACAGCAATATACACTGAATTACAAATACATACCCTCAAGCATTCTAGAAAGCGATACAACAAAACTATACTGGAATAGAGAAATTATCACAGACAAAGAAACAAAATATAATAAACCTGACCTCGTAATTATACATAAGAAAAACAAAACAACATACGTAATCGAAATATCGGTCCCTAACACAGCCAACCTCCAAAAGAAACATGCAGAAAAAATGGAGAAATCCCTTCAACTGGCTGAAGAGATCAAGCAAATGTGGCACCAGGACAAGGTGTTTATAATACCCATAATTATCTCCACCACTGGTGTTATACTAAAGTCACTTCATAGTTCACTTCAACAGCTGAATATGCCTCCAACATATATATACAAATGCAAAAATCGATAGCAAAAATCGACATAGATACATGTTCAACAACTCACAAATTTCTAAATATTAAATAGAAAACGAAATGCTTGATTATATCCGCATTCTGTAAAAGAAAAACCAGGCATAGTCCTGAGCCCCAAAGCTGTGGGATAAATAGTTTTCAAGATACGGCCGCGATCCATCCTTAATGGAACACCTGCATATATATATATAATTATACAGTTACTATTTACTTTTATACAGTTAATAATTATACAGTTACTATATATTTGCTTTATCAATGTGTCTCCACATTCACTATAAATCTAAACGAAGAATTCCAAAGAATAGTTTACGAAAAGAATGATATAGCTAAGCAGTATTCCATTGCACGGACGACGTTGTAACAAAGGAAACATAAAGCTTGCCTTGTTGGTTTGATATTATCTTTTGCACTGATCCAGAAACGCAACAAGCAACATAAAGACTTCCGGAACGGGTGATATTTCCATAAGGGAATTCAAAATGGCAAATATGATAATAAAATTTGTGTATGTCTGTTACTGTTGTCGTATTAAAAATGCGAGATTATCTTTTCGATGTCAGTTGAATATGTACGCCACGATGTAAAACGTAAAACGTTTTCAGGATAGTGCAGTATATAAAATACAGGCGCAAATGTCAAACGATAGGAAAAAATAAAGTAAAATTATATATATATATATATATATATATATATATATATATATATATATATATATATATATATATATATATATATATATATATATATATATATATATATATATATTAAAAAGCTAAGGAAGTCCACGTCGTGCTTTGCCATTCCTTCATCCACCATCCAAAGCGCCAGCAAGCGTCTCCCAAGACCGATTTCTGGCCTTAAGCCGTCATCAGTTGGGCTCGAGCTGGACACCTGAGAAGCGGATGAAGGAATGACTAAAGCCATTACCTTTTAAATTGGCCATGTCGAATGGAGGCTGCAATCACATGCAGCCATACCATCCTGCGGTAAACGGTCGCAGCAGCCAGACTGTACGAAACCGTTCGTGACCCCTCTAACCTCGGGTAAGTACCAGGTATGATCGAAAAATTGTGAACTGGGCCCGTGGAGAAAACTATTAAAAAGCTAAGGAAGTTCACCCGTGCTTTGACATTTCTTCGTCCACCATCCAAAGCGCTAGCAAGCGTCTCCCAAGACCGGTTTCTGGCCTTAAGCCGTCATCAGTTGGGCTCGAGCTGGACACCTGAACGACTAAAGCCATGACCATTTAAATTGGCCATGTCGAATGGAGGCTGCAATCACATGCAGCCACGCCATCCTGCGGTAAACGGTCGCAGCAGCCAGACTGTGCGAAACCATTCGTGACTTGTCTAACCTCGGGTAAGTACCAAGTATGATATATGGTACTCAATACTATAATAATGCATTCAGATCGCTTTAGTAGAAGAGAAATAAATTTATGTTTTGTTTTGACTCCCTAACTACAATATGGGACGCCTCTCTTCGGGAGTACAATGCTTTGCGCGACCCTTAGTAACATTTAAAACTGTATGGATGCATGGACAAATATACCAAAGATATTATCGATAACAATGAACGAACAGCAAACAATTTAAAAGACACTCTTATTTTTTTGTCACCTAAAGTTTTTATTATCGTCAAGAAATATTAAACTGATAAAATAAAATAAACAATTAAGTCTCCAATATTATATTCAACTGGTAAATGACAAGGCATTGTACTAATAAAATATAAGATTATATAATAAGATTATATTTGGATTCTTACAGCAATGATACATTAAATAATGGTATTTTTTTCGGTGATACTTTACACTCTATATATATATATATATATATATATATATATATATATATATATATATATATATATATATATATATATATATATATATACATATATACTCGATAGCCTCCAAATGTGTCAATAAATATCAGCAAGAAAGTGCTCGACATCGCATATGCTGCCAACCGAATACCCCCGCTAAATTTGAAATTTATGCAATATATTCCATTCGATTATATTATTATTTAATTTATGTAGTAGTATTTGTGCTGTTAGTATAGTTAGCTTGTGCTGTAGTAGTATTTGTGTTGGAAATATGAAAAAAAAAGATATTTTACAAATATATATAGTACTAGTTTGATAACCCTTTACTATATCAAGAACAAAAACAAAATAACCAGTAACAATTTTCGTCTGCTTTTCGAATTTGAAAACAAATGGAAACCTTAATCGAATTAATAACCAAATATATAACCCAACGTTAACTTTAATTTGAATTCGAGGCAAAGTTGAATTATAGTACTTTCGAAAACTTTCGTATTAATCTCGTTGTTAGTTGCTAAAACAGTTTTTCTCGCCTAGTTTCAGCAGATATTGATTTATATTCATACGGAAAGTTTACTGCTTAAGAGAGTGAGCACAAGAGATACGTCTCAAAATTTTAAGGAAACTTTTTGGTATATTCATCGTACTGGTATTCAAGGTTTTGAGTATGTTAAATACAAAGGATAGCGACAAGCAACTAACCTGTTTGATTTTAACCCTCCGTTAGTCGCTGCTATAAAACGAGTCATGTTGGTCGGTGTAATCTGACAAATGTTTTTAGAAAACTCGATAAATATTGAACTTTTTAATACTTATGTAATAGACTAAAGGGTTTAAAATGATAAACAATTTACTAAACAACTAACTAAATCATCATCATCATCAACCCGTATCAATCCACTGCAGGATGAACGCCTCTTCAGCTTGCTTCCAACTCTCGCGGTTCTGAGCTCTCCTCTGCCGTTCGGGTCCAACATACTTAATAATGTCATCATCATGTTTGCGATCAAACGGTATCCAGTCCAGGACTGCCCCTGGTCCTTCTTTCGTCCCATGGCCTCGCTATATGGCCTGCCCACTTCCATTTCAATTGCTTTATTCTTCCAATGATGTCACTCACTTTCGTTTATTCTCTGATCCATGGGCAGGTCTTTCTATCCCATCCAGTAATGCCAAGCATACATCTTCCATTCCCCTCTATGCTACTCGAAGTTTTTGAATTGACTGTGATGTGAGTGTCAAAGACTTTTCTTTTCAGGCAAAGTGGTAGTTTGCAAGACCCAGAGGAGATGGCAATTACAGACCAATATGAAGGAATCACCAACAATGTGCTTAAAACGGCTGCTTCAATAACACCAGAAGATAACTGTTTCAATCAATGAGACCATTAATTTAATGAAAAAACGCCGGACAATGAAAAATGCAGACAGTCCTTTTCGCAGGGTCGAGTACGTTGAACTTTGCAAAACTATAAGAAAACGTATTCGAGAGTAAACGCGCTGATTCAACATGGAGCTTGTACAAAAGACTCAAAAGTTGTGGATCATTATATATATCTTGGCCATAGGGTGCTTACTGTAACGAACCTCGCGACAAAATTATTATATATATAATAATATATTCTTGACGAGAGAGCATATGTCGGTACCCTGATGAGTCTAACCACCAACAGACGAAACATGTGTCCTCCAATATGTGAGGTTTCAGATAATATTTCTCTTTCAGAGCTGGAAATATAAGCTATGAAGTTTGACTATAGAGAAAATTCAATTAAATAAACGAAATTATTTGGTAGTAGTAAAAATATACTGTTCAATAAAATGTATGGATTATTTGGGACTGTGGTATAGGTGTTAGGTGTAGTTTGCATAATTTGAGAGTTAATAGACACTGGTCCAGCAATAGTTTGGCTAAAAATTAATGAAACAATCTTTATTGAAATTTTATCACCATATATATATATATATATATATATATATATATATATATATATATATATATATATATATATATATATATATATATATATATATATATATTATAATAAGAGTGGTATAATTAAATAGGCTGCATATTTATTTATGCAGGGTGTCCCACAAAACCGTGGCGGGATACAGTTATTTTTCTTATCGAACACTCTATATATTCTAAACATATCCTATGCCTTAACCCAATCGTTTTACCGATATCCGCCATTTTGTAAAAATTGCAGGGGTTGCAGACTCTATTTTGAAGTGATATATATCATTTATATTTTGATGTGGGATTATCATTTTTAATAGGAATATTAGTGAAACTATGACTTAACTTTTAATGAAAACTAAATTTGCTTGCGTTATACAGAGTGTCCAGGATAACTGAGAGAATTGAAAGAAAATCAAAACATCATATCTCAGATTGTTTAAAGGGTTGTTTAAAAACCTATTTTTTAATTTTCCAATATTCCTAAGACAAAATACTTCTATTTTCGTTAAATATGTTCTATATCTCTCTGTTGTAATTTCCGGGGTTTAGTTTGAAGTAAATAAAACAACAAAAATATACTACTCGACAAGAGATGGCGTTACTGTGCGCAACGTCCACTAGTTCGGATATATATTCAATTCAAATGCAATAATTTAACTCTCTTCACTCCTCGTATTTTTTCGGTATAATATTAGGTAATATTCCCCCCCCCCCCCCTGGCGGCTACGCCCGTGTAAGAGTGTACTTAAGAGGTGGTTTGTTCTCAGTCAAAGGTGTGGGCCACTTTATAGAGAAATAATTATCATTTATACAACATGAGAAGCGTACAAGAATTGCATGATGATGATTGTGATAGAAGATAGGAATTCTGCGACTAGTTTTTGGACAAGAAGCGTCAGCACGCCAATTTAGAGAAGTACATTTTTATTGCGCCTTAATCTTATCTTAATTATTACTAAATCTGATCTTAGCAACTTAGAATTAAACGCTATTTTTATACACATTCAACAGTTTTCAAATAACACAATTTTTATTTAATTTCTAAGGCCTACTACTGCTATGTTAGCTTCTTTTAGTTCCTGCCAACTGCAGATTATTTCACCTGTGTTTACTAATTGTTCTAAAACGACTACTCCAATAAAGAAATGTGACATAACATTTTTTATTTCGAATTTTAAGATTTGTCAAATTATATTAAAAAATGCGGTGTTGCCATTTAAAAAAGTATTGTTTTATTAGCTACTAAAGAAATCTGACAACGCCGGAAAGCATTTGTATATATGTATTTGTAAATTTTTCTGAGTCGAGTTATTTCCTACAACTTTACCTTTAGAAATACTAGTCTGACACTTCAAATAAAAAAGTTGGCCTTTGTCAATGGTTTTAATGTGATTCTATTGACTGCAAATATTTATTCCAAATCTTGAAAGAACAAGGACTAGATCTGAAAACGCTGGCAATTATTAAAGCAACATTAACTAACACAAGGTCAAAAGTTAAATTCATGGGTCACATCTCAGAGCCCTTCGAAATTAAAACGGGAGTGAGACAAGGAGATGGACTCACGCCACTCTTATTTTACTGTGTTCTAGAAAAAGTAATACAGGAGTGGCGTGAAAAAAAGTCGGCCCTGAATATTGACCAGCCCATTAAAATGGGGAGAACCAACATCAAAATTGATTGTCAGGCGTTTGCTGATGATCTAGCAATTTTGGCTCAAGATGTATTAACGGCACAGAAACAGATTGAAATCCTTAAAGAAACAGCAGAAAAAGTCGAACTCCAAATTTCCTTTGAAAAGACACAATACATGACTGCAACAGACTAATAACACCATTTCTAAAAACAAAATATGGTAACATCAGACGAGTCTCACAATTCAAATATTTGGGTGAAATAATCATGAAAAATGGGTTGAAAAAAAGCAGTCAATAAGGGTAGATGTCACAAAATGGAAACGGCATTGAGACTTACACAAAATATTTACAACAAAAAATGCATATGTAAAAGCACAAAACTGAGACATTATAACGCAGTTTTTAAGCCATAATTTCTATATGGGGCAGAAACACTCGTTTTGAATAGAAAGAGAGACATCGAGGACATTGAAAAGAAGGAAAGAAAAATCATAAGAAAAATCCTAGGCCCCAAACAAATAAATAGCACAACATACCGACTTCGAGAAAACCCAGAAATCAAACAATACACAGATATACATAGCGATATGAGAAAAAGAAGACTTAAGTTTTACGGACACATAAAACGGATGAATCCGAGTAGGCTAACTAGACAAATAGTCGAATTTTATGAAAATAGGAGTAGAGCTAAAGTAGAAATAATTAGATGGATTGCTGCAATTAAAGAGGACCTAACATCAGCATATATTACACAAAGTGAAATTCAGGATAGAGGCTGTTTAAGACACAAGATTAACGTTTGGAAGATTGGTCAGAGAGAAAACTGTAGGAAGACTGGAACAATTTGGTCTAACGAAAGGAAAAATGCTCATAGCGAAAGAATGAAATTAGTATGCCCGCAAAGGAAGGCTAACAACAACAAATGCCTCTAACTGTACTTCGCGTGGTCCACCCATACGTGAATAATATATATACCAGGTGTCCCATTAAGGATGGATCGCGGCCGTATCTTGAAGACTATTTATCCCACAGCTTTGGGGAAAAAAAATTAACTAAAATGATCATGAGAAATTCACCAAAAGTATTTTTAAGCTTCTAAAACGACTGCAAGAGGGCGTGACGAACTAAACATTTTTAAAAATCATTTTTTTGTCTACTTTCAAGTGTTAACCGAGTAAGAAAAATTCTCAGTTATAATTAGCAAACTGTCTCCTACAACTTTGTTTTATTACATTTTGTCGTGACTTTGCGAATAAAGAAGTAGGGGGGAGTTTTACCTATTTAGATAAAAAGTCGTCTAATGTCCGTTTGCCTAAACCGATTTTCCCCAATTTGGATTCATTTAAAAGGCAATTGCTGGGACAATCAGATCATCTGGGAGATAAATTATTTAGTTTATAAATGAAACCGCGAGGTGGCGTTACATTCAACAATAGTTTTTTTAAGTTTTCTTGAGTTTTTTCAAATGGAATGGTACAGTTTTTACTACATGGCAAGAAAGGTAATTTAAAGAGGAATCGTCCAGTGAAAACCCGAAATCGATATCTCTGACATGTCAAGAGATATTTCGATTTTTCTGAAAAAAATCAGTTATTATTTCACTACTACCTTCATTAAGTTAAAAAAATATTAACCTAATGTTTGCCTTCCTTAATATATATATATATATATATATATATATATATATATATATATATATATATATATATATATATATATATATATGGTGATAAAATTTCAATAAAGATTGTTTCATTAATTTTTAGCCAAACTATTGCTGGACCAGTGTCTATTAACTCTCAAATTATGCAAACTACACCTAACACCTATACCACAGTCCCAAATAATCCATACATTTTATTGAACAGTATATTTTAACTACTACTAAATAATTTCGTTTATTTAATAGAATTTTCTCTATAGTCAAACTTCATAGCTTATATTTCCAGCTCTGAAAGAGAAATATTATCTGAAAAACAAACCGAAAGACTCAGATTTAAATGCATAATTATTTTACTGAGTGTTAGTTCTTAGTTACTTATCTTTAGTTCTTGCTTTAATTTTTGACGAGAAGTGTAACCATAAAACTTCTAAACTTTCTCCGTAGAGCAATGCACGTTCGTAATTCAGTTTATAGTCGTCTAGATTCAGACAAGTAAGTTTTATGATTTAGTAGTATCAACTGTCTTGTTTCTTTTTAATCATTTGTCATCATAACAAAATAAATGAATATTAGTTTCATCGGTAAAAGAATGTTGTTCCAGTTATGTTGTAAAGTGTAGCCCTTTCGTTATAATTGATTTTTTATGCTATAAAAGTTTCAGTAATATTATTGTTTACTGCTGTCAAAATAATACATGCATTTAGAAATTGTCTTTTAGATACTTTTTGTTATCAATGTTATTGATTTAAACAAATACACACACAAATATTTCTTCATGCTAGATATTGTCATTTGCTTTTTACTATTTTGTGTTATTTTATTTATTATAATATTGAATAAAACAAATCATTCATCTTAAAATAAAGTGATAGACAACAAAGTAAACATTGTTTTATTCAATTTAAAAACGAACTATCAGAAAGCAAAGGACATATCAATTAGTTATTAATTTATTCAATTCTTCTATTGGAACCTTCAGTGTGAAACTTTAAACTCGAAAAGATTTACCACTAAACACCAAATACCTTGTTTAAACTTCTCGAAGCACGTTTCGATTACCATGTTAACATCATCAGAGATTAGATCCGTTATAGGAGATTAAATCATCTCCTGATGATGCTAACATGGTTAGCGAAACGTGCTTCGAGAAGTTTAAACAAATGATTTGGTGTTTAGTGGTAAAACTCTTCGAGTTTAGTATTAAATTATTATTGTTTATCTCGAAAACCGTAAAAAAACAAAACTTGTTAAAAATGTTATTATTAAGAAATAAAAAATTTTATTTTATCATTTTTCTGGGTCCTGCCTCTATATTTTGGAGTTTGTATTATTAACATATTTGATTTTCGTAAGTTTTTATTCGAATGCTGTTTTCATGTGTATTAAGCAATATTTAAAACATGAACAAATATAATAAATGATAATTTAAATAGAGTGAATTTGTTTTGTGGTGTCGGCAATTTCGGTCTCTTGTTATATTAAATAAAGTTTACTGGTGATCTGAGGCAGAAACAAATAATAAGCGTTATACGACTAATTTAATTAGTTACAAGACATAAAGGCAAGACAAATACGGACCCACTAAGGTTCATTATTGCATCGCAGAACAAACTATTTGCCTTCAGTTTCGGTTTAGGGACACCTGTCTGTCTAGCTTCATTGATATAAACGATACAAACAAGAGAAATTTACCTTGTCTCGAATTAATCTTGTATTACAAATTGCACACAATAACAGGATGTAATATTAGATAATAATTTCCATCAATAATTCCAGGAAAGTATTGGGGTACGGGAACAATCTCTTCGTCGAATATTAGTTCCAATAGCTTCTAGTTGAATGAATTTTGTTTTTGTCGTTTTCTACTAACAAGCCGGTCGCGTTGGTGCGGACGGTAAGAACCGCTGCTGTGCCGAAACCGCACTGGAGCGGTAGTTGGTTCGATTCCAGTGCTCGGATGGTTGTTTTTCTTGTTTTTCTTTCTTTCTTCTGTCTGTTTACTTCGTAAAAGTTTGTGATTGTTTCTAGGCAAGAGTGTAAAATCCGACTACGAATTACCCCTCAGTCACGCTAGTTAAAGGCTGGGTAAGGCCGGATGCCTTCTGAGAAGTGTTTTACGTTGGTCACTCGCCAGTCGGTAGGTTTCCTGATGGACTGATGGGTAAGCACATAACCAAGGGTTTATAGCCCGAGGGGGGTGCTGGCCTGGGTTCGTCGGAAGCTGATGACCATGGTTCGGAACCCACCTTAAGCTGTAGGTCCAGTGAATAAATAGCCTAGTTGCTGATGCGCCTCTAACCCTAACACTTTACTTTTACTTACTACTGACAAAAATTTACCAACCAGAGTAAAAGCCAAACAGAAAATTTCAGCACGAAATATCATGGCCACTGTCTTTTAGGACAGGAAAGGAATTTTGCTAGTGGATTTTATACCGAGAGGCACAACAATCAATTCTGATGGATATTGTGTGACCTTGAGAAAACTCCGGCGTGCCATACCAAACAAGCGGCGTGGACTACGGTCTTCCGATGTGATGTCGCTACATTACAATGCAAGGACACACGTTTCTACACAAACACAAGGTCTAATCAAGACTTTTAGATGGGAAGAACTGGATCATCCACCTTACAGTCCAGACTGTGCATCCAGTGATTTTTACTTGTTTGGGTACTTAAAGGAGTTCCTTGGTGGTCAACGGTTTAACAACGACGAAGAATTTAAAACTGCAGTCATATTCAAAAACTTGTTGAGCGGTATGGCAAATGAACAAAAATGGAAATTCTGTAGAAAAATGGAGAAAAAAATATGAAGAATATGGAAAAAAATATTTTAATGTGATATTTATAATATGTTTTTTCTTCCTAAAAACGGTCCTTATTTAAAAAATATATCTCGTAGTTTATTTTTTTCTTTTTTTTTCTGCTTATCTCGTAGTTTGTCTCCCTTCCAAAGGGAATGTCGACAGTGCCAGGAGATCGAACGCAATGCCACTACTCCCATTAGTGCATTTATATACCTCGTATATAAACAAAGTACAGCTACAAACATCCGAATTGTGATCAATAGTTCACAGCCGTCCCACCATCAATATTAGTCCCAAAATATTCAAATTAACCCTCTAGTACGACGACTTTTTTAGGTTCTTAAGGTATGATGGATCATAGGTGACCCACAAATATAATATAATTATATAGAAAACTATATTCACAAGTAAAAGGAAAGGAAAGGATTTACAGTTAGAGGTGCATCAGCATCTAGGGCTATTTAGCGACTGGACCTACAGCTTAACGTAGATTCCGAACCACGGTCATCTGCTACCGACAAACCCAGGTCAGAACCCGCCTCAGGCTATCAACCCTTAGTTATGTGCCTACCCATAAGTCTATCAGGAAACCTACCGACTGGCGAGTGTCCAACGTAGAACACTTCTCAGAACGCATCCGGCCTTACCCAGCCTCTAATTGGTGTGAATGAGGGGTAATTCGTTTTCGGATTTTACACACTTGCCTAGAAACAATCACAGACATTTAGGTGTGGATATGTGTGGGCGTGTGTGTGTATATGTGAGTGTATAGGGTGGGAAGTAAGGCGAATTGTTTATATATATATATATATATATATATATATATATATATATATATATATATATATATATATATATATATATATATATTATTATTCACGTATGGGCCCTAGTAGACCACGCGAAGTACAATTAGAGGCGTTTGTTGTTGTTAGCCTTCCTTTGTGCCCATACTAATTTCATTCTTTCGCTATGAGCTTTTTTCCTTTCGTCAGACCAAGTTGTTCCAGTCTTCCTACATTTTTCTCTCTGGCCAACCTTCCAAACGTTAACCTTGTGTCTGAAACAGCCTCTATCCTGAATTTCACTTTGTGTAATATTTGTTGATCTTAGGTCCTCTTTAATTGCAGCAATCCATTTAATTATTTCTACTTTAGCTTTACTCCTATTTTCATAAAATTCGACTATTTGTCTAGTTAACCTACTCGGATTCATCCGTTTTATGTGTCCGTAAAACTTAAGTCTTCTTTTTCTCATATCGCTATGTATATCTGTGTATTGTTTGATTTGTTGGTTTTTTCGAAGTCGGTATGTTGCGCTATTTATTTGTTTGGGGCCTAGGATTTTTCTTACGATTTTTCTTTCCTTCTTTTCAATGTCCTCTATGTCCCTCTTTCTATTCAGAATGAACGTTTCTGCAGCATATAGACATTCTGGCTTAATAACTGTGTTGTAATGTCTCAGTTTTGTGTTTTTAGATAGGCATTTTTTGTTGTAAATATTTTGTGTAAGTCTCAATGCCGTTTCCATTTTTTGACATCTACCCTTATTGGCCGCTTTTTCCCACCCATTTTCCATGATTATTTCACCCCAATATTTGAATTGAGAGACTCGTCTGATGTTACCATATTTTGTTTTTAGAAATGGCGTTCTTAGTCTGTTATATATATATATATATATATATATATATATATATATATATATATATATATATATATATATATATATATATATATATATATATATATATATATTAAAAAATAAAAATATACAAAAATTAAAATATTTTACTGTCCAGTGTTGAAATATAGAAAATGGTTGACAAGACACGTCCATAATATATATTAGGATTGTTCTAGCAACGATTTCAAACGGTTCCAAATCGTTTTTACGATCGAGTTTGCGCAGGCGAATGTACGCTTTCTAGCAAATTTAATCCAGGATTCCGACTACCAGTCAGATGTTCTAGTGACAACAAAATCCAGTTTGCAAACTAGTTTCAAAACGTTCAATTTAGTTTGTGACATGCGCAATAGTTGGAAAAGTTCGTTGATTTATTTCGATTTTAGATTGTTTGGTTATATAGAACCTAATTTCTTAAAGTGTTTTATATTTTTATTATTTTGCCGAGTTAAAATCGATAAACTGCAAACTTTGAGATTATTCAGTTTTTGTGTTTTAAAACTTTTTCGCAGGCATTTCAGAAGCAAGGGATTTCTACGTGTGATTGGGGCTACTGACATATAAAAATTGATAAGCCTACTATCGATCCAGACTCATATTTAAATAGAAAATATTTTTACTCCATCCAGGTAAGTTCAGTGAGGAAGATATAGAACTTTTATTAAATCTATTTCAAACAATATTCATATTCAATTTTTGATATATTTCATACTTAGTGTTTTAAGTTTGTTTTATAATTATTTTCGGATGCAGGCTGTGTGTGATTATAATTTGAGGATAAGAGATATTTTTATTGGATGTGCTGGCTCTATTCATGACAGCAGGGTTTTGCTGCTCTATGAGCAAAAATGGTGGATAGATGTTACGATTTTTATTTACTCGGGGATAGTGGCTATCCTTGCATGAAGAACTTATTGACCCTATTTAAAGATAGAGCGAACCTTACAGTCATAAAAATAAGTTTCAATTCAAAGTTATTCACAAACCATTGTGTTATTGAACACTGTTTTGGCTTACTGAAACAGAAATGGTGCCAGCTGTACTACATTAATATAAAAAAAATGATATATTGCATTTCATTCGGCCTGCAGTGTACTGCACAATTTATCTATAAGAGATGAATTTCTACCAAACATAGAAAACTCTCTTATAGTTGTAATTAATAAGTAGGAGGAGGAGGACAATCAAAATATCAACTGTAATGCTGCTGGTCACAGAAATTTTGTAGCTTGACAAGTTCTAAGATACCGTTAATATTGCTATTTCTTGAATAATTTAAGGTCAAGGAGGATTAATTTTTAAAAACAGCATAGACATTATAATTAAAAATGCCTTTAGAAGACTTCTAAACACAAACTTCTTTTGAATGGTTTGACTTTCTTTTTACCTAGTGTATAATTTTCTTTTATATTATTTCGTCTAAATTTGAATATAATTTTCACGTTGACTGTGTGTCTTATTGTGTACCCAAGGCTTGCCAACAAATAGTTTATATTAAGTAATGTAACATTATTAAACATTTTCAGATAAAAGAAAAAACATTTGATTTCTAATTTTTAATAACTCTTAAACCCAAAATAAACAAAACTCCATATAAATTAATAATTTCTTTCTACATACATCTAATATATAATACAAAACGAAAACTAATAAAAACATGAAATTTACATAAGTGAATTAATATTAGAATTAGTATTTTTTCTAATTTCTTCTATCTATTAATTCATTGATAATAATTAAAACACTTGGTATTTGTTTCACAATATATTCAAGATATTCTCTAACATGTTTCGGCCTCGCGACCATTCTCAAAGAGAGTTTTGTATAAACTAACAAATACCAAGTGTTTTAATTATTATCATTGTTACTATGTTTCACCAAGAGCCAACCGCGCAATCAATCAAAACTATTATTAATTCATTTCTTCTTTTACATTTTAACTTCTCTCTCTCTCAATCTGCAAAATTTGCTTTGTTTTGTATTTTTCTAGCTCCAGTTTTTCTTCTTTCAGTCTTTTCTCCTTTTTTTACTTTGTAGTCTGTGTCAGTTTTCTTATTTTCTTCGGTGTATTTGCTTGGAGTGTTTTTTCAATAAATATATTTGCATCTTTGAATTCCAAGTGTGATTCAACATTTTCAATTTCACTTGCAACTCCCAAACTTTCTTCATTAGATGATTTAGTTGTTATAATGCTTGATGAGTCGAGTTAAATTGCTGGGTTTATAATTTTTTTTGCTAAAAATGACATTAATTTCTGCATCAAATTCAAAATATTTTCTTTCTCTTCCAGTGTGATATATAAAGGTTTTGAGGTAGAAAGCACCGACTGTACGGGTACAGCCGGCACACAAGAATACTGCTGTACGGGTACAGATCCTTGTGTTGGATGGGGGCGAAATTATAACAAATTCTGAGATATCTACAAATATAAAATCGTATATCTAAAGAAAATCACAGTAAATGTGGTACAAAAACTCACCGTTAACATCAATATTATCCATTTTAACCAAGTTTATTATTTTTTGATAAAAACTACGTTGTTCGCTTTACTATTTTCAAATAAAAATATAAACAATCGCGACTTAACCAAAGAATATTTACGTATAGATACGATTCGTATACGACAATATTCTTTGACTCAACGACGCAAAATAATGTCAATCAAAATAAGCGTTCTAGCAGAAAAAAAATCTCAAACCGTTTGCAACAAGGTTTAGGGACGAACATGGGCAGTTAATTAATCTTTCAATCTGGTTTCAAACCGTCAGACCTATTATGAACGTAAAAAAAAATTAAAAACATGAAATAACCCCATCAAGATATCCTTTTGACCATCTGCAATACAAGAAAACACAATGAATAAATATAAATTAAAAAGTCTGAAGTATTCGTACCTTCTGTTTTTATTGAACTAGTCTACAATTCTAGCATAATTATATATATATATATATATATATATATATATATATATATATATATATATATATATATATTTATATATATATATTCAAGTACAATTCAAGCACTTGACAATATTGATACTATGGGATTTACAAATACCTTTTTGGCTCACTGACATTTCTGTTGGTATATGTTATAATTGTGATAGCCGGCCACGATGGTCTGGTGGGTTAGTCGCCTGCCTGGTAATCCAAAGGTAGCTGGTTCGATTCCAGCGCTCGGATGGGCAACAAAAACAGGCGAAAATGCAACTGGCCCATATGGAACTGGTGAGCGAGACAATAGAGGTGACAGATTAGTTGATTTTGCTGAAGGACAAGAACTATATATTATGAATTCATTCTATAAGAAAAATATCAGCAGAAAATGGACATGGAAAAGTCCATCTGTACTCACAATCGAAATTGACTACATCATGACCAACGATAAAACAATATTTACCAATTGTACTGTCCTTAACAATTTTAATGTTGGAAGTGACCACCGAATGGTACGAGCAAGGGTTCGGATTGACTGTCGAAAAGAGCACGAAAGAATGGTAAGATCAAAGAAGGGCAAGGTGGATTCTGGAAAACTGCTGGAGAGAGGAAGCGATTTTGAGATTGCTTTGTCAAACCGGTTTGCTGCGTTACAAGACCCAGAGGAGGTGGAAATATCAGTTCAATATGAAAAAATCGCAGAAATGTACTTCAAACGGCTGCTTCAATAGCACCAGAAAAAAAATGTCTCAAACAAACAAAAATCTCCAGTAAGACCATTGATTTAATGAAGAAACGGCGAGCAATGAGAAATGCAGGTAGTCTTTTTGGCAGGGTCGAGTACACTGAGCTCTGCAAAACTATAAGAAAACGTATCAGAGAGGACACGCGCCGATTCAATATACAGCTAGTGCAAAAAACCCTGGAAGAAAACAAAGGAATTAACAAAGCTAAACAGAAGCTGAGAAACAAAAGAACGCAAACATATGCTTTAAAGCGTGAGGATGGCACAGTGTGCAGGACGCGTACCCAAATGTTAGAGATTGCCAAAAAATTTTATTCCCAGTTATATGAAGATCAGAACCAATCAAAGACAAAAATACCAACGGAAGAACAAATGCCAGATATCCTAGTGGAGGAAGTAACAAATGATGAAAAACGGCAAGGCTCCAGGAAAGGATAGTGTAACTGTCGAAATGCTAAAAGCTGGTGGTCGGACGTTACATAAAACACTGGCAAAATTATACTCAAAATGCCTCAAAGAACAAAAAGTACCTGACTTATGGAAAAATGCAGAAGTGATCCTTTTACATAAAAAAGGAGCACAGGAAGATTTAAAGAACTACCGTCCAATAAGCCTCCTATCAGTGATGTACAAAGTTTTCAATAAGATAATTTCTAAAAGAATATTAAAAAAACTGAATGACGCACAACCAAGAGAACAAGCAGGATTCAGAAGTGGATTCAGTACAATGGATCACATCCAGGTTGTACAGCAGGTCAAGGAAAGGCACAACGAATACACCATGCCACTGTGCTTGGCTTTTATCGACTACGAAGAAGCATTTGATTCCATCTCAAAGCATGCGATAATGGATGCACTGCTTAGCCAAGGTGTAGAAAGAGCCTATGTAAACGTATTAGATTCGATATATGATGGAGCTACAGCCACAATTCACCGTGATGATCTTGAAGTGGGAATTAATGTAGAAAAAGGTGTACGGCAAGGTGATGCAATATCGCCTATTCTTTTCTCGGCTGGCCTTGAAGAAGTATTCCGTAAACTGGATTGGGAACAGGATGGTGTAAAGATCAATGCTGCAAACTTAAACCATCTTAGATTTGCAGATGATATCATTATCATTTCACAAGGCCCGGAGGAGCTGCACAAACGCATACAAGAACTGCAAAGGGCTGGCGAACCATTTGACTTGAAAATAAACCTGAAAAAGAGTCAGGTTATGTTCAATAACTTCGCTCAGGATAGAATAATTTCAGTTTTAGGAAGGGATTTGGAGATTGTGGACAGTTTTATATATCTTGGGCAGATGATTTCAATGGAGGTGAATACTGCCCGGGAGGTGGAACGGCGTGTTAAATGTGGCTGGCAGGCATTTGGTAGGCTCAACATAGTGTTTAAGAGCAGACTCTCACTTTGCCTGAAAAGAAAAGTCTTCGATCAGTGCGTTCTACCCGTTACGACATACGGAAGTGAAACCTGGACACTCACATCGCAATCAATTCAAAAACTTCGGGTGGCACAGAGGTGAATGGAAAGATGTATGATTGGCATTACAAGACGAGACAGAAAGTCCTGCGCATGGATCAGGGAAGAAACAAAAGTCTGTGACATCATCGGAAGAGTAAGGCAATTGAAATGGAGATGGGCAGGCCATATAGCAAGGCGATGGGACGACAGATGGACCAAGGCAATCCTGGAGTGGATACCGCTTGATCGCAAACGTCCGCGAAGAAGACCGAAGTCACGATGACATCGTTAAGTATATTGGAACCGAGTGGCAGAGGAAAGCCCAGGACCGTGAAAGTTGGAAGCATGCTGAAGAGGCCTTCATCCTGCAGTTGGATCGATACAGGCTGATGATGATGATGATGATGATGATATATATATATATATATATATATATATATATATATATATATATATATATATATATATATATATATATATATATATATATATATATGGAAATATATATATATATATATATATATATATATATATATATATATATATATATATATATATATATTCAAGTACAATTCAAGCACTTGACAATATTGATACTATGGGATTTACAAATACCTTTCTGGCTCACTGACATTTCTGTTGGTATATGTTATAATTGTGATAGCCGGCCACGGTGGTCTGGTGGGTTAGTCGCCTGCCTGGTAATCCAAAGGTAGCTGGTTCGATTCCAGCGCTCGGATGGGTGTTTTTCTTACCCTATACACACACTTATATACATTCACATAAACACACACACACACACACATTTCTAGGCAAGAGTGTAAAATCCGACAACGAATTACCGCTCAGTCACGCCAGTTAGTTAAAGGCTGGGTAAGGCCGGATGCCTTCTGAGAAGTGTTCTCCGTTGGTCACTCGCCAGTCGGTAAGCTTCCTGATAGACTTATGAGAGGTATAGAGGGTTGATAGCCTGAGGGGGTACTGGCCTGGGTTTGTCGGTAGCTGATGATCGTGGTTCGGAACCCACGTTAAGCTGTAGGTCCAGTCGCTAAATAGCCTTAGATACTGATGCGCCTCTAACCGTAAATCTTTTTTCATTGTGATACATGTAACAACGCCTCCTTTTTTTGTCCATGGGAATAATACTCCCTAAAGCTTCCGTAGTTATACTAATATGATGTTGGAATTGTTTGTATTGTGACCCTGTTTTTTAAATGGTCCATTATGAGATCTCCTCCAACGAAGATAATAAATGCTCGACGTTTTGTAAATGCATTATTTACGTTCTTATAGATAACACCTGCATTAACGCCCATTATATTAACCATAGTATAAAATAAAGTCAACGGTAGGGTCAATGTCTACTTCTACGACCCACATTATAACAGGCACATTTTTGGTCCGAACTATCTACCCCACCTTTTGTTGAATTGTAGAAATCAATAACTTCAGGAAGACATTTTTCATTTTGAATTATTGTATCTGTATAATTCAATGAAGATAACATTATAATAGGTTTGCGTTTCATAGGACCGTAGGACAAAATGGTGAAATATTTTTTAAAGCCAAATATTGTGATGAAACTAGGCGATCTTTATTAGGTAAACATTCACTTGCTATTTCTCTTTTAGTTTCCTAAAGTTCCGGTCCTGTATATATCAAACCGATTTTTTGTTTAGTTTGTTGCAAGTTCTTTTGACGAAAATCAATTATCACCGGTAATTAGATCGGATCGGATCTGATCCGACTCCCAGATTCGGATCTTTTAAAAGAGCCGAATGAACCGGTTCCTAAAATTACGATACACGAATCTCGGATCCCAAGCGGCTCTCGGATATCCGATGGCTCTCAGATCCCAGACGGTTCTCGGATCCCTGACGGTTTTCGGTTCTGTTGGCTCTTAGATAGTCTGGTCGGACGGATCTCGGGTCTCGGGTCTTTTTTAGATCTGTTGATTTGTGAACCGTGAGAGAAAAGATTCGTGGGGAAAGGAGCCGTACTGTGGCTTAAAATTTGCAATATATTATTGTTTTATGTACCTAAATATATAAATATATAGAATAATACACATAATAATTAAATATATGAATTTATTTTTAAACAATTACATTTATTTATTTATTTAGCGTATGGCTCACATGGATTTATATATATATATATATATATATATATATATATATATATATATATATATATATATATATATATAATATACATTAAAACACATTTACATAAATATAGATGTGGTGTCTAAGGCGTCAGCCTTACGTTATGGCAGTTAATGTGGAGCAGGTTCGAATCCCGTACTAGGCAAAAAAGTTTTTCTAAAATTCTTGTGAATGTCACGCCAGTTCGAGGCTGGGTAAGGCCGGATGCCTTCTGAGAGGTTTTCTACGTTGGTCACTCGCCAGTCGGTAGGCTTCCCGAGATACTTTCGGTTAAGCACAAAACCAAGGGTTGATAGCCCGAGGAGGGTGCTAACCGGGGTTTTCGGTAGCTGATGACCGTGGTTCGGAACCCACGTTAAGCTGTAGGTCCAGTCGCTAAATAACCTTCTCAGTTGCTGATGCGCCTCTAACCCCAAAACTTTACTTTATATTACATAAATAGAATAAATTGTAAAACACGAAAATTATAAATTATAAAATAAACTATAAAAATATATAAAACATAAAATAAACTAAAAATATATAGAATATAAAAAAAGAAAAAAACATAAGATACAAAATATATAAAATAATATAAATAAATAATATAATATAATAATAATATAAATATATAAAATGAAGTTCAACATCAGGTAAGACACGTCACAATAAGTACATCAAATTTTAAATTTAATTTTTATAAATTAGAATTTTAAAACAATTACATATTTACATGTAAAAAATATGATTTCATTTATCTTTTTAGTTTTCAATCGACTTCTTTTTTCTGTCACAATTTGACCAGTTTTACTGAAAATTCTTTCACATGGCACTGAAGTAGACATAAGACAGAGTCTTTTTTGGACAAATTCATATAGTCTTGGATGAATATTTTTTCTTTGAAACCACCATATTAAGGGGTCCTCGTGTCGATCGATTAAGGGCTCATTTAAATATTTATTTATTTTATTAATAGCTGCCTACGTAGGGTTTCTGGAACTTTTTACATTTATAATTTTGTTTTCAAAATTTTTCCATATGAGAGAGTGAATTATTGCTTTTTGATGTCAATGACATACCGAAACCTTTTAATAATTTATACGAAAAATAATTCATATACGGGCATGTTCATATTCTCAGAAATTAAAATGTTATGCTATATACTACTGCCAATCGTAAAGTATTTGTTTATCTGACTATGCAACTAAGTTATGCAACCAGTTATACGATAAAAGATTCAGTGGGATTCGATGAACCGGCTCAAGGATCCGGATCTTTGAATTGATTCGGAACCGGTGATCCGACTCTCCAAAAAAGATCCGTATTTCCCATCACTACCGTTAATATTACGGTTACTATTAATAATTGATTGAACAAGTTATAAGACATTCAAAATTGGAAGCGTCAATTTTCTTAGATTAGGAGATAGTGTCTTTCCTGAAATATATAAATACATTTAGTAACTAATGTGTCTTTGCATCACAGAGACATATTATTTTGAATCAATATTTGTTGGGTTTATTGGGAATATACATATTGTATCTATATTTTCCCCTGAATTCAACAAGCATCTCATCAAAGGTCATGTACTCACCACAAGAACAATTTGACGGGAATTGATAATCATGACGTTGAACAATTCTGATAGGGGAGCAAGTTTATCACTATTTCATATTATTTCTTTTCTTGTGCTATTGTCATCAAATATCAATGCTGAACACAAAAAACAAATACTTTTTAAAGTCATAGTAACACGAAATATATCACGTCCGGTTCAATTCGTAGCCCACAGCGAACTTACATCTTCGTTGTTGGATTTGAATGCGCCAGAGAAAAGAGGAAGACCTATAAAAGCTTTCAGGTCAGTTTTATTCAATGTGATTCGTAAATTGACATGATAGAGCTTGATCGCCATAATAAATTCCATGTATCTATGGGTTAAGATGGTTTGTCCCTATATGCCTCATCAATTACATCTGGAATCTTAGACTTAATTGTGTTTTCAGCTGGAGCTTTGCTACTAACGATGGGTATTTTGGACCACTTGAATTTATTCTTCTTAAAAATGAATGGCTTCGATTTCAGTTTCCTTGTGGTCGTCTTCAATACTGTTTTGATCATCCTCTTCCTCGTATACGTCTCTTCTATTTCAGAATCACCCTCATGACTACTGAATTCATTTTCGCCAGACTCGTATTGACAACTATAGACGTTTTCAGCCTCCCGCAAAAGTTCTGCATCAGTCTTGCAAGGTCTTGCTTTTGTCCGCCATGTAAAAATATTTAAAACTACGTATAAGGTATTATGGGTCAGATTTGACCTGAAGCTTGCACAGTTCACAAACGAGAAGTCCTTTACGCAAAGTTCAACTAATGACTAAATATAACGGTCAAATTAGAAGAAATCATAGAACACCAATGATGACGTCATATATCCGGCTGATTATTGCCTTAATTACCTTTATATTTTATTAAACATTTAAAACTGTATATCTATAATATCCACTGGTTTATTCTAACATATAGCATCATCATACATTGGAATTTATTAGCTGAAAAATAAATGTGTTTATACAAAAGCGACAAAAAAAATGCAAATTTAAATCAGCCCTATCTCCAAGATTTATAACACGCACGTGCCCTAACGCTTGACTCAAATTAAAAAAAAAAAACGTTTCCTGTTAGAGTATTAATTTTGCAAAATTATTTGATGTTTGGGCATATGTGTCAAATTAATTTTGGAAAATGATTCCGCTGTTTAAGGTTACGTCATGCGGAAGGGCAATAATGCGTGTGGCGGCGTTTGATTATAGAGGGCGCTTTGTGGCACTTTTTTTTTTCGCTGGCATTTTTTCCATCGGACGAAAAATTGTTACCCGTTAGCGGAAAAAGTGTTTATTGTCAATGTTGTTTTTTATTGTTTGCTGTGTCAGGATTTTTACAATGCTTTTTGGAACGGTTTTTCGATGCCGAAAGTTTGTCGGTTGGAAACGAGCTTTCGAGATGCCCAAATTATAAAAACCATTAGGCAGAATACAAAGTTTGCTAGTAAACAAATAAAACTTGGTGCCAGAACAATTAAAATATTTTTTTTGGTCCAACTAGGCGTTTATTGAATAAGTACTAACCTTTAAACGACTAACTTATTGATTAAGGCTTTATTTTATAGGAGGGTATAGTGAAACGTTAAATACTTTTTAAACGAAATACTGCCTTTTGGATAGAAAATTGATTTATTTTTTAATGCAGCCTCCTTTAAGATCTCCATGGCCCAATGGTTTTTCAACTTTTTATAAATTCCAGTAAATAACATCATTTCAACTGTTATGCTTTCCAAAATTTATAACATGTCGAAAATTTTTGTGATGTCTTTACTCGATGTGAACTTCTTTTCCTCCGGTCATTTATTCATATTTACGCGGAGAACAGTAAAAATGTTCTTTGTTTTTTGAATATTTTCAATATTCTCCACTTGCCCACTGTGTATTTTCATGCAGATTTGGTATCTGAAAATAGGGCTTGGATTTGGGTCCGAACGGTTCCAGACAGTAGTACTCTTACGAACCACCGGATGGCGCGTGCTGCATTTCAATGCGGCTTTCATCCGATTTGGCCGATTAATATGTGCAGGACCCTGGTGAATCCTTTAGTTGCTTTCAAAAGTTCAACTCAAGGCCTGACTAGTGATGGCAAATACGGATCTTTTTGGAGAGTCGGATCATCGGTTGCGAATCAAATCAAAGATCCGGATCCCTGAGCCGGTTCTCGGACCCCCCTGAAACTTTTCTCGTATAATTGGTTGCATAACTTGTTACATAGTCAGATAAACAAATACTTTACGATTGGCAGTAGTACCAGGTGTCCCATTAAGGATGGATCGCGGCCGTATCTTGAAAACTATTTATCCCACAGCTTTGGGGAAAAAGAAATTGTACTAAAAATGATCATGAGAAATTCACCAAAAATATTTTTAAGCTTCTAAAACGACCGCAAAAGGGCGTGACGAGCTAAACATTTTTAAAAATAATTTTTTGTGTGTATTTTCAAGTGTTAACCGAGTAAGAAAAATTCTCAGTTATAATTAGCAAACTGTCTCCTACAACTTTGTTTTATGACATTTTGTTGTAATTTCACGAATATAGGGGTGGGGGGGAGTTTTACCTATTTAGATAAAAAGTCGTCTAATGTCCGTTTGCTTAAACCGATTTTCCTCAATTTGGATTAATTTAAAAGACAATTGCTGGGACAATCAGATAATCTGAGAGATAAATTATTTAGTTTATAAATGAAACCGCGAGGTGGCGTTACATTCAACAATAGTGTTTTTGAAGTTTTGTTCAGTTTTTTCAAATGGAATGGTACAGCTTTTATTACATGGCTAGAAAGGTAATTTAAAGAGGAATCATCCAGTGAAAACCCGAAATCGATATCTCTGACATATCAAGAGATATTTCGATTTTTCTGAAAAAATCAGTTATTATGTCACTACTACCTGCATTAAGTTAAAAAATTTTAACCTAATGTTTGCCTTCCTTCACACTTTACCCATGCTTAGGACTGGTCCAAATTCTTCGTGCCATATTAATTTGGAGCGTGTTTAAAGGCCAACGGGCCAACAACGAAGATAATAATAATAAGAGTCAAATAAAATTAACAGCACAACAGTCTAATAATTAACAGAATCTGAACTTTAATGCCTTTCTAAATGTTCAAAATGCCTTCCATCCTTAGAAATGCAAAGATTTATTTTTCGACGAGTACTAAAAACGGCAGCTTCAATTTCCGCTCTTGAAATGCTGGTTATTGAATTTTGAATTCTTTCAATCATGCTTTCTCGTGTGGTAGGACGAGTTTGAAAAACAAGGTCTTTTAGTCTTCCCCACAAGTAAAAATCGAGGACTGTCAAATCCGGTGAGCGCGCCGGCCACGAAAATAAACTACTCCGTCCTATCCAACGATTTGGAAACGAAGCATCCAAGAAGTTTCGAACCACCTGCGAGTGGGCAGGGCATCCATCATGCTGGTACCACATGTGTCTTCTTGTTTCCAACGAAACATCTTCCATTAGTTCTGGCAGTCCATTTTGTAAAAAATTTAAATATGTTTCACTATTCAAATGTCCATTAAAAATAAAGGGACCAATAATTTTGTCTCCCAAAACACCACACCATACGTTCACACTCCATCTATTTTGGTGGTTGATTTCTAACATCCAGTGTGGATTAGTAACTGCCCAGTAGTGCATATTATGTAAGTTAACGCCTCCATCACTGCTAAAAGTAGCTTCATCAGTCCATAGTATGCGTTTTAAGAATTGTTTATTTCCACTACAGATATTTTTTAACCAGTGACAATAGTCTAATCGTCTGTCGAAATCGTTATCCAAAAGGGCTTGGTGTAAGACAACATGATAGGGGTGCAGCTTGTTATCTCTTAAGATTCGATGAACGGATGTCTTGCTAACACCTAATTCTTCAGATATTTGTCTGATACTTAAATGGGGGTTGGTTTCAACATAAGCCAGAACATTTACGACATTATCTCCATTACGAATCGAACGTAACCTGGTGCGTACTGGATCTGGATGCACAATTCCTGTTTCTCGTAAGCGTCTTGCTAGACGTGTAAACACCTTCTTCGAATAATGCCTTCTTTCGGGATATTGACCTGCATATTGCCGCTCTGCAATACATGCATTTTCAAAACATTGGAAATACACCGCCAACATGTCATAGGCCTCGTTATTCGTAAAAGGCATTGTTAGATATTATTATAATAATTATTAATAATCAATAAATGCAATGTTGAAAATGTAATGCATTTCAAAACTGACAAGTTAATTTGACTGTTTTTGTTTGTTTCCATGGTTCCCTTCTTACACTCTTTGTGTAATGTACCTAAGGATTGCATGCGTTTATTTGGAAACCCGAAAACGCATAATTTCATTCTTCAAATTAGAAAATATTATCAAGGTCAGAATTAGAACATTTATGATGATTGATACTGAATAGATAATTTTATTTTTTAAATAAAATTGTTGCGGTTGCGATTGCGACCTAAATATTAAGACCAATTTTTAACTTAATATTACGGTAAAAATTAAAACTAACTGATTTTTTTCAGAAAAATCGAAATATCTCTTGACATGTCAGAGATATCGATTTCGGGTTTTCACTGGACGATTCCTCTTTAAATTACCTTTCTTGCCATGTAGTAAAAGCTGTACCATTCCATTTGAAAAAACTGAACAAAACTTCAAAAAAACTATTGTTGAATGTAACGCCACCTCGCGGTTTCATTTATAAACTAAATAATGTATCTCCCAGATTATCTGATTGTCCCAGCAATTGCCTTTTAAATGAATCCAAATTGAGGAAAATCGGTTTAGGCAAACGGACATTAGACAACTTTTTATCTAAATAGGTAAAACTCCCCCCCACTTCTTTATTCGCGAAGTTGCGACAAAATGTAATAAAACAAAGTTGTAGGAGACCGTTTGCTAATTATAACTGAGAATTTTTCTTACTCGGTTAACACTTGAAAATACACAAAAAAAAATTATTTTTAAAAAAGTTTAGCTCGCCACGTCCTCTTGCGGTCGTTTTAGAAGCTTAAAAATATTTTTGGTGAATTTCTCATGATCATTTTTAGTACAATTTTTTTTCCCCAAAGCTGTGGGATAAATGGTTTTCAAGATACGGCCGCGATCCATCCTTAATGGGACACCTTGTATATAGCATAACATTTTAATTTCTGAGAATATCAACATGTCCGTATATGAATTATTAAAGGCTTTGATATATCATTGACATCAAAAAGTAATAATTCACTCTCTCATATGAAAAAATTTTTAAAACAAAGTAATAAATGTAAAAAGTCCTAGAAACCCTACGTCGGCAGTTATTAATGAAAATGTCGACTTCGAACGGTTTATTTTGCATTACGGATCCACGGATCTTTTCTCTCATGGTTCACAGATCAACGGATCTAAAAAAGACCCGCACCGCGATACCCCCACATGCGATAGGTGCGGACGGACGCAGGCAACACACGCCACAAGATACAAGCCATAGTTTTTGCGTTATAGCACATAACCTTTCTGTCCTTGTTCTTATCTAAGATCCAACAGAACCGAGAATCGTCTGGGATCCGAGATCCGTGTATCGTAATTTTAGGAACCGGTTCGTACGGCTTTTTTAAAAGATCTGAATCTGGGAGTCGGATCAGATCCGATCCGGAGATCTGTAGGCCTGACTGATGATGGCTTAAAGCCAGAAACCGGTTTGGGGAGATGCTTGTTGGCGTTTGATGGCGATTGAGGGAATGAGAATTTTACGTGGAGCATAGGAAAAATGTTTTCCAGATTTGTGACTATTTTTAATATTCTCCTCTAGCCCACCATGTATTTTCATTATTATAATCATTATAAAACTAGTATATTTTATAACTTGTCCTTGAAAATACTCATTTACGACTGCAATAACCTCTTCATTTGATGAAAAACGCTTGCCACGTAGGAATTTTTTGAGGTTTGAGAACAGATGAAAGTCAGAGCGGGCCAGATCTGGTAAATATTGTAGATGGTCCAACAATTCGTGCTGTAACTTCTTCAATTTGACCATTGTAAGAACACCTCTATGAGTCGGTGAATTGTCTTGATGAAAAATCGTTTTTTCTTCGCTACACCAGGTCTTTTCTCACGAATTTTAGTATCCAATTGATCCGAAAAGGCCGAGTAAGACTATCCTGTTATTATTTTACCAGTTTCAAGGTAATCAATTAAAAAAAATGTCTTTTACATTCCTAAAAATTTGATGCAATAGCCTTTTTGGTCGATTTTGACCAGTTGGACTGATGATCCTGAACTGCGGCAACAAACTGCAGAGTGGAAAATTCGTTTAGATGTTGTACTACTATAAAACTATAAAACATTTGTTTTTTGAATAATGCGTAATAAATTATCTAGATTTAAGGCTTTGAATGAGATTTATTTATCATCATGTCAAACCGAAAAGCACCCAACGAAATTAAGAGCAGGAAGTGGAATCAAAACGTACCAATTCAGTTGTTTAATTACCATCAACGGGCAACGGCAAAAAAGCCATCACCGAGAGGCAACCTACAATAAAACTAAAATTATTCCAGACAAACTAGTTTATGGAAAGCGCCAAATGGAGCGTCGTTTTGCAAATTAAAAAATATTGTTGACATTTGTTGCCAATGATTATTTATCTTTATGGAGCGAGATATTGTCGCTATTTGCATTGACAAATTGATGAACCGAGCCAGTTTATTATTGTTGTGATGCGGCTAAAGAGTTTGCCTTTTTTTTTTAAATTATTGCATCGTTATCTAAATTGGTTTCGGTTTCGTATCTTTTTTGTATCGACATCATCTTCGTCAATCAATCGAAAATGCATTTAGGTATTTTATTTATGATTAGTGACTTTTGATCATTGTTATCGTCATATAATTAACACTGGTCGATAGATTTAAACTTTTTTAAAGTATTTTGTAGTCCTAAATCCGAAAATGATAAGCTCTTTATTATAACACGAATTATATATGAGGGTTTAACGTTCTTGTTAACAACTTGTCCTTGAAAATACTCATTTACGACTGCAATAACTTCTTCATTTGATGAAAAACGCTTGCCACGTAGGAATCAATCTCTTGCAACACCAACAAGAACTGCAAGTAGTCCTAGATATGGAAAAGATTGATATATGCCTCATTTCTGAGACTCATTTTACTAATGAATCATACATTAAACTCAAGGGATATAAAGTATACCATACCATACATCCTGAAAATACCGCCAAAGGTGGAAGTGCCATCGTAATTAAGGAATCAATCAAGCATCACCAAGAAATGGGATATAAAACAGAACAGTTTCAAGCTGCCTCTGTAAACATTAAAACTAAAACATATGAGATTATAGTCTCCGCAGTTTACTGTCCGCCTAGACTGGATGCTCTGAAAAAACAACAATATTTAGACTTTCTAAATAGTCACGGATATAGGTTTATCATTGGAGGTGATATCAATGCCAAACACGTTCAGTGGGGATCCAGGTTAACCAATACAAAAGGAAAAGAACTACTACAAGCAATTAACCAACTAAAATGTGAAACAATGTCAACTGGTAAGCCAACATATTGGCCTACAGACCCCAATAAAATACCAGATCTATTTGATTTTTTCATAACTAGAAATGTGTCTGTAAGCTATATGCCTGGCATGGGATATGAACTCTGATCACTCTCCCATTCTTCTGATCTTAAGTGATAGCATCATACAGAAGGAAACTCCTCCTATATTGACAAATCGACTGACTGACTGGCAGAGTTTTAAACTTCAACTTGAAGAAACGGTAGACTTGAGAGTCCACTTAAGAAATGAAGAACAACTCGACAATGAAGCGGAAACATTTTTAAACGTTATCCAAAGGGCTGCATGGGATAACACACCTAATATTACTCCTAGAACCAAAGGCAATAACTACCCCAGAGAAATAAAAGAACTCATAACCGAAAAAAGAAGGCTTAGAAGAATATGGCATCAATCTAGATCGCCAGCAGATAAAACTAGATTAAATAATGCAACAAAGCAACTGAAAAGGGATATACAAAAAAATAAAAATTATACTATAAGTAACTACCTAAGTGAACTGTCAAATGACAGTAAAACTGACTATTCACTATAGAAAGCTACCAAAACACTAAAAAGACCAATCCTGCAGAATCCACCAATTAAAAATGCAGATGGAACATGGGCAAAAAGCAATTTACAAAAAGCTAACAGATATTCTGAATATTTAGAAGGGACTTTCCAGCCAAATGAAGGTGAAAACATACTTGACTGGGAAAATCTTGCCCAAGAAGAAAGTGACATAAGACCTGTTACCCCAAAAGAAATTGCATCAGAAATTGAAGAAAACATCAACACAAAAAAAGCCCCAGGGTTTGACTTAATCACGGGAGAAGTCATGAAACAGCTTCCTCGTAAAGCTATAGTAAAACTTACATATCTTATAAATGCATCTTTTAGATTAAAGTATGTACCTAAGATATGGAAAGTAGCAGAAATGATAATGATCCCAAAATCCGGAAAACCACCGAATGAAGTTTCATCTTACAGGCCAATCTCCTTGCTACCTGTTATTTCAAAACTGTTTGAAAAAATATTCCTTAAAAGATTAAAGCCAATCATTGAAGACAAAAACATAATTCCAGACCATCAGTTTGGATTTAGAGAAAGCCACTCAACTATAGACCAGGTCCATAGGATAACAAATATAATTGAAAAGTCACTGGAAGAAAAAAAAATTGTTCTACCGTATTTCTCGATGTGGCCCAAGCCTTCGATAAAGTGTGGCATGAGGGCCTCAACTACAAATTAAACAAGCTTTTGCCTAAACAGTTTGCGCAATTATTAAAGTCTTATATCTCAGATAGATATTTCAGAGTTAAACAGGAAGATGCATACTCTGAACTAAAAAATATTAAAGCAGGAGTACCGCAAGGTAGTGTATTGGGACCAGTCCTTTACCTATTATATACCAGTGATATTCCTGAATTAGACCCAGACACGATAGCAACATTTGCTGACGATACTGCTATTATGGCTGTAGGCGTAGACCACGAAGAAGCGGCAATAAACCTGCAAACCTCAGTTAATAAAATTAACAACTGGACTAAGCAATGGCAAATCAAATTAAATGAGTCTAAATCTGCCCATATTAATTTCACGAACAAAAGAAATCAACATATCCCCGTTAGTATAAATAATATCCAAGTACCATATGCTAATACAGCAAAATATTTGGGTATAACATTAGATGCCAAGCTACGCTGGAGGGCTCATGTCAAAAAGAAAAAAGAAGAACTTGACATCAAATTTAGAAAAATGTATTGGCTGCTTGGACGACATTCCCCTCTATCAGTCTACAACAAAGTACTCTTGTACAAACAAATTCTAAAGCCCGTATGGACATATGGCATCCAGCTGTGGGGTTGTGCCAAAAAGAACAACTTGGAAATAATCCAGCGATTCCAAAACAAAGTACTAAGGAACATTGCAAATGCCCCTTGGTATTTCAGAAACAGTGACCTCCATAGGGGCTTGGAAATGGACACAGTTACCCAGACCATTAGCAGATTTGCCCACATTAGCAGATTTGCCCAGAGTCACGAGCAGCGACTTCTTCAGCACGTCAATGTCGAGGCCATCCAGCTCCTTGATAATGCAAGTCAAATCAGAAGACTTAAGAGGACCAAACCCTTTGAGTTGGTTTGAACGTTTGTGTTAGTAAAAAAGCAGAGCATAGTGCTGGTGTATACGTTGATATTGGTGTAATTAAGTTATTGGATTTAATTTAAGGGATACTAGTGAGTAAGTTCTTAAAATCACCTTTTCTTTTGTAGTAACTTAGGTTTGTACAACATTACTCATTGATCAACTTTGGTCAGATTGTAATTTTGGAAAACTTCCTCAGGGATGTTTTATAAATAAAAAAAAAAACCTTGGAATTTTTTTGAGGTTTGAGAACAGATGAAAGTCAGAGCGGGCCAGATCTGGTAAATATGGTAGATGGTCCAACAATTCGTGGTGTAACTTCTTCAATTTGACCATTGTAAGAACACCTCTACGAGTCGGTGAATTGTCTTGATGAAAAATCGTTATCGTTATCGTCATATAATTAACACTGGTCGATAGATTTAAACTTTTTTAGTATTTTGTAGTCCTAAATCCGAAAATGATGAGCTGTTTATTATAACACGAATTATATATGAGGGTTTAACGTTCTTGTTTTTAAAAAACGACTTTTCAATCAAATTATCGATTATATTTTCTATATAAGAACTAAAAAATTTGACGAATAGTTACAAAAACGGAGACTTAGATAATAATTAATATAGTTAAATCTTAAAGCCTGATTACCGTTTTAATGTTAAATCAAAAAAGCCTACTGGGTCCAAAGGTTTCTTCTATTTATTCCTTTTCTGTATCTGATGCAACAAACCAGTATGGAGTCCTCACTTTTCACTTTTTTTATCTTTTGTTCTGTAGCATCATCATCTCTTTTTAAAAACCAACAGTAGTCCGTCAACATAAATGGGTTCCAGCGTCCATAGTATCTTGTTTCCATCATCCTGATGTCTTCGTGAAACCTCTCTCCTTGTTCATCGCTTACGGCACTGAAATTTTCCTGAAAAAAATCCCTATATTAAGGACATGCTACACTCTAATATTTCAAAGGCTTTCAAGAGTTCATCTATGGGGTTTTTATAGTTTTCATCTTTCTTGTTGCCCAGAAATTCATTCACTTGAAAATGGAAATCACCTAGAAGCTTGCTTATTTGAGGCCCAATAAATATGCCTTCTTTTAATTTTGAATCACTTAATTGAGGAGATATTTCTTTTAGCTACTTGAAACTATTACCTTCTTTGTCTATGGCTTTGACACCGTTTTTTTTACACCACGCTTAACATGGTGCAGCGGAAAAAACTCCTTTTTAATGCTGCGATAAAAGTCTTTAAAATAAGAAACAATGAGTCGTAGATGTAAAAACATATTGTACATGGCCTTAACAGACAGTAGCATAACTTAAGAATCTCAGAATGATGCCGAAGTAAGCACTGCTTTTATAGGTTAAGAAAATAATATAACTGTTATTTTTTTAATACATTTGTTCATCTCAGTTGACAGTTGATAAGTGACAGTAATGGAAACCAACAGAGAAATAAAGAATTGAATTGATTGAGGACAGAAAAAGAAAATCCGCTGGTCAGACATTTAAAACACGAAAACTACTAAAAGATTCAAACTAAAGTCACTATATAGTAAAAGATAAACTAGTTGAACCAAAAAGATTCATTGATTTCCACTGCAATTGCTCGCTAAAATGTAATGCAAAAATTTCAAGTTTCTCATGCCTGAAGAAATAGTTGAGAGGAAGAAAACCTTCAGATATGTGTTTTCTGGGCCAAAACTGAAAATATTGTATCTAAGAGGCAAAAGTATATCAGGCAAAAAACTTGCTGATATTAACAGTTTAATATCACTTGTTTCAGCATACGTTAGGAGGTTCTATGAAAAGCTTCAATCAAGCAACTTCAAAGGTAATAGTGTAATATTAGAAATAACCGAGTATATATAATTTGTCTATAATTTTTACAATTTATTGATCCAATATAGTACCAATAAATGAGCAAACAATAACAGTAACAGAGATAAAATCTGCTTACAAACAGAAAAAAGAAACCAAACAGTCCATTTCTCAATTTCTAGCCTTTTATACCCTTTAATTTTTGATGCTGGAGGATACATTATTCGATGTTTATTTTATTATGATATTTAAACAAATCTGGTGATAATTTATTTAGTTTACGCGAAAGATTGTTATAAAGTTTATAAATATTATACGTAAACAATCTCTTAAAAATTTGTAATCGATGTGAAGGAGGTGAAAAACAACATCCAATGTATCTTCCCTCATTCTCGTCTCCGACAATATATCCTATTTATATGCAAAAAGAAGACTCGTCTCTTTAAAGTGCCCTAATAACGTTCTTACATTAAAAAATGCGAAATGTCCTCATCTTAGTAATAAAGATAATAAATCTAAAACCAAAACAACCTAATGGTAAAAAATATATAAATAAGAAAAACAGCGAACAAATGATTGCACTTTCTTGATTTCGCCTCCAGTCCTTTTGAACAATTTCATGTATATCCTCTGCAGATTTCAAGTTAATAATCTTCCCCTTTATTTTAGTAAAAGTGCTTTGTCCAAACTTGTTTATTTCCAAAAATTGTTCTCTTCCCAACAGCAACAAATCCCGCTTTACCTTTGTAAGTTGCTCATTCATTACTATTTTGCTCCATTTTAACCTTTTCCTTCTTACCAATACTTTGTGCATCTCTTTTTGATTATCAAAGATCACCTTAATTGATATAACAGTTCAGAATATTTAGGTTTTTTACTTCTAATTTAGAGTGTAAAATATCTTTTATGTTTGTTTCCAAACTATTATCACTTTCCTCCGGAATTCCATGGATTTTTAATTGATTTAATTTTATATCAGATTATCAGCCCTTCCTTGGAGTTCCTGATTCTCATCGTTCGCTATTTTTATTTTTCTATTAGCTGCCCGGACAGAATTCGTTCTGTCAAAAGTTAATAGTAAAAATTAAATAAATATTCCCGAGTGATCACGTTATTTATGTCGCAACAATAAACGACGATTATTTACAAAAATTAGTTTTCTATTTCGTAGACTGCAATACTTTATAAACTTGATGATATTCATTCTAATGCTTTATGGTATACAATATTTTTTGTTTGGTTACTTAGCGCGTAAACAAATAAAGCTGACGGTTTCCCTACGCGAGAGCAGGCAACTTACAACTGTCCATGAGAGAAGCATGAGTTAATACTTAAATACTTAAGATACTTAAAGACTGACCCTGTGATATATTTATGGTCATTGCGAAAGCAAACCGCACTGGAAATTGCAGTCGTTTAAATTCAAATGATTCGTCAGTTGGTATCATTGGGATGCAGGGTATCAACACTTCTCCCTTATATTTTCCTTTTAGAATTGTTGCTTCGATTACATTGTTAAGTAAATTTTTCACTGATAGCCGTGAGCCGTTACAAAGACGCGATGGGTCAATATTTCGTAACATTATGACTACCGATCCTACTTTCAATTGAAGATTATGGGGTGGCAATCCTGGCAAATCCAATGAATTTAAAAATTCTGGTGGATAGTTGACGACATCATCTTGATTAGTTGCACAATCAACTGATTTATATGTCTTTAATTCACCGGCAATTTCATTTTGAATTTTGAAGTGTATTTCATTTACATCCGTCTTTTTGGCAGCTAATATAGCACGTTCGCTCAAACAAAAATGATCTTTGTAAGTTTGAGCGACGTTTGGGAAGACCATTTGTTTGAGCTCGGTTGTTGTTTCAGTAAACTGACAAAAATCGACAGGAAATGTAATGCAGCCAGTCGAATCAACGGGGATTTTGCCATTACCAAGGTCAATGAGTTGTTTAGAAAAGATTTCTCCAGATCGATCATTTTGTAATTCAACACGCATATTCTTACTTAAATTTAGTATCTTGACGTATTTCCACAAAATGGAGGACTTTAAACATGCATTGAGTTCATCCGCTGACGTTGACCGTGGAATCGCTGGTAATGTTTGACGGAAATCTCCTGCTAATAAAATCATCGCTCCGCCAAGTCGGTTTTGATTGTTTCGCAGATCTTTCATAGTTCTGTCTAATGCCTCCAAAGACTTTTTCTGTGCCATCGTACATTCATCCCACACTATCAACTTACATTGCTGCAAAACCTTCGTTGAGTTTTATTGCTTTGAATATTCAATGATAATTTTAGCGCTGAATGGGCTGTTTTGCAAATGTATTTTATAGATTTGACGGAATAGCATATTTGTTTTGTTTAGATTGACGTTGACAATTTACGTCAACTGTTTGACAGATAGCCTATTTTTATGTGAAAAAAAAGTGTTGTTTTTACTATTGTCCACGCATTTTTTTTATTATTAAAACTTTCCGTGTGCCTTAAGGAACATTCGAAAAAAAATTAGCCGAATTGGTCGAGCCGTTCTCGAGTTTTGCGCTTAGCAATATTCATTTTTATTTATATAGATTACGATTGTCCAGTTTTTCTGTTAATAAATTAATCTTCTCTTTGATTTTCTGAGACACTCTGCTACCTTGTTTGCCAGTACGGTTAAAAAATCCTCATCGCCCAGCAATTCCGATAAAATATTTTTAAACTTCGCTTTTTGTCTTGCTGTAAATACCATTGTTAATATCGATATGAATGGAATATCAATGGAAACAAATTTCTTCTTTGTAGTAAATTTTAAATGTCACGCCCAAATATAATGTTTGTTTCTTTATTTTTTTCACTTCACTCTGACACTTTAATAAATGTATATAGAAGTCTTATTCATTTTTGTCCACTTTAAATCCTTTAAATTTTGGAGGCCGGATCGGAGATCGACACTTTACCGTCTAGTCAGACTGCACATTATCGAATATAACTTAACTAATATCCAAAGATCAACTTTAAAGGCAAATGCAAGATTTATTTAAATTATCTTCTCCTATACCATAGAAAAAGAAGCGATTTATATTTTGAACTAAGTATATTTAAAGCTACCACGGTCGTTTGAACTTCAAATACAACGTATAGATTAAGGCAGCCGATTCGATATGGTTTAAAAGGATTTCGTTCAAGCGACGTTCTGTTCCACACGTCCCACCCCTGGAATTATCACTCGTTTTATTCACCGCTCGAGCAGTTACGGTACGTTGATTTTTACTTGAACGAGTGTAAATTGGCTTTCCTTAACGTTGTTATGCAGTATTCTTAGAGGATCAGAATCTTAAACGATATATTCTCTGTTAACCATGCGAAATAAGAATATTTAGCTTACTTTCCATTCAAGCTAAAGTAATACATTGATATTCAAATAATTTAGAATTCGAAATATGCGTACTATAATTTACATTGCTCTAAATACGCTTTAATGGTAAAGCGAACTAAAAAGTAAAAAATAATAATAATTATTATTATTCACGTATGGGCCCTGATGGATCACGCGAAGTACAGTTAGAGGCGTTTGTTGTTGTTAGCCTTCCTTTGCGCCCATACTGATTTCATTCTTTCGCTATGAGCTTTTTTCCTTTCGTCAGACCAAGTTGTTCCGGTCTTTCTACATTTTTCTCCCTGGCTAACCTTGTGTCTGAAACAGTCTCTATCCTGAATTTCACTTTGTGTAATATTTGCTGATCGTAGGTCCTCTTTAATTGCAGCAATCCATTTAATTATTTCTACTTTAGCTCTACTCCTATTTTCATAAAATTCGTTTTATAAATAATTTTAGTTTTAAAAATAATTTTTAGTATAAGAATATACTAATATAAGATGTTATAAATATTCCATCAGTACCGTTTCTATAAGTAAAGTTAGTATGAAAATATAGTACAAAGCACCCCAGGCTTTTTTACAATGACACATTCATTTTCTCGTTCATCATTTTATTCTTATACTAAAAATAATGTTTTACTTTTTAGTTCTGTTTACCATTAAAGCGTTTTTTTATAGTTTTTTTTAAAGTATAATTTATTTGTATTTTTTTACTTCGATCTGCTATAAAAGCGTGTTTTTTTTTAAACTATTATTAATTTTTCGGTAACCTCACCTACCTGTGGCGGGAGTGGATAATTTGCATGCCTCCTTGGACGTTGTTACCGTGTCTCTGGCTACCTCTCTGAAAGGAAATCCTTGATCCTGACGGTCCTGTTCAGGATAATGGGACGAACTTATTAAATTATTGTATTGTCATCGGTTCTTGATAAGTGTGCAGAGTTTCAGTTTAGTCTGACCTTTTGAAATGGGTGAAAAGGACGTTAAAAATTCCGTTGCATAGATAGATACAGGTGAAGATAATAAAAGCGTCTTAAAAAGGGGCCTTATATGCACAGTACATATCGTCAGGTCAAACTTAAAGTATCGAATTTGAAAAGAACTAATTTTCAGGAGGCTGAATTAATTAATCAAAGTTTTGTATAAGATCAGTGTTCTAACCTTGTAAAATTTTGCCACAAATCTAATGTACTATTGATAGAACTCTTAATGACTGCCAATAATATTTTATTAATAATTGTTATTAAATATATTTATTAATAAAAGGGCAAGTTCCATATAAGTGATCCATTTTTTTCCAAAAATTTTAGACATAAACTATCGAAAATACAATACATACATTTTCGGTTTGTATTTTGAAATAGAACCATAACAAGTAGGACGAAAACATTTTATTTTCATAATATACAATAAAAAAATCAACTTTTAACTAAAGGAACCATGACTACCCCTTTCACGGAAACTGACTATTCTCGATTTTTTCGTCTGGGATTATTTAAAGGATAAAATTTATGTAACTCCTGTAAATACCAGAGAGGAGTTGATCGAAAGACTTCAAGACGCTAGTGAAGATTAACGGGCTAATCCAAATATTATCTGCAATGCGACATTATTCAAAAACACCGTTATCTATCGAGTTTTCTCTCTATCTTCGTATATCAGGAACAATAATTTATGAATTACCCCCGTTTCCTTCAAGGGATATTTAATTTGACTATAGTCCGGTTTAAGATATTTCGTTTTCTTTCGGAAAAATGTAAATTGCCCCAATAAATTGCAATAAAACATGTCTAGTTTCTTCAAAGGCGCCAGAGTCGGACTGGTTTAACTTGTGAATAATTTTGGAAAAAATAAAATATTGTTAAATTATTATTATTATTATGTTTGATTAAAACATTGTTTATTGACTTGTGTATTTTGAATTTATTGCTGTAATAAAAATAAATAAATCAATTTATCTATTAGTACAATACTAATTATAACTGAAAATTAAATATACATTTAATTCCGTTTCGCTCTCAATAAGTGGTTCTATATTATTAGTAAACGATATATAGGTATCTTCTATCTTAATAACATGGTTAATCGAATGTATCCAACTTTCTTTAGGAATACTATCTACAACCATATTTTCGAAGTATATATATCGAAGTATATATCGGTTTTCAACATATAATTCTGAATTTCCAATTTGGTATTATTCGCATTAGGAACTTAATTTTTTTTTTGGCGGCTATGATATCTAGCATTATCCATTACAATTACGCTTTCCTTAGGCACATCGGGCAAAAGGCTATCTATAAATCAATCTTCAAACAGTTCTGCTGTAGTGCCGTCAAGGTAGTCCAAAGATGAATGTTTAATATTTTTGAAAGACAACCTTAAACATTTTGGAACCTATCCATCCTCGGAACCAGCATGTAAAATTATAATTCTGTTTCCCTTGTTCGATATACCCATCCTTTTGCTGGCATCTCATGTGTATCGAACCATGTTTCTTCAAGGTAGATATAGGGACGATTTTCTAATCTGTATTTGTTATAGAGTTTAAGTAGTCAAACCACCATCGTCGCAATCATTATGTTTTCATTAATATTTGTCTTTTATTAATGGTCCGATATGCAAAACCCATTTGAAATAATATTCTCAGGAGGCTAGTTCTGCTGCAAAGAATGTTGGTTTCATCTTTCCTTAGTCGCTGTTGCAATGAATGCAATGTAGGCACAGTTCGCTCTTTATACATAGCATAAATTTTGCTTCGAATTAAGTCTCTATCACTTTCGTCAACATATTTGTTTTTTCACTACGCACTTTTTTGGTTTTAATTGGCTTCGTCACAATATCTTTAACTGTAGACAAGGGAGTTTTCGTTAATGAAGACCTTTCTGCTGCGGCTGTATTTACATTAAGCCCCCTATTCAATAAAGAAACATACACATTTTTAACAATTTGCTTAGCATCGGGCGATAAATGTTTTCTTTTCAAATTAGCTCTGAGAGGCACAATGATCATTATCTTGCCAAGAACGCCACTTTTTTAGCACGTTTGCAATAACAAAACGATTGAAATTATTGAACTGCACTGTTCAAGAAAAGAATGCGAACTAAACTAAAATATTTTGATACTATTAAACTGGATTTAGTTAATTATATCTTTTTACCTGTTATTTTATTAGGCCCAGTCCTTTTTACTTTTTTTGCAACTTTGCCGGGTTTCGTTACGACAGTGGTTGTTAACAGTTTATTGCAGCTGTTTTGCAGTTTTCCGTATGTGTACAGACCAGTTTAAATCGACAGGTGTCTGTCTGTTATCTGCTTATCATGATTTTCCCTCTAATTGGACAAACAAATCGCAGCTATTGCATCATCGCTAATTGTAGGCGGGGAGTGCGTGTCTCGATACGACCTAGCCGGAGAAGGTGCCGCAGAAGTATACGTCGGCGACAAAATGAAACGAGACGTACGAAGATGATAATCGTTATATGATATCAAATCTGACAAAATACCGCGTTCGCAATAAGATTTGTTACCGGATGTATCAAAAATTTGCTATATAATACACGATAAAATAATGTTGATACCATTAATATTGTATTTTTTTCCTTTATTTGGGTTTTTCGCCACTATCTAAAACTCAAAAATTATCAGAAATACCTATTCTTATATTATAATATATAATATAGTATATATTATAATTATACATAATATATTAATATTATATATATTATTATATATATTATATTATAATATATTATATGTTATATAATACCTGTAATTATTCGTTATTTTATATATTACAAATTAATATAATTTATTTTTTAGTTTTGTTACATGAAAAGATGTTCCTAAATTAGACCTTATTTCGGCAGTAGAGTCTGTTGCTCAAAAATTTCCTTTGGAAAGTGCAAATGAATACAGAATTAGGTTAAAACTTATCTTAGAAAAACAATTTAAAATCAAATCAAATTTATACCATGAGAAAAGATTAGCTATAGATAAATTAAAAAAAGACACATCTATTAAAATATTTCCATCAGACAAAGGTAACGCCACAGTTATTCTGGACACTACAGAATATAATAACAAAATTAAAACTTTAATTGATGAGGGAAATTACACTAAAATACCTACAGATCCAACATGAAAAATAGAGAGACAAATTTACAATATATTATATAAACACAAACGTGAATTTACAGATCTAGAAAGATCACAACTTACACCACATTATAGTAAACCACCTCATTTCTATGGTCTACCAAAAATACACAAAACTAATATACCACTTCGCCCTATAGTTAGTAGTATAGATTCCCCATGTTATAAACTAGCAAAATTTTTATTAAACATCTTAAATCCACTTTCGGGAAGAACAAATTCATATATTAAAAATACTTCAGATTTTTTAGATAGAATTTCGGACATTAAAATTACAAACCAAAATTTAATGGTTAGTTTTGACGTGGTGACTTTGTTACTAATGTACCAGTTGATAAATCACTTTTAATAGTTAGAAAGAGATTAGAACATGACACAATATTAAAAGATCGCACTAAACTAAACATAAATACAATTTTGGAATTATTAACTCTGTGCTTAAAAACCACATATTTTTAATTAGAAAATGATTATTATCAACAAACTTTCGGAATGGCAATGGGTTTGTCTCTTTCTAATTTGATTAGTAATATCTTTATGGAGGAACTCGAGAATGACATGTTGCTATATGGCAACGTAGCATTGATGATCTAAATATGTTTTTAGAAGATATAAAACTCAAAACAAAAAATTCTCGAGAGCCTACAATTAAGTTTACTTTAGAGATGGAGAAGGAGAATAAATTGCCATTCCTCGACACTTTAATATTAAAACAAAACAACAAATTAAAAACTACAGTTTACAGAAAATCGACAAATACAGATAGGTACCTCAATTTCTTTTCAAATCACTCAAAATCGGTCAAAATAGGAGTAATTAAAAGTTTATATGACAGAGCAAAACTTGTTTGTACCGACAGTGATACACTACAAAAAAAAACAAATCACAAAAGACATTTTAATAAAAAACAATTACCCAAAAAAAATTTATAGATAAATCGTTTAAAAATTTTGATATAAGACAAAACAGACAAGTTATTAATAACAATAATAATTACTCTCAAACAATTAACCTCATAATTCCTTATATTCTCGATATTTCTGACACAATTAAAAGAGTAGGAAATAAATACAACATAAGAACGACATTTAAAACAAAAAATACTCTTAGATCTCTATTAACAAAGACTAAACCAAACAATATACAACAAAATACCAAAAAGTGGTTTATAAAATTCCCTGCGAATGTTGCAACTTATATATAGGTGAGACATCTAGACCGTTAGATGTTAGAGTAAAAGAGCATAAAAACCTTCTTAGAAAGGGCGATTTTAATAAATCTAGAATCTGTCAACACGCATGGGAATCGGGTCATAAAATCAATTGGAATAATTCCAAAACAGTATTAAAAGAATCGGTAACAAAATACAGAAGATTAAAAGAAACCGCTATAATTAATTTAAATAAAAATAACAGTATTGCTATGCCTTCGGTAGATTTAAATTCAATATGGTTCCCTATTGTTAAGAATACAATTAAACACATTTAAATATTTAAATACACAATCAGTACAATAAACAATCACACAGTAAACATTACCTATATATATTTTTTGGTAGTATGTCACTCTCATGAAAATCTATTGTTGTCAATGTAAGTATCGTTGATATATACAAAAAAATATATTTACTTTCACTCGTTACTTTATATATTACAAATTAATATAATTTATTTTTTAGTTTAGTTTTGAAAATGGGGCGAGAGTACCCTCCCAAAACGTTGACATTAAAAGTTTGTAAAATTTTTTATTACATTTTTATATCTTTAAAATTTTGTTCGTTAGGCAAATTTATTGCAAAAAAGAATCACTGCGAAATTTGTCTCCGTTTGGTTTTTTTATTTTTACCCAGTGGTTCTTTATTTACATAACAACAGGTATTTTTGATAATTTTTGAGTTTTAGATAGTGGCGAAAAACCCAAATAAAAGAAAAAAATATATTAACACGCCACAATCATTCAGACATTACCATTAATATTGTGTTCCGAGAAATACCAAAGTTTAATAATAAAAGTTGTTGCGTTTTTTTTTCTTTGTTTATAAATAAAGTATTATACTTATTATACAAAGAAACAATATATAACAAAGAAACAATAAAACTAAATCAAGCAATATAAAGTATAACTAGAATAATATAATTATTAAACAAAATAAGTTATATATATATTAAATTCACAGAATTATAATTAAAGCAAAAGTAAAAATTATTATAAAATTCATATTGAACACGTGAAATAAAAGAAACAAGTTGGGATAATTTTGTTTTTCTCGACACTTATTTCGTTAGCATTTGGATAGACAAAGTCCAAGGCTGTTGTTTTTACTAGTAGGAGTAAAATTACCAACGTTCTTTTTTCGGATACGTTGACATTTTGTCTTTAATGTTGAAACACACGTTAGGAAGGTCGGTATCAAACTAATGTTAAAACTGGCGCTTTGTCAGAACAATGCCAATGCTTCTAGTACCTTCTACCCAAGGTCGCTATTGTGAAAATGAACAAAATAACATCTGTCGACATCCCTCTCCCTGCCAAATATATCTCAGATGGTTAATAAATGACTATCTGAGTAACCGCTCCGTTGTACATGCCACGGGCTCCGGTAATTGTCGAGGTACACTCACTTAACCGCTCATAACATCAGAACGAATTGAAATTTTTATTTGGAACTTTGGGAAATAGTTTTACTAACAATTTATAGAATAAAAAAATCAAGTTCTGAGACATGTAAATCTTTAAAAAAAAAGAAAACAGAAAATATGGTTTGTTAAAATTCTTTTCCCCCCACTGTACGTGCTTTTTCTGTACATTTTTGTACAGTATCACCAGTAAAGACCGGATTATATGCAACCAAAAACCTTAAGAATATGCGCATATATATACACATATTTTTTTTAATTTATGCAGGATATATGCAAAAAATCCGTAAATATGCAGAGAATATGCAACTAAATTTTGATTTCCTAAATTACATTTTCATTTAATTAGGTGATTGAGTATTGAATAAAGATAAATTCAAGTTATAATATAATATACTTTATTAATTCAGTTAACACCTAATACAATGTTTTATATGAAACTTATACTAAATATTACTATTAACTCGAAAAATTATAAAACGCACTAGTTATAATGTGTGCTTCAAGGTTCTGAACTAGAAAATTATGGCGTCTATCACTAAGGAAATGTTTATACAAAGAAAACGATCTTTCTACATCTACTGATGTTATAGGGCAAAATTTTAACTTCGGAACTAAGGCAGGCTCAATAGCTAAATTATTTACAGTTTTCCCTAACATTATGTCTACGACCTGCCTAAAAATCTTGAAACCTGTGTTTTTTTCTATCAAATTTTCTAATTTTGCCACTACTGTTTTCCCTACCTCACCTCGTATATTTTTGCAATTTTGAACACATGTCTCTATTATATCCATCGACTCTGGTAAACTTGTACACGATTCCTCTAGTTGCAAAATACTGTCTGCTATAAATACATAGTTACACTTAATATGTGGAACTGTTGTTCCACTACAGTACTTTGAAATATTTCTTTCGATTTTTGGATGCACTGTGAATCATCACCAGACATTTGTGAGATTAAGTCCTTCAATTTTTGAAAATTATCGGCATAAAATAATGCCGCACGAATCCAGGTGCCCAATCTGGTCATGACAGGCTCAGGTGGTAATGGTACTCCGGGCAAATTCTCTTTGTAAAACTGCACTCTCAATGGGGCCTTTATGAATATCTTTTTGACATTTGCTATTAGGTCATTGACCAACGGAAAAGAAACTCTAATAGTTTCCGTAACCCTATTTAATCCGTGAGCTAGACAAGTTACATGAATCAAATTTTCATAAAATATTTTTAAATTCTTTCCTGCCTGTATCATATACGGCGCAGCATCGGACAAGAGGACAAGAATTTTATCTGTAGGAACTGAGTTCGGCAAAAAGAAATGCGTTAAGGTTTCTTGAATAAAACGTGTAACTGTAAGATTGTTTGTTTTTTCCACTTCTTTTACGGCTATAAGGTAAGCTTTTCCAGGTTCTTCTTCTGTGAGTTTTCCGATCATTAAATTAACTATGTAACGACCACACGAATCAGTTGTTTCGCCGACAAGATTATACATATAGTTACCTCCAATTTCTTTTTTTATTTCATCTATCACGGTACCAAATACCTTTCCAACGATGTTTTTTCTTAATGTTGATTCATCTGGAGTATTAAATTTTGTATATTTTTGCAGAAAGGCCTTAACTTGCGGGTTGGTTAACCTGTTTAAAGGAATATTAGCAGCCAAGAACGTTTTACATAGATCTACGTTAAATTCTGATTGGTCATGGTTTCCGTTTTTAAAAATCTCGAATGACTGCTTCAGCGTTGACTGTATGGGCCCAGACTTCTTCATGTTTCTAACCTTAGCTACGTGAGACGGCGTCTTAATATGTTGGTCTATTTGAAATTTCTTTGAGCAGGAAACAATTTTTGAACAAGATTTGCAAAAAACCTGGTCGCCGTCCAAAGCAAGTTCTGGGTAAGGCTTAATCCAAGAAGTACATAGTATTTTCGACATAATCACTGCTTTCACTTTCACTTTGTTTGCACTTACTAACTGCACAATAGCAACTGCGACTACAACAAACGACAACCTGAATAATACTGACAAACAGCAAAGTTTACAGAATAAATATAAGTTAAGTCACTAGGCGTCGGTACTTCGAGCAACGAATTTGGACTGGCACCAGTCTGTAAACTTTGCAAACAGTAACAAATATGAGAAAATAAATAAAAATAGAAGTTTTTGTACTTATTTTATTTTATTGCCCCATTAGGGAAAACCCAATCTGCAGACCGGGACCGCCCAGACACGGCGCCGTGCGACCATAAAACGTAAGAAAAGAATACGGAAATCCCAAAACATGCTTAGATATGCAATAGTTCCTAAAATATGCATTTTTCCTTTAAAATCACAAAATATGCAGAATTTGCATATATATGTAAAATGCATAAAATCCGGTCTTTAAACATCAGTTTACCCTAAGCAAACGACTAAGACTCAACAAGACTTGGAAAGTCCCAGTTCTCAGCTGAACATAATAATCCGCCTCATTTAATAAACAAATACGAATCACATTCAATGCGTCACCGCTAATCGCAGGCAGGGGTTGCGTGGCGTAACGAGCCGTCGCGAGAAGGCGCCGCTCAAGTTATATGTCAGCAACAAAATTGAACGAGAAGGACGGAAATTACGATGTTCATTAAACGGGACCGAACGCGACTAAATATTCACCACCCAATAAGATCGGCGCAAGAGCGACATTTGACGGGCTGACATCGAGCAGCCGATGGATTGGAAGAAATTGGCGGCAATATCGCGCCATTCCTTACGTTCAATGTGACAGTTGGCTGATGCCTGTTCCCCTTTAATATCCCGGAATGTTGGTTTGTTTTTTCCTTTCTGGCTAACATCTCGGAAAATATTCAGGAAAATCTGCTCAGTTTAAAATCCTGCACCTCATGAAGTTTGAAATATACCAGAATGTAAATAAGGCCGTTTTTGCGTTGCGTTTCAAAATATATCGTTGACCGATTGGCTACAATAAACTCGTTAACAACCCCTGCCGTAACGAAACCCGGCAAAGTTGCAAGAAACGTAAACACGGCCGACCCTAATAAAATAACAGGTAAAAAAGATAAAATCAATTTTACACCTGGTTTAATAGTCTCCCACACTTATCAAGGTAATATTTTACTGATATTCTAGGATCAAATGAGTTAGAATAGGCAAGGCAATAATATGATTGACAAAGAACTTTTCCTTTTCAAACGTAAATATCGTTTCTGTGGCCTACTGTTAGTTTTGGATGCAGATTCCCCATCTTCAGGGACATTGTATTTCTGTGGATGCCATATATATATACAACAAAAAATTATCTTTGTTGTATAGGTGCCTTCTGTTTAGGTAAAAACAATATTTCTTTTAATAGGAATGTTACATATTTTTCAGCAGCTCCACGAACTGAAATCTATTTTTCTCGGATCTCATTTAAGGTCTTCTCCAAGGGTTCGTTAGTGTAATTCATATAAGGTTGACTTCCACGATACAGATAAAAGTTACACACATCAAATTTGATAACAATGCAACACTGAATGAAGCGCTATCACAAAACAGAAAGATTAAATTAAGTTATGCGAAAGATACATTTCAAACCTTCCTTATGTTCTAAAAACAGCATCTTACCTCTTATAGTTAAGGCGGGTCATTCAAAAATACGATTTGGTGCAATCTAGCCCCTGCTGTCACCCAATTTGACGGTATATCAAGCAAATATCGTTCCCTAAGCGGTTTCACACGGTACCATATTCACCAGATATGGTACCGTGTGATTTTTCCTGTTTCCCGTTTAAGGAAACCACTTCGTGGATGCCATTTTGAGTTCATAGATACCACTGAGGGGAGCTCGCTAGGCGCTTCGGGAAAAGCGTATTGCAGTGAGAGGGAATAATTTGAAAAAAAACTAATTTGGATGAATAAATAAATAATTCTAAAAATCTCCGTATTAGAAAATGTTCTGAAATATACTCCGTATTATATGTTCTATCGAAAATGTTTAAAGACTCTGTTTTAACCAAACCAGCCATAATAATCAGACAATTGCACCTTCTAAGCATAATCAAAATGCCGAAAACTTTTCGCCATATCAAGCAAAACGAAACGGAAAGCCATAACGAGGTTGAAATGGAATAATTCGATCTGCATACACCATTCCATACGTGCGTTGACTTAGGTTATGCAAATTACTTTGTGAAACTTTCTCGCTACAAGATTTGCCATGTAATTGTAGCAAGTTGCAGATTGTTTTCCCTGAGACAGGCTGATACGAGCCGACAATTTCAAACGATTTCTGTTTTACGTGTACTCACAAGTTTTGACAAATCATGCCTATACGAGGGTTGCTATTTATGTATCTGGAATAATAAACAAAACCAAATATTTATCATTGAAAAAGGTTTTATTGTTTTTCAAAATATTCCTCGCGATGATCGATATACTTTTACATACGTTTGAACCAATTTTCATAGCACTTTTCCATTCCGGTTTTGATTCTGGATCTCCATACATTTTTAACGAATCAACCGCTTCTTCTAGCGAAGTAGAATTCTTTATGGATGAGCACAAAAAGAAATCATTAGGTCAATTCTTCTATTGGAACCTTGTCTTAGATTTCTAATATCTATATTGTGGTCATGTTCGATCGCATGTTGGGCAACACAAGGTTTTTCATTTCTTCTATATCTAATGTGGGTAATGTGTTGTTTAAATCTCGTTGATATTGATCTTTTTGTTTGCCCAATAGGATTATCATATAAATAGAACATAGTTTAGTTTTAGAATTAGATTAAATCATCTCCTGATGATGCTAACACGGTTAGGCAAACGTGCGTCGAGAAGTTTCAAAAAGTGATTTGGTGTTTAGTGGTAAATCTCTTCGAGTTTAATGTTTCACACCGATGGTTCCGACAGAAGAATTGATCTACGGTGTGTAGGACAGGAAGATCAACAACCGACCAGATATTCATCATAAAACAGATCCAACAGAATACTTATGAGCAAAATTTGAGCTTACATTTGCTGTTCATAGATTATCGGCAAGCATATGACTCCATTAGCAGGGAAAAGGTGTTCCAAGCAATGAGACAACTGGGGGTCCCGGAAAAGTTGAGGAAGTTGGTGGAGATGACTGTCAGGAGAACAGTAAATAAAGCTATAGTCGATGGAGCAATGTCTGAGGAGTTCATTGTAAAGAAAGGACTGAGACAAGGCGATCCACTGTCAACAGTTTTGTTCAATCTGGTGCAGGAAGTGATTCTGAGGGAGAGTGGCATCAATACCAGGGGGTTAATATATGGTACCAGACACCAATGTTTGGCTTATGCCGACGACATTGTACTGATGGCGAGATCCAAGAAAGAAGTAGTAAAGGTTTTCAAGATGTTGGAAAGAAAGGCGAGAGAATATGGCTTAACAATTAACGAGAACAAGACCAAATATATGGTAATGAAAGATAGCACCAGAGGACTCTCCCCTAATTTAGTCATTGATTGTGCAGTAAATAAGAAATATACAATAGAGAAAGTGGAACAAGCTGAATATCTGGGAGTAACACTAACGAGTAAAGGGGATGAAGAAAAGGAAATAGAGAAACGACTAGCGAAAGGAAGCAAAGCTGCAGGAATGTTTTCAAAAATTTTAAGGGCAAAGTATATAACAAGAGCAGCAAAAGTAACAGTGTATCAATCAATACTAAGGCCCACGGTTACCTATGCGTGCGAGACATGGACGATGACGAAGAAGGAAGAAACTAAGCTGGAAGTCTGGGAACGAAAAATATTAAGGAGAATTTTTGGAGGAGTTAAAGTTCTGAATGAATTTAGAAGAAGAACAAACAAAGAAATAGAAGAACTGTACAAAAAACCAAACATTGTTCAGGTGGTGAGAGCGCAGCGAGCTAGATGGCTAGGGCACATAGCGAGGATGTCCAGCGGGAGATGGGTTAAAGGAATTCTAATGAGAGGCGAAGGGGGAAGGAGAAGAAGAGGGCGACCGAGGAAGAAATGGCTGGATGAGGTGCCAAATGATTTGAGGAAAGTAGGAGTGAGGGATTGGAAGACTGATGCTTTGGACAGAAAAAGTTGGAAAAGAAGAGTGAAAGAACTCGAAGCCAAGGGCCACTAGGCCTGTAGAGCTGAATATTATTATTATTATTATTATTAAATGTTTATGTAAAATCAGTAATAGGGAAATGCTTTGAAGAAGATAAAATAAACTTGGATGTGTGTGTATTTTTTGTTTTATTAATTTTTTTATGATTTTATTATTTTATTATTACGAATAATTTCCGACATACAGAATAATAAACTAACTATCCAGAAGAATCCGTCAACCATTGCCTTTACCATATCCGTCATATTCACCGAACCTGATACCTTTCAATTCTCACTTATTTCTATGCTTGCACAATTCTCTGAATGAAAAGACGTTCCCCAATAAGGATTGTCTTAAAATAGGGGTTCGAAATAGCATAATTAAGGATAAATTAAAATACTGCTAATTAAATAATTAATTAAATCAATTTGTATTTAATTAATAAGTTATATTTAATTAGATCTAGAAAAAACGAACAAATTTATATGGCAATCCGAAACATCGTTTAATGTTAATGGTGTTAGGTTAGGGTAATCCCAAAAGTACCCAACCTGACCTATAGATGGCGGTTGTTGTTTGAAAAGAATGACTATGGTAGAAAGTACCAGCCTTATAAAGCGAAGGGGAACATCTAGTGTGATCGATTAAAAAAGGTGACTTTCGGGAATTTTTTTAAAGAAAAGTATTGAATGGAGTATTTAAAAATTTTGAGGATATATTTGTACATAAATAATACATACATAGTAATTTTTTGAATGAATAAAATTGATTTTCACAAGTTATTTGTAATCTTCCAAGTCTCCAAACACAAATTCCCAAATTCCCAGCTCTCCTTCGAGGTGATCGACCCTCTTTCGAGGCAGCCGGTTGACGATGCTCTGCTACTCGTAGCCGCGTTTGATATCTGTCAGCGGTATAATCTCTTGCTACAGGTCCAATTATCACTCCCATCATACTAAACATTTCTCTAGGAATACTTCTAGGAACATTTTTACAGGAATATCGTATGGATTCAAATCCAATAATCCTTTATATGTCGCACTATCACCATCGCCAATATACGGCTTATATTTCACCCTGTGGACCCTATGAACTTCCGAACAATACCCGACGATACGTTCGGTACAACGACCGTTCGGCCCGACAGAGCCCAAACAGTAACTCAGGTACGACCCCTTAGCTAACGTTACTTTCTAACCAATGAGCAGCTACTCTTTAGAAGGCTATAGTTCAATAACTATTAGAGATCCGCACTTGAAATTTTAGTATGCTATTTTTGAAGCTATAAACTACAAATTTCTTAGTGATTCTTTTTTGTAATAAATTTGCCTAACGAACAAAATTTTAAAAATATAAAAATATTCTAAAAAAATATACAAACTTTTAACGTTAACCTTTCGGGAAGTATTCTGCTCCCGTTTTCAAAACGAATCTAAAACTAAAGTATATTAATTTCTATAAATTATGAAAAGATAGAAAGTAAATATATTTTTTTGTCTATGTCAATGATACTTACATTGACAATTAGTTTTTAATGACAGTGACATACTACCAAAAAAATATATATAGGTGAGGTTTACCGTGTGATTATAATTGTTTATTGAAATTCTTAAATGTGTTTAATTGTATTTTTTAGAATCGGGAACCATATTGAATTTAAATCTACCGAAGGCATAGCAATACATTTATTTTTATTTAAATTAATTATAGCGGTTTCTTTTAATCTTCAGTATTTTGTTACCGATTCTTTTAATACCATTTTGAAATTATTCCAATTGCTTTTATGATCCGATTCCCATGCGTGTTGACCAATTCTAGATTTATTTAAATCACCCTTTCTAAGAAGGTTTTTATGCTTTTTTATTCTAACATCTAACGGTCTTTTATAAACCACATTTTTGGTATTTTGTTGTGTGTTGTTTGGTTTAGTTTTTGTTAATAGAGATCTAAGAGTATTTTTTGTTTTAAATGTCGTTCTTATGTTGTATTTATTTCCTACTCTTTTAATTGGGTCAGTAATATAATAATTATATAATAAAATTGATATAATAAATATATTTATATAAATGTATTTATTTATAAATATAATTAAATAAATATTTTTTATATTTTTTGAGTTTTAGATCGTGGCGAAAACCCCAAATAAAGAAAAAAAAAATTTTGTTAATCTTCTTTCACGATTATTCCAATTCATAAACGCGAGATCTATTGACCGATGATATCTCATTCGATGCATATCATCTTTGTTTGCATTCTCTCTTTCTTCTTGTGTACGTGCTGAACGTGTTTGTGATAATCGATTCCGTTCAATTTCATTTCGCTCTTCACTTTGCTCCGCAGTTAGATTAAATCGAATATTCATTTAGTTCATATTGGCGGAATAAAAAAATTAAAATGCTCTGTCAATTCAATTCAATTGGGTCGATACAATGTGCGATGAAAATCACAATTCAACCGAAAATGAATAATTGATTCATTTTGTTATTACTGTATAATCGTAATCATTTCAAAACTCACCGTATTTCGTAGTTGAATCTGTAACTTTGTTTGAGATAAAACGAAGAAACTTAATTCATTTCATGAAACGATTGCGATGAACTTGCAACAGAAACACAATTCAATTGAATCAATTTTTCATCAGCTGCCAAACGACATTTGTGCACGTAGCGAAATAAATTGAAATAGAAATAAAATATATACATTTGTTGCACAGATTGCGAAACAACACAAAAGTAAAAACAAATGTTTTTTTTTTCAAGTGAAAACATTCAATTCAGTTATTTCCATCCCAGGAACGTAACGAACAAAACAAAAAAAGAATCATTAAATATGTCGTTCCTATCGTCAGTTATGATCGAGAGTGCATGCAAAAATTACAATTTGTGCAGTTTTTCGAATTTTCCGACTTTCCTCTATAATTGTCTCGCTTTTTTTTTCTTGAAAACTTTTCGAAGACCATAACGAATAAAACAAAAAAGAATTATGTATATCCATCGTTCGAATTGTAAGTTATGGTCTTGAGTTCATACAAAAATCCCACAGAAAAAAGCACTTTCAATTTTTCCAGAATTTTACAATTTTCCGGGCAATCTTTCCATAAAAACCTTATTCGGACTACTACGAACATTAAATAAAAAATTAGACTCAAGCGATGCCCTGACCAACGGACAGCATCTGATTTTTATTTATAAGATTTGTTTTGCAGCCATTAAACGCTCTCATTGAATTTGTAAATATAGAAAAAATTGGTCAATTGGTTATGTGATACATTACTTTCATTTGAAAGGAGGTCAGTCAGTTCGATGATAGCAAAGCGGAATTAAATTTTGCTCTGGGGGAATCTGCTCACTAGTGTTTACAACAGTAAAATATTGGGCGGCATAGTTTAAACGAGCCCGTACCAATTGTCAAGACGAACATCCCAGTGGTCGACCAAATGAGGTGGCCATGCCAGAAATAATAATAATAATAATAATATTCTTTATTTAGCACTTGGCTACTACATACAATCTGTAATTCATTTATATTTATAGCAGGTGTCCCATTAAGGATAGATCGCGGCCGTATCTTGAAAACTATTTATCCCACAGCTTTGGGGAAAAAAAATTGTACTAAAAATGATCATGAGAAATTCACCAAAAATATTTTTAAGCTTCTAAAACGACCGCAAAAGGGCGTGACGAGCTAAACATTTTTAAAAATCTTTTTTTTGTGTGTATTTTCAAGTGTTAACCGAGTAAGAAAAATTCTCAGTTATAATTAGCAAACTGTCTCCTACAACTTTGTTTTATGACATTTTGTCGTAACTCCGCGAATAAAGAAGTGGGGGGAGTTTTACCTATTTAGATAAAAAGTCGTCTAATGTCCGTTTGCCTAAACCGATTTTCCTCAATTTGGATTCATTTAAAAGGCAATTGCTGGGACAATCAGATAATCTGAGAGATAAATTATTTAGTTTATAAATGAAACCGCGAGATGGCGTTACATTCAACAATAGTTTTTTTGAAGTTTTGTTCAGTTTTTTCAAATAGAATGGTACAGCTTCTACTACATGGCAAGAAAGGTAATTTAAAGAGGAATCGTCCAGTGAAAACCCGAAATCGATATCTCTGACATGTCAAGAGATATTTCGATTTTTCTGCAAAAATCAGTTAATTTTAATTTTTACCGTAATATTAAATAAAAAATTGGTAATATTAAGTTAAAAATTTAGGTCGCAATCGCAACCGCAACAATTTTATTAAAAAAATAAAATTATCTATTCAGTATCAATCATCATAAATGTTCTAATCCTTGATAATATTTTCTAATTTAATTACATAAGCGGAAAAAATGCCTTTCCCCAATTGTTGCATTTTCTCTTTTGTGATGCTTAAATACTACTTGACAGAATATTGAAATCAGTCATTAATAAATATACCTACTCTTTCTTTTAAACTAAATGAATGGAAGAATGAAATTATGCGTTTTCGGGTTTCTAAATAAACGCATGCAATCCTTAGGTACATTACACAAAGAGTGTAAGAAGGGAACCATGGAAACAAACAAAAATAGTCAAATTAACTTGTCAGTTTTGAAATGCATTACATTTTCAACATTGCATTTATTGATTATTAATAATTATTAAAATATCTAAAAATGCCTTTTACGAATAACGAGGCCTATGACATGTTGGCGGTGTATTTCCAATGTTTTGAAAATGCATGTATTGCAGAGCGGCAATATGCAAGTCAATATCCCGAAAGAAGGTATTATTCGAAGGTGTTTACACGTCCAGCAAGACGCTTACGAGAAACAGGAATTGTGCATCCAGATCCAGTCCGCACAAGTTACGCCAGGTTACGTTCGATTCGTAATGGAGATAATGTTGTAAATGTTCTGGTTTATGTTGAAACCAACCCCCATTTAAGTTTCAGACAAATATCTGAAGAATTAGGTGTTAGCAAGACATGCGTTCATCGAATCTTAAGAGATAACAAGCTGCACCCCTATCATGTTGTCTTACACCAAGCCCTTTTGGATAACGATTTCAACAGACGGTTAGACTATTGTCACTGGTTAAAAAATATGTGTAGTGGAAATAAACAATTCTTAAAACGCATACTATGGACTGATGAAGCTACTTTTAGCAGTGATGGAGGCGTTAACTTACATAATATGCACTACTGGGCAGTTGCTAATCCACACTGGATGTTAGAAATCAACCACCAAAATAGATGGAGTGTGAACGTATGGTGTGGTGTTTTGGGAGACAAAATTATTGGTCCCTTTATTTTTAATAGACATTTGAATAGTGAAACATATTTAAATTTTTTACAAAATGGACTGCCAGAACTAATGGAAGATGTTTCGTTGGAAACAAGAAGACAAATGTGGTACCAGCATGATGGATGCCTTGCCCACTTCTCGCAGGTGGTTGCTTGGATGCTTCGTTTCCAAATCGTTGGATAAGACGGGGTAGTTTATTTTCGTGGCCGGCGCGCTCACCGGATTTGACAGTCCCCGATTTTTACTTGTGGGGAAGACTAAAAGACCTTGTTTTTCAAACTCGTCCTACCACACGAGAAAACATGATTGAAAGAATTCAAAATTCAATAACCAGCATTTCAAGAGCGGAAATTGAAGCTGCCGTTTTTAGTACTTGTCGAAAAATAAATCTTTGCATTGTTAAGGATGGAACGCATTTTGAACATTTAGAAAGGCGTTAAAGTTCAGATTCTGTTAATTATTAGACTGTTGTGCTGTTAATTTTATTTGACTCTTGTTATTATTATTATCTTCGTTGTTAGCCCGTTGGCCTTTAAACACGCTCCAAATTAATAGGGCACGAAGAATTTGGACCAATCCTAAGCCTGGGTAAAGTGTGGAGGGAGGCAAACATTAGGTTAATATTTTTTTAACTTAATGCAGGTAGTAGTGAAATAATAACTGATTTTTTCAGAAAAATCGAAATATCTCTTGACATGTCAGAGATATCGATTTCGGGTTTTCACTGGATGATTCCTCTTTAAATTACCTTTCTAGCCATGTAATAAAAGCTGTACCATTCCATTTGAAAAAACTGAACAAAACTTCAAAAAAACTATTGTTGAATGTAACGCCACCTCGCGGTTTCATTTATAAACTAAATAATTTATCTCTCAGATTATCCGATTGTCCCAGCAATTGCCTTTTAAATGAATCCAAATTGAGGAAAATCGGTTTAGGCAAACGGACATTAGACGACTTTTTATCTAAATAGGTTAAACTCCCCCCACTTCTTTATTCGCGAAGTTACGACAAAATGTCATAAAACAAAGTTGTAGGAGACAGTTTGCTAATTATAACTGAGAATTTTTCTTACTCGGTTAACACTTGAAAATACACAAAAAAAAATATTTTAAAAAATGTTTAGCTCGTCACGGCCTCTTGCGGTCGTTTTAGAAGCTTAAAAATATTTTTGATGAATTTCTCATGATCATTTTTAGTACAATTTTTTTTCCGCAAAGCTGTGGGATAAATAGTTTTCAAGATACGGCCGCGATCCATCCTTAATGGGACACCTGGTATATGTCTATGCATAATACAAATATATCCAAATATTATCTGTTCTATAATAATAAAAATTCAATATATACATACTAAAAGTAAAGTGTTTGGGTTAGAGGCGCATCAGCAACTAGGCTATTTAGCGACTGGACCTACAGCTTAACGTGGGTTCCGAACCACGGTCATCAGCTTCCGACAAACCCAGGCCAGCACCCCCCTCGGGCTATAAACCCTTGGTTATGTGCCTACCTATAAGTCTATCAGGAAACCTACCGACTGGCGAGTGACCAACGTAGAACACTTCTCAGAAGGCATCCGGCCTTACCCAGCCTTTAACTGGCGTGACTGAGGGGTAATTCGTAGTCGGATTTTACACTCTTGCCTAGAAACAATCACAAACATTTAGGAAAGATAAACGGACAGAAGAAAGAAAAATAACCATCCGAGCGCTGGAATCGAACCAGCTACCGCTCCAGCGCGGATTCGGCAAAGCAGACGCTCTTACCGCCGCACCAACGCGACCGGCGTATACATACTAGTCTATACAAAAGCAAACATACCTACCTATTTTTAACAATAATCTAACCTATTTTGCCAAATAATGTTTACGGATTCTATCTACAAACATTTCCAAACTCTCTATGCTTTTTAGCTCTGCAGGCAGACCATTGAACAGCCGAATACCATTCTCAAAAAGCGATTTCTGCATATAGGTACTACGTTCAAAATTTATATGGAAATCCTCCCTTGAGCGAATGTTATATTGGTGTTTTTCGGATCGCGCTATTAAGTACCTTCCAAGATATGCAGGCATTAAGTTATTTTTAATATTAAAAATCATAACAATATTGGCCATCTCAATACTCTGCCACACAGAGCACCAGCCCAAAGGGCGCAACATCAAATCCACTGATGTATACCTATCACAATGCAAAATAATTCGCATTGCCTTATTTATTGCATGCATTATTTATTTCATTTTTATTACAACCTAGCAACAAAGAGCTACAATAACTAAAATGGGGATAAATTATGGTATTATATATCAACAATTTTGACCAATTACTTAAGTTATGTGATATTCTACGAAATAACCCTATTTTTTTACTCGTGAAATTTACATGAGCACATAACTTCAATTGAGAATCAAGAATTACACCTAGATATTTAATTTGGTCTATGATTTCAATGTTATTCTTCCCAATGTAAATATTATAATTTTTATCAATAAACGACTTGCAAATACCCCTCTTTCCCAGAATCATATATTTTGTTTTCCCAGAATTTAATTTTAATTTATTCACACATAGTCGATTAGCTAATATGAGAGTTCTAAATTAATATCTTTTACCATTTTGTCATAATTCTGTCCCGTTATTGAAAGGAACGTATCGCCTGCAAACAAATTTTAGTCTAATTTTTAAAAAATCTTATACAGATCATTGAAGAACAAAAGAAACAAAAAGGGACCTAATACGCTCCCTTGTGGGATACCAATATCATTTTCCAGAATTCCTGATATAGCACCATTTACTTTTGTTCCATGAAAGCGGTCACTCACATAATGTTTAAGCCATTTTATAACACAAGATTTCACTCCGTAACATTGTAGCTTCACAATCAGATCTTTTCTGTTTATAGTCTCAAATGCACGTCTCAGGTCCACAAATACACCAATCACAACATTATCGTCACCAATATCTTAGCGCCATTTCGTACAAAGATGTTTTGCTTTTCAAAGTAGCTACGCAACTGTCTACATACCACTATTTCCAATATTTTGTCAACAATCGGCAATAGATTGATTGGCCTAAAATCCTCTGCTAATACAGGGTTTTCAACCTTTGGTATTGGAACAATGATGCTCACTTTCGCATTCCTTGGAACTCGACCACTGGACTACGACGTATAGATTAAATGCAGTAATGGATAACCCACCTGCTGAAATACGGCCTTTAAAAATTTTATATTACATATACTATCAGATGTGTACTGTCAAATGTTTGAATCTGATTTGGAATGGTTCGAACTATCTCCCGAATAACTTTCAGTATAAAACTTGTTAAAATTCTCTTCTAACGTTCCAACACTCCTTCACAAAACAAATGGTAAAGAAAATCCACAATCCAGAAGACATGGCAGGCATTTGAAAAAGTGCTGTACATGGCATATTGACTGAAAATTTGGACATGGAAAAGTTGTGAGCAAGATGGGTGCCGCGATTACTCATAAAAGAACAAAAACAGTTTTGTGAGGATAATTCAAAGCTGAATTTTTTTAATCGATTCATAAGCATCGAATCTTAATCATGGATGAAACATGGGTGTACTTCACCCCTGAGACGATTGAACAGTCAAAACAATGGACTGAAAGGGCAGAATCAGTTCCAAAGAAGGCGAAGACAGTTCCGTCTGCAGGCAAGGTCATGGCGTCAGTTTTTTGGAATGCGCGTATGATAATTTTCTTTGATTATCTTTAGAAAGGAAAAACAATCAACAGCGTGTATTATGCAAGCTTATTGCAGCCTCTGAATGATGAATTCAAGAAAAATGTACTAGTTCATACATCCGGTATCGCGATGGCAAAAATCAATGAGTTAAAGTTCAAATTGCTTCCTAATGCACCCTAATGCACATAAAAAGGGAATCGAAGTTATTGAACATCGCTGGGAAAAGTGCATCGAGTTAAAAGGAGACTATGTAGAGAAGAAAAAATCCAAAATGTATTGAGTTTTCTTCGTTAGGTCAGGTACTTTTGGGACTGGCCTCATATATGAAAAGTAAACATTTTTCGAATTTATAAACCAGTATTTACAATTCAATAAAAAATAAATCAACTCAAAATGTATGTTTTAGGATTGTTTTTGAAGTTATTCCGTCCCCAAATTCCCCATAACCTTATCCCCGTCCCCTAAACCACCCATTTTTTATCGTCTTCGATATGGTTCTCTTTATAAACCCATCCATCATTTTGAGTATTACATTACTTTATATTTCCTTCTAATTTAAACAGAAGTAATGGGGAAGATATAAAAAAACGACATTTGATCGACTATTTTCTCATCTTCTTGTCAATAAATAGGTTAACGATTTTTGAGTGACATTCTGAACCAGACGATATAAGGAGTTTAAGATGAAAGCGAAGATATGCCACTTTAATCGGGAATGATGCATTAGTTAAAAGTTTATCGATTCGCAGATACTTTATAAAGTTACAACTAATATAAGATCGTATTTGGTACATTTAGTGTAAAATACTAGGCTATAACGAAAATATTTGCGGGTTTTCCTTTGTTTATAGATAAAGTACATATTATACTTCATTCGTCAACGGTTAAATCAAATTTCAACTTTTTGTCCCGACAAATAAAGATTTCTTCTTCAATATTAAGTGATTCTACTTCGAAATATTTAGTGAGAGGGAGATATGAGTGTCATGAAGATAGGGGAAAATCAGGTGGTCATTCCAATATATGAGCTCCAGCATTGCTATGAAGTGTGGAAAAACCATCTACAAAGTTGTGTGGCTTCCAAATACAAATACTTTGAACAAGACAATATAGAACAATATACCAATATACAGTATATAGACAATATACCTTATATATACAGCGTTAGTACAACAAATAGACTGATTTATTCCTGCCAAAGAGAAACCAAACCTGACTCAATTGTCTCCGAAACTTTGGATGATGCAAACACTGAACGTGTGTTTTAAGTTCACGTCGAGGGTTAAGATGCAAGAAAACATCGAGCAGAAAACATTGAACAAATCCGTCACGAAGACTTTTTACATGATGCCTGAAGTTCACATGGATGAAGCCATGTCCAGAACACGTGTTTTTGAGTGGCATAAAAGATTCAAAAGAGGTTGGGAAAACATTGATGGCGAACAACGCCCTGGATGTGGTGATGTGTCGAAAGTGCTAGAAGTTCTGGAGTATCATGAAGATAGGGGAAGATCAGGTGGTCATTCCAATATATGAACTCCAGCATTGCTATGAAGTGTGGAAAAACCATCTACAAAGTTGTGTGGCTTCCAAATGCAAATACTTTGAACAAGACAATATAGAACAATATACCAATATACAGTATATAGACAATATACCTTATATATACAGGGTTAGTACAACAAATATAGGGACTGATTTATTCCTGCCAAGGAGAAACCAAACCTGACTCAATTGTCTCCGAAACTTTGGATGATGCAAACAGTGAACGTGTGTTTTAAGTTCGCGTCGAGGGTTAAGATGCAAGAAAACATCGAGCAGAAAACATTGAACAAGTCCGTCACGGAGACTTTTCACATGATGCCTGAAGTTCACATGGATGAAGCCATGTCCAGAACACGTGTTTTTGAGTGGCATAAAAGATTCAAAAGAGGTTGGGAAAACGTTGATGGCGAACAACGCCCTGGATGTGGTGATGTCTCGAAAGTGAAAGTTTCTGAACTTTGATCGTCGGTGAAGTGTTCATTACTTACAGAAATCAACTGCGCATTCAATTGTAACCGTTGATTTGCAAAAGCGAAAAGTTGGCGCCGAAGGTTTTGTCACGTGAAAAGAAGGAATGCTGTGTGACGATTTGCCTTTAACCGATGACGATAGCCGGTGACGAAACTTAGATATTTGAATATGACCCAGAGACCAAAAGGCAACGTTCTGAGTGGCACACAAACGCATCTCGACGACCAAAAAAATACTCGCACGAGCAATTTAACAGTGAAATTGATGTTCACTTTCTATTCTTTGATGCAAAAGGTGTGGTCCACAAAAAGTTTCAGCCAGCTGACTTCCACCACGTCTGAAGAAAGATCGTTGATTCCTGGAAGTTCCATCATGACAATCGCCAGGTCACGCGTTGCTAATTGTGAGGGAGAACACAACGTCGCAGATCTGCCCCTCCCCCCCAAACTTTTTTTTTTGTTCTCTCGGATCAAGAGGAGCCTGAAAGCACATTGACGGGACGATTGAGGCAGTCCGAAAGGCTTCAAGAGAGTGCCTGCATAGGCTTGCAATTGCGGACTTCCGGGGGGCGTATGAATACTGGAAAACCAGCTGGCAGAGGTGTATTGAAGCAGAGGGTCATATTTTGAAAATTATTAAGTTACTGTATATATTTTATTAGCTTAACCTGTATCTTCTATGTGACGGAACGGTGTTCGATCCATGATCCTAACAGGATCGTCAGGATCAAGGATTTGTTTCGGAGAGGGAGCTACCCTGCTTGGTGCTTTGTACCATATTTTCATACTTAATCTACTTATAGAAGCGGTACTTATGGAATATTTATAACAACTGTCATCGAGCACCCCACGCTTTTTTCACATCACTTTATTCTTATACTAAAAATTATTTTTGACTTTTTATTTCGGTTTACCATTAAAACGTGTTTTTTAGTTTTTTTAAATTATAATTTATTATGACCTCAGTCCCAACTTTTATTGGACAAACCCTGTATATTTGATTTAAACTAAAAATTTACTATCTGTATGTATATCTTGAATACACAAACAAATACATTTTTGCTTGTTTACCTTTATATTTCCGAATGCGATTGCAAAAAAATGTAAAAAAGTAAACGTTTTAGTAAATATTATCTTTAGTAGTTTTATTATTTTTAGTACTGTGAGACGTTTTTCGTATAGTATTACGCTAACTAGTATTCTTGTCTGTTGTGTTGAATATTTTACAATTACACCAATTCGTGCAGCAAGTCAAATCAGAATTTTATCCAAATTTGAAAAGGTGGAGGACAAAGAAGGGGAAAAATAGACATACAAGCAGGTTTGGTAATAATATTTTTCGTGATATAACGAGACTAGGAAAAATGAAGGAAACTAAGGCCAGCAGGAAATGGACATGAATATAATCGGCAAGTGAGTATTATATTTGTTGCAACTACAATCTATACTGTTAATTAACATTTATTTGCGATGGAGATGTGTTCTTATCGTCCTTATTGGGTGCTTCCTCTTACGGCGCCCTACTAGAGGTCTGACATTTTTATGGTAAGAGGTGAAATTGTATATATATATATATATATATATATATATATATATATATATATATATATATATATATATATATATATATATATATATATATTATTCACGTATGGGCCCTGGTGGACCACGCGAAGTACAATTAGAGCCGTTTGTTGTTGTTAGCCTTCCTTTTCGCTATGAGCTTTTTTCCTTTCTTCAGACCAAGTTGTTCCAGTCTTCCTATATTTTTCTCTCTGGCCGACCTTCCAAACGTCAACCTTGTGTCTGAAACAGCCTCTATCCTGAATTTCACTTTGTGTAATATTTGCTGATCTTAGGTCTTCTTTAATTGCAGTAATCCATTTAATTATTTCTACTTTAGCTCTACTCCTATTTTCACAAAATTCGACTCTTTGTCTAGTTAGCCTACTCGGATTCATCCGTTTTATGTGTCCGTAAAACTTAAGTCTTCTTTTTCTCATATCGGTATGTATATCTGTGTATTGTTTGATTTCTTGGTTTTCTCGAAGTCGATATGATGTGCTATTTATTTGTTTGGGGCCTAAGATTTTTCTTTCCTTCTTTTCAATGTCCTCGATGTCTCTCTTTCTATATATATATATATATATATATATATATATATATATATATATATATATATATATATATATATATATAATATATAATATTGACCGTCTGTAGGTTATATTGAAGGATTGCACAATATATTGAGTCAATCAGAAAGAGTTTGATATTTATTGTACAATATGATGTTAACTGATAAATATTGAATCGTCTGTGGGTGATATTGCACAATAATGGTTCATTTCTATCTCCGCAGTCAAGCAGTGAACATCAGTAAGATATTGGTTTTTTGATCGAGATGGCTACGAAAGATAAAATAAGTAAAGAAAAGAGAAAATGTATTTTGGAGTGTATTGAATTATACCATAGATTACCACATATTATTTGTGGATATTAAAAGCACCGTTTATAGCAATAAAATTAACAATACGAATGTTAAGTTGTCGACTGTAGAAGGGTCAGTTGTAAACTAAATTATTGGACAATAATAAAGCAACGTGTGGATCCTCCAGTCAGTATATTTCACAATATATTGTTCAATATATTGACTATAATATTGAACGTCCCCATTAACGAACTGATAAATTTAGATCGTCATCAAGAGTGGTCTCTCATCAAGGTGGCCATTAGCGGCGATATTTTCTTCGGGAACCACAATTTTTGTCTTGTTCTTGTTTTGGTATCGAGCAGCATGAAATATGTTCGGAATTTGTCGATAATTCGACGAATACATCGCACGGTTGATAAGATTATAAGTTTGAGGCACAGAATACTGATTTTGATAATAAATTTCAATAATTTGCAAGCTTTGCTCTGATGTTAAAAGTTCCATGATAATTTGCCAGACATTTGAACTGCCATGATGATTTGAGAGCGACCCCTTGCTCCTTTATAACTCTGCGTCAAACTTTTTCATATTTAAAAATTTTCTGTTAACAAACAGAAAATTTTCAAATATGAAAAAGTTTTTTTTACTATTAACATAGGTCGACAAAATTTATTTTTTTTGTATTTCTGTTCTAATGCTTGAATTCTGATTCTAGACATCGAAAAACACTTAAATTTCCATTTTTAGCTTTTAAAGTTTGCTTTTGTCTGATTACGTCGATAAGTAAATTTTGTTTATTTGTCTATTACAGCTGTAACAACCGCCCTTGTGTATTACTAAGTTAAAAAATGGCGTCATGACAGTGTAACAGGATGTTGATTCATTCTGTTTTATTTGCGGTGAATTTACTAAAGTAAAAAGCAAAACATTTGCTTTGGTAACAAAAAAATTTACGATTTTAAAAAATGTCGGACATATCAATATTCTATTTTGGCTTTAAAATTATGGGCTGCAGAGTGTCCCATAAATTTCATATGGTACATTCTCACCTGGACAAATTTAAAGATAATACAGATACCTACTCAGACGAGCAAGGAGGACGTTTTCACCAAAATGTGATGCACTTTGAACGACGTTACCAAGGGCAGCAGAACGAGAATATGATGGGAGAGTACATTTGGGGTTTAATACGAGAAAGCCCAAACAAACATAAGAGAACCATTAAAAATATTCATTTTTTAAATTGATTTTTTGTTATATTACTTTGCTATATTTAACGCTGGAAAACGCTGGCAATTATTAAAGCAACGTTAACTAACACAAGGTCAAAAGTTAAATTCATGGGTGACATCTCAGAGCCCTTCGAAATTAAAACTGATGTGAGACAAGGGCATGGACTCTCGCCACTTTTATTTAACTGTGTTCTAGAAAAAGTAATACAGGAGAGGCGTGAAAAAAAGTCGGCACTGAATATTGACCAGCCCATTAAACTAGGGAAAACATCAAAATTGATTGTTTGGCATTGGCTGATGATCTAGCAATTTTAGCTCAAGATCTATTATCGGCACAAAAACAGATTAAAATCCTAAAAAAACAGCAGAAAAGGTAGGACTCCAAATTTCCTTTGAAAAGACACAATACATGACCTGCAACAGACTAAGAACACCATTTCTAAAAACAAAATATGGTAACATCAGACGAGTCTCTCAATTCAAATATTTGGGTGAAATAATCATGGAAAATGGGTTGGAAAAAACGGCCAATAAGGGTAGATGTCAAAAAATGGAAACGGCATTGAGACTTACACAAAATATTTACAACAAAAAATGCATATCTAAAAACACAAAACTGAGACATTACAAAACAGTTATTAAACCAGAATGTTTATATGGGGTAGAAACGGTCATTTTGAATAGATAGACGAGGGCATTAAAAAGAAGGAAAGAAAAATCTTATACCCCTAACAAATAAATAGCGCAAAATACCGACTTCGAAAAAACCAAGAAATCAAACAATACACAGATATACATAACGATATAAGAAAAAGAAGACTTAAGTTTTACGGACACATCAAACGGATGAATCCGAGTAGGACTAACTGGACAAATAGTCGAATTTTATGAAAATAGGAGTAGAGCTAAAGAAGAAAGAATTAAATGGATGGCGGCAATTAAAGAGGACCTAAGATCAGCAAATATTACACAAAGTGAAATTCAGGATAGAGGCTGTTTTAGACACAAGGCTAACGTTTGGAAGGTTGGCCAGAGAGAAAAATGTAGGAAGACTGGAACAACTTGGTCTGACGAAAGGAAAAAAGCTCATAGCGAAAGAATGAAATTAGTATGGGCACAAAGGAAGGCTAACAACAACAAACGCCTCTTATTGTACTTCGTGTGGTCTACCAGGGCCCATACGTGAATAATAATAATAATAATTTTGTTATATTTATGTTTTTTGTTATATTATTTTCTTATATGTTATATTTGTTTGTTATATTATATATTATTTCTTATGTGCTATTGTTTATCACAATTCTTGAATTAGAAAGACTCTGAGGTTCAGCAAAAACTTTTCTAATAGTAATTTAATATAACATTATAAACAATATATAAAAATCATTAATTTTTTTTGAAAATTTGAAAAATTGCTCTAGCTTCTACACAAGTAAACTTTGACCAGAAAAATTATTTTTTCCTTTATTTCTAACCTACGAGAAACCATGCAGAAGCCAGACCCAAAAATCGTGTCGACCAGTGTTATTAGTGTTTTTTATTTGTTTCTTATAGACGTTAAAATATTGGACAAGGGAAAAAGTTTAATTGACTTTGAACAGAATATATAACAATTATTATTTTATCACAATTTTATCAGTTTAATTCATCAGTTATGTATTAGTTTATAATTCATTTCACTGTAATTTTCATTAAACTTCTCGACGACAAAGTGATTTGGTGTTTAGTGGTAAATCTCTTCAAGTTTAGTGTTTCACACCAAAGGTTCCAATAGAAGAATTGATGTAATTTTTATGCTAATATGTTATTTATAATAAGTCTTATCAAAAATAATTGTTAGTATATAACATTTATTTTTTATAGTTTCAGAAGTTATAGTACGGCGGGAGTATGTGCAGACGGTACGGTACGGTACGGTATGTGCAGAGAGATTCCTATATATATATCACTACTAGAGCATGTATGGGATTGCATGGATCGAGATCTTGGCAGTTGCCCTGTCCAGCAATGCACTTGAGGTATGTAATTGCCTGCGATATGTAATGCGATATAAATAAACATCAGATTGTCCAGATACTTCGAGGGATGTTTTAAAAGAAAGAGAAGCGCGAATAGTTTATCTATTCGTATAATTTCGTCTATCATGTAATTACCATTATTACTTGCACCTTGTCAACTTTCATTCGCGTTGTCTTCTGTTCTCAAAGATTTGGCCGCCTTTCGTTGTACTTAAAACTGCTCACCCTGGTAACCCCCATGACTTTTTTTGTTGTACCTAATCCACTTTTCATCACCAGTTATAAATCGGTTCAGAAATAGAGCCTCAGATTTTTTTTAAGCAGAAGATCCACGAAGATTTTCGCTTCAGTTGGAATGAAATTGTTACAAATTATATTTGTTGCCCCAAAAAAAGTCGTTTGAAAGCAGTTGTTATATTTTTGTATGTTTGTAAGGAAATTCCTGAAACCAATCAGTACAATGGCTCTAGTGGTGGAACCAATGGCACCAATTTCACTTTTCCATTTGAGCAATACAAGCCATTTGCTTCATTTTTGTATTTCAATGCTTTACAATATGGGCAGACCAAGTTCATAGGTCCAACAGCATCGTATTCGTAGGAACTGTAGTCAATTGAAACATCGTAACTGAAAGCTGGTCGTGAAACATTGAAAGCAGTTCGAAGACGATGCGTTGCACGTAACCTAATACTTTCAATTTCATTTCGCACTTCACGTTGTTCTGTAGTCCGATTAGATTGAAAGTTTGCTTGGTTTATAGCATTTCGAGTTCTTCGACTCAAATTACTGCGCCCACGTTTTGACTGCATGGGTCTAAACGTAACCAAACGGAACACACAATTGGTTTTCAAGAGTAGTGAAAGTATAAAAAAAACAAGAACCGCCACGCACAGAAGAATTAATTTTAAATTACACTATCACTATAATATTATTATAATATAGTATATTACAACATTACTATAATATTGTCTTTGATTATTTTTTTCACCTGCATAAATTGATATTCATACAGTCTAATCAACTTGAATATATACCATAAACAATTCAAACTAGTTTTTCAGTGAAAAGAAAAGTGTTGTTTTTAATATTGTTCACGCAATATATATATATATATATATATATATATATATATATATATATATATATATATATATATATATATATATATATATATATATATATATATATATATATATATATATATATATATCATCATCATCAGCCCGTATCGATCCACTGCAGGATGAAGGCCTCTTCAGCATGCTTCCAACCTTCACGGTCCTGGGCTTTCCTCTGCCACTCGGGTCCAATATACTTAACGATGTCATCAGTCCATCGTGCTTTCGGTCTTCTTCGCGGACGTTTGCGATCAAGCGGTATCCACTCCAGGATTGCCTTGGTCCATCTGTCGTCCCATCGCCTCGCTATATGGCCTGACCATCTCCATTTCAACTGTTTTACTCTTCCAATGATGTCACAGACTTTTGTTTGTTCCCTGATCCATGCGCAGGACTTTCTGTCTCGTCTTGTAATGCCAAGCATACATCTTTTCATTCCCCTCTGTGCCACCCGAAGTTTTTGAATTGATTTCGATGTGAGTGTCCAAGTTTCACTTCCGTATGTCATAACGGGTAGAACGCACTGATCGAATACTTTTCTTTTCACGCAAAGTGGGAGTCTGCTCTTAAACACTATGTTGAGCCTACCAAATGCCTGCCAGCCACATTTAACACGCCGTTCCACCTCCCGGGCGGTATTCCCCTCCATGGAAATCCTCTGCCCAAGATATACAAAGCTGTCCACAATCTCTAAATCCCTTCCTAAAACTGAAATTCTTCTGTCCTGAGCGAAGTTATTGAACATAACCTGACTCTTTTTCAGGTTTATTTTCAAGCCAAATGGTTCGCCAGCCCTTTGCAGTTCTTGTATGCGTCTTTGCAGCTCCTCTGGGTCTTGTGAAATGAGAATAATATCATCTGCAAATCTAAGATGGTTTAAGTTTGCACCATTGATCTTTACCCCATCCTGTTCCCAATCCAGTTTACGGAATACTTCTTCAAAGCCAGCCGAGAAAAGAATAGGCGATATTGCGCCACCCTGCCGTACACCTCGTTCTATATTAATTCCCACTTCAAGATCATCAAGATGAATTGTGGCTGTAGCTCCATCATATATCGATTCTAATAGGTTTACATAGGCTCTCTCTACACCTTGACTAAGCAGTGCATCCATTATCGCATGCTTTGAGATGGAATCAAATGCTTTTTCGTAGTCGATAAAAGCCAAGCACAGTGGCATGGTGTATTCGTTGTGCCTTTCTATGACCTGCTGTACAACCTGGATGTGATCCATTGTACTGAATCCACTTCTGAATCCTGCTTGTTCTCTTGGTTGTGCGTCATTCAGTTTTTTTAATATTCTTTTAGAAATTATCTTAGTGAAAACTTTGTACATCACTGATAGGAGGCTTATTGGACGGTAGTTCTTTAAATCTTCCTGTGCTCCTTTTTTATGTAAAAGGATCACTTCTGCATTTTTCCATAAGTCAGGTACTTTTTGTTCTTTGAGGCATTTTGAGTATAATTTTGCCAGTGTTTTATGTAACGTCCGACCACCAGCTTTTAGCATTTCGACAGTTACACTATCCTTTCCTGGAGCCTTGCCGTTCTTCATCAATTCAATAGCATTTGTTACTTCCTCCACTAGGATATCTGGTATTATATATTGTTCTTCCGTGGGTATTGCTGTCCCTGACAGGCTCTGATCTTCATATAACTGGGAATAAAACCTTCTGACAATCTCTAACATTTGGGTACGCGTCCTGCACACTGTGCCATCCTCACGCTTTAAAGCATATATTTGCGTTCTTTTGTTTCTCAGCTTCTGTTTAGCTTTGTTAATTCCTTTGTTTTCTTCCAGGGTTTTTTGCACTAGCTGCATATTGAATCGGCGCGTGTCCTCTCTGAGGCGCGTGTCTCCTATATATATATATATATATATATATATATATATATATATATATATATATATATATATATATATATATATATATATATATATATATATATATATATATATATATATATATATATATATATATATATATATATATATATATATATTAAAACTTACCGTGTGCCTTAAGGAACATACGAAAAAAAAAATTAGCCGAATTGGTTGAGCCTTTCTCGAGTTTTGCGCTTAACAACATTCATTTTTATTTATATAGAAGAAGAAGATTTCACACCATACTTTAACCCTTGGATTATTTTATCTTGTTCTTTCTTCAGCCCAACAAGGATTACTATCAGACCGATATCTGTAATTTTGTCTATTGACCATGCCATTTAAATAAAACGTTCCTTCGTCAGTATAAAAAAAATGTGCTTCTCCAAATTGGATTGCTGATGCTTCTTGTCCAAGAACCTATCGCAAAATTCCAATCTTCTATTATAATTATCATCATGCAATTCTTATATGCTTCTCATTTTGTATGGATGATAATTGTTGCCCTGTAAACTGGCCCACATTTTGGACTGAGAACAACCTACCTCTTGGGTAATGTTGTGCGTTGACTTGTAAGGATTTTCCACGTTACAAAGAAAAATATTTTCTTCATTAATAACATTTTTGTATCTTTTGCGGATCCTTGCGCACATACTGTCAGTGGTTTTTAATTTTACTAAGTAGCTATTACTAACAACTCAAATGTGGACCGGGTTCGACACCCGTACTAGGCAAAAAGTTTTTCTAAAATTCTTGTGAATGTTTCTAGGCAAGAGTGTAAAATCTGACAAGGAATCACCCCTCAGTCACGCCAGTTCGAGGCTGGGTAAGGCCGGATGCCTTCTGAGAGGTTTTCTACGTTGATCACTCGCCAGTCGGTAGGCTTCTCGAGATACTTTCGATTAAGCACAAAACCAAGGGTTGATAGCCTGAGGGGGATGCTGACCCGGGTTTTCGGTAGCTGATGACCGTGGTTCGGAACCCTCGTTAAGCTGTAGGTCCAGTCGCTAAATAGCTTTCTCAGTTGCTGATGCGCTTCTAACCCCAAAACTTTACTTTACTAACAACTCAGGATTTGGAAGAGTCTTATCGGAATATCTTGGATAGAATTCAGCACACGCATCGCGTAGACTTAAGCCACCAATATGAAGAAAAATTAATTCAACTTTCTCTTTTTGATTTAATAACTGATTCATCTTAGCAACTGAATTAAAACAACAGCTCACAATAACAGCAGCTCCTTTTACTGTCGATTATTTTACTTGTTTTTGCTAATTATTTCCTTGCAAGTTAGCATTTGCAAGTTATTTCCTACAACTTTGCATTTCGAAGTACTAGTCTAATACAAAAGTTAGTGTATGTCAAATTTTACAAAAATTACACTATATAATGTTGAATTTTTTAAGAATATAATATCTAACCGTTCTGTTCTATCTAATTTGGATTTAGGTCGAAAGAATTTCAAGGAGTTACGGTGTTCTTGTCGTATCATGAGCTTCATTGATCATTCTCGTGGATTTGGTCAAGATCGGCTGAAACATTTTCTACGTTAAGGTAAGATTTGAAACTGTATTATATTTTCTGGACGTTTGTTTTTAATCGTCCTATTTCTTCAGGATTTTTTTATCGACTCGTTCGTTGTGATCTTCAGGGAAGGATTGTTTTGTCTTCAACCTTTGAGTTGCTGCAAGGTCTGGATTGTGGACCACTAAAACAGATTTCCAAGACAGAAGCACAGCGAAAAACAGGTAATTTTATGCATGATGTAATGTTTTTGATCCAAGCTAATGTACAACGATCATTATTAGTATTACAACACAATATAACTATTTTCTTTTCTATCTACAATCGATTCCTGAAATAAAGGACGAAATTATTCGAGTCATTGGTGAGATAGAGTCACGGTTATGCCAAAATTATATTAAACACGATTACATACATACATACACCTTTTTGTTGAGTTTTGAAAGTTGAGAGTTTTTTTAGTTTATTAAAAATATGTTTTCTTGATAATTTTTTTTTAAACTAAATCTCATAATAATGCTCATAATTTGCAGGCTGATCGTCTCTAATCCACGAGATTATTTCTTTGCATAATGCAGCTTAATTTTTATTTAACCAATATACATTTATCGTCTCTTTTCGAATTTTTGAAAAAAAAATCAAATATATTATTGAAAACATTCACAGGCAAATATAAACATCAATTTATATTTTAAAATAGGCATATTTAAGAGTAACACGGTCGTTTGAACTTCAATACCAACCCGGTGTGGAGATTAGGGCAATAAATTCGATTTCCTTAAAAGGATTCAGAAGCGTCAAGAAAGGCTGAGTAACGCTTCGGGGGAAACGCTGCTCTATAGGATTCGTTTTTCTCCCGGAATTATCTGGAGTGTTATTTACCGCTTGGGTATTTTGCGACTTAGTTTAGATTTTTGCAAGAGTGGGTGTAAATAGATTTTTGAGAATGTTTTAATGTGGCATATTTCAAGAAAATCTTCATATTTCAAGAAATTTTCTAACGAAAATGGTTAAACATCCTCGCGAAAAATATCAGCATTCAATATCATTTGTATTTGATATTTATTTCTCATTTTCTTCATTTTATATCCGATATATGTGAGTTTCCGATTACTTTAAGATTTTTTTTCTGTTTTATAGTTTTGTAATAATAAGATTTTCATCTCGAGAGCTAAGAGTTAAAGTATAGCTCAGTCCCTAATCTTCAGAGCCTAATCTAATTATTCAATAAGTAGATTTGATCGTAACCATTACCTTATGATCAGATCTACTTCTGGAATAATAAGATTAAGACTAATTTATTAGACATACATACCCAAACACAAACGGAGACATACACACAGACACAAACACACAGACATAAACACACAGACACAAACACACAGACACAAACACACAGACACAAACACACAGACACAAACACACAGATGCAAACACACAGACACAAACACACAGGCACAAACACACAGGCACAAACACACAGGCACAAACACACGGACACAAACACACAGACACAAACACAGAGACAGAAACAGATATACACGCAGATACAAACACACAGACACAAACACAGATATACACACAGATACAAACACAGACATACACACGCGCGCACACACACACACACACACACACACACACACGCATACACACACACACGCACGCACACACACACACACACACACACACACACACACACACACACACGCACACACACACACTCACTCGCACACACTAACTCACTTACACTCACTCACTCACACTCACACACACACTCAGACACACACACACACACACTCAGACACACACACACACACACACACACACACACACACACACACACACACACACACACACACACACACACACACACACACTCACACACACACACACACACACACACACACTCACACACACACACACACACACACACTCACTCACTCAGACACACACACTCACTCAGACACACACACACGCACACACATGCATGCGCGCGCACGCACACCTACACACTCACTCACGCACACACACCTCAAGACCACCTACACACTTATGCATATATCACTCACGCTCACACCTACACACTCACGCACACGTACAGACTCACGCACATCTACAAACTCACGTACACCTACACACTCACGCACACCCAACACACTCACGCACACCTACACACTCACGCACATCTACACAATCATGCACATTTATGCACTCACGCACACCTACACATTCAAGCACCCCTACACACTCACACACAAGAAGTAATCTATATAGTTTCTAACTAATTTATTTCCCTGTTGTTCTAGATACCCCAGGTCTGCAGTATGCCTTCTACTGACCTCTTACTGACCAAACCTGGTCTGGGGAACTTCTTCTAGATACTTTGAAGAGGAGAAAAATATAATTACTATAATTACACTATAATATAATTACACTATAATTACACATAATAAGCTGTAATAAACGATTAATAAATAAAAAAAAATTCTTTAATTTTGAAACCTAATATAAAATCCTGTACCTCAGTAAAAGTAAAAAAATATAAGAAAAAAGGTATATACATTAAAAGTTTGTAATTTAATTACAACTCTAGAGAAGATCCAACAGGACCGACGACCGACCCGACCGGACCGACGACCGACCCGACCGGACCGACGACCGGACCGACCGGACCGACGACCGAGCCGACCGGACCGACGACCGGTTCGACCGGACCGACGACCAACCGACCGGGCCGACAACCGAACTGACTAGCTCGACTGTTTCGTCGATCAATACAATCGGACCGACGACCAAAACGACCGGACCGACGACCGAAAAACCGGACCGACGACCGACACGACCGGACCGACGACCGAACAACCGGACCGACGACCGAGACGACCGGACCGACGACCGAATCAACCGGACCGACAACCGAACCGACCGGATTGACGACCGAACCGACCAGCTCGTCAACCGAATCAACTGTGTCGATGACCGATACAACCAGAGCGACGATCGATCTGACCGGACTCATGGACAGGACTAATGATTAACACACATACAGACAGTCTAAAATGATGTAAGATTTAAGAAAACACAATTCTGACAGATAAATCTTTTATTGAAAGCTACTTTTATATTTATACAAATACACCAAATATAATTACAAATTGTACACAAATAATATAACAATATATTAATATAATAATATATAACAAAATATATCTAATGATTTCAATATATGTTTGTTTTCTTTTAATGAAGCTCCCACAATTGTCCAGGAACCTCCTTGGTTGTTTATTAAGCTTGAACTGCCACCAGGAAGAAGTTCTGAAAAAAAAAGAAAATATAATATTTAAATAACTATAAAACTATAAACTACATCAAGTAATTATAAAGACAAGCGCACGCGTGTACCCCAACCCTTCCGTAGGTGCAAGAATATCGAAGACATTCATGAATATATGTATATATATATATATATATATATATATATATATATATATATATATATATATATATATATATATATATATATATATATACCCCTAACTTTTATAAAAAATTGACTAAAAGGGACGATTTTTTAATTTTTTTTGTTTTCAATGTAATTGTAGTAAAAAATATAAAAACATTTTCAGATGTCCAGTTTTATGAAATTTTTAATTTTTTGAGAAAAACCGTCAATTTTCAAAGTTCACCAATTTTTTTTTTCTATAAAACTTCATTTATAAACTGACGATTTATTCTACGGATAATGACGCCCCTCCCAGAGCGGACCGACTTTTCTTTCTATTTTTTTTTTAATCCATTGAAAAAAAAATGTTATTTTTTCACAATCGTTTATTTTTTCTATTATAAAAACTTTGTTTTTATAGTAAAATATATCCAAGTAAATGGTTCTATAACAATCAATTTTTATTTATTATTTAACAATATTTATTAATTTAAAAAATCAAAATTATCGAATATTAATTATATATATATATATATATATATATATATATATATATATATATATATATATATATATATATATATATATATATATATATATATATATATATATATATATATATATATATATATATATATATATATATATTATTATTCACGTATGGGCCCTATGGGTATCACGCGAAGTACAATTAGAGGCGTTTGTTGTTGTTAGCCTTACTTTGTGCCCATACTAATTTCATTCTTTCGCTATGAGCTTTTTTCCTTTCGTCAGACCAAGTTGTTCCAGTCTTCCTACATTTTTCTCTCTGGCCAACCTTCTACACATTAACCCTGTGTCTGAAACAGCCTCTATCCTGAATTTCACTTTGTGTAATATTTGCTGATCTTAGGTCCTCTTTAATTGCAGCAATCCATTTAATTATTTGTACTTTAGCTCTACTCCTGTTTTCATAAAATTCGGCTATTTGTCTAGTTAACCTACTCGGATTCATCCGTTTTATGTGTCCGTAAAACTTAAGTCTTCTTTTTCTCATATCGCTATGTATATCTGTGTATTGTTTGATTTCTTTGTTTTCTCGAAGTCGGTATGTTGTGTTATTTATTTGTTTGGGGCCTAGGATTTTTATTCAAAATGAGCGTTTCTGCAGCATATAACCATTCTGGCTTAATCACTGTGTTGTAATGTCTCTGTTTTGTGTTTTTAGATAGGCATTTTGGTTGTAAATATTTTGTGTAAGTCTCAATGCCGTTTCCATTTTTTGACATCTACCCTTATTGGCCGCTTTTTCCAACCCATTTTCCATGATTATTTCACCCAAATATTTGAATTGAGAGACTCGTCTGATGTTACCATATTTTGTTTTTAGAAATGACGTTCTTAGTCTGTTGCAGGTCATGTATTGTGTCTTTTCAAAGGAAATTTGAAGTCCTACATTTTCTGCTGTTTCTTTTAGGATTTCAATCTGTTTCTGTGCCGTTAATACATCTTGAGCTAAAATTGCTAGATCATCAGCAAATGCCAGACAATCAATTTTGATGTTGGTTCTCCCCAGTTTAATGGGCTGGTCAATATTCAGGGCGGACTTTTGTCTCACTCTAGTTTTAATTTCGAAGGGCTCTGAGATCTCACCCATGAATTTAACTTTTGACCTTGTGTTAGTTAACGTTGCTTTAATAATTGCCAGCGTTTTCAGATCTAGTCCTTGTTCTTTCAAAATTTGGAATAAAGATTCGCGGTCAATAGAATCATATGCTTTTTTGAAATCCACAAATGTACAGACGAGATTTTTATTGTACAGTTTTTGATGTCTTAGAATCAACTTCAGATTCAGGATCTGTTCAGAACAGGATCTCCCGGTCGAAAACCTGCTTGATATTCACCAATTTTAGGTTCTAACTGTTCCTGTGCTCTGTCTAGTAGACATTGAGATAGAATCTTGTAACAAACTGGGAGAAGAGATATCCCTCTATAGTTGTTTACATCCATTCTATCTCCTTTCTTATGTAGTGGATGGATTAGAGCATCTTTCCAATCTTCCGGAATCCGTTCGGTTCGCCAAACTTCTTATAGAATTTTGGTTATTGCCTTGATTGTACCTGGACTAGTGAATTTCAAAAATTCAGCAGTAATTCCATCTTCACCAGAAGCCTTGTCATTTTTAAGCCGCTTGATTTGCCTAATTATTTCATCTTCATTCGGTGGTAATGAATCTGGGGTTGTTTGTTTAGGTTTTAGTGTTGCTAATTTGTTTAAGGGCTCAGGACAGTTTAGTATTTGTTCAAAATATTTCGCAAGTTCTTTGCAATTGTCTTGGTTATTTAGAGCTAATTGTCCGTTTTCCTTTTGGAAGCAAAGACTTTGTGGTTGATAGCCTGTTAATTTAGTTTTAAAGGTTTTGTAAAAGTTTCGGGTGTTATTTTTTTGGAAATCTTTTTCTACTTCATTAAGTTGATTGTTTTCATATTTTCTTTTAGTTTGTCTAATTAGCTTCGATGTTTCTTTTCTTACTTCCAAAAAGATGTTATAGTTTATTGCTGTTTTTTGACTATTCCAATCTTTGAATGCTTTACTTCGGCTTAATACTGCTTGCTCGCAAACTTCATCCCACCACGGATGTTTTCTACGTTTTTGGCCGTTTTAATAATTTTTTGTTTCAATTCTTGCCAGTTCTGGTGCTGGTGTTTATCAAGCTCTTCTGTTAGGGCTGGTTTTATTTTCGTTGGATCAAACTTTGGTATTAGCAACCTCTTTTGAATAAGTTTTCGAGGTTTTAAACTAAGTTTGATTCTAGTCAAGTAGTGATCCGTCTCTATATTTGCTCCTTTCCTGACTTGAACATTCAAAATCTCTTTATAATTGGGGTAGGAAATGGCAAAATGGTCAATTTGAAATTCACCCATGTACGTGTTTGGGCACCTCCAGGTCTTTTGTTTTGTTATTTTCTTCTTAAAATGGGTTGACATTATTTTTAGATTAAACTGCGAACATAGTTCAACCAATCTTCTACCATTATGGTTAGTCCATTTATGAGCGGGTAAACTGCCGACTATTTTCCTGTACTTTTTTTCTTTCCCTAGCTAGGCGTTGAAATATATATATATATATATATATATATATATATATATATATATATATATATATATATATATATATATATATATATATATATTTATATATATATATATATATATATATATATATATATATATATATATTATATATATATATATATATATATATATATATATATATATATATATATATATATATATATATATAAATTTGCCACAACAGTTGAATTAATAAGTTAGGGTATGACATTATGTTATTGATTATACCAAATCAAAATACATAATACATTAAATACCAAATAATTTTTTTATGTTAAACACAATTATGTTGAACAAAATTATGTAAAAGTCAAAGAAAATAAATTTAAATCGTTTGTTAAATTGGTATAAAAAGAAATGATTGGTAATCATCTTAATGATGAAATCAGCCCTGATCAACCCATTTAATCAACCCCATTAAACCCTGAATCATTAATCATTAGGTTAGATTATAAATTGATTATAAAATATCGTAGAACCATTTACTTGGATGTATTTTATTATAAAAACAAACTTTTTATAAATGAAAAAATAAGCGATTGGTAACAATTAAAAACATTTTTTTTTAATAAAAAAAAATAGAAAGAAAAGTCGGGATACGTGGTATTATCCGCAGAATAAATCGCAGGTTCTTTTAGGGAAAAAAAGAGAATAAAATTTAAAATACCGAACTTTGAAAAGGTGACAGTTTTTCTTGAAAAACTGAAAAACTTTATAAAAGATCTGAAAATTATTTAAAATTTTTTTTCTGAAAAGTACATTCAAAAACTTGAAAAAAAAAACGTCCCATTCAGTCAGTTTTTGAAAAAGTTAATGGGTGTCCAAAAAAAAGAGTTTATGATATATATATATATATATATATATATATATATATATATATATATATATATATATATATATATATATATATATATATGAAATAATTAGGCAAATCAAGCTTAAAAATGACAAGGCTTCTGGGGAAGATGGAATCACTGCTGAACTTATGAATTCCGCTGGTCCAGGTACAATCAAGGAAATAACCAAAATTCTACAAGAAGTTTGGCGAACCGAACGGATTCCGGAAGATTGGAAAGATGCTCTAATCCATCCACTACATAAGAAAGAAGATAGAACGGATGTAAACAACTATAGAGGGATATCTCTTCTCCCAGTTTGTTACAAGATTCTATCTCAATGTCTACTAGACAGAGCACAGGGACAGTTAGAACCTAACATTGGTGAATATCAAGCAGGTTTTCGACCGGGCAGATCCTGCCCTGTACAGATCATGAATCTGAAGTTGATTCCAAGACATCAAAAACTGTACAATAAAAATCTCGTCTGTACATTTGTGGATTTCGAAAAAGCATATGATTCTATTGACCGCGAATCTTCATTCCGAATCTTGAAAGAACAAGGACTAGATCTAAAAACGCTGGCAATTATTAAAGCAACGTTAACTAACACAAGGTCAAAAGTTAAATTCATGGGTGAGATCTCCGAGCCCTTCGAAATAAAAACTGGAGTGAGACAAGGGGATGGACTCTCGCCACTCTTATTTAACTGTATTCTAGAAAAAGTAATATAGGAGTGGCGTGAAAAAAAGTCGGCCCTGAATATTGACCAGCCCATTAAACTTGGCAGAACCAACATCAAAATTGATTGTCTGGCATTTGCTGATGATCTAGCAATTTTAGCTCAAGATGTATTAACGGCACAGAAACAGATTGAAATCCTAAAAGAAACAGCAGAAAATGTAGGACTCCAAATTTCCTTTGAAAAGACACAATACATGACCTGCAACAGACTAAGAACGCTATTTCTAAAAATATAATATGGTAACATCAGATGAGTCTCTCAATTCAAACATTTGGGTGAAATAATCATGGAAAATGGGTTGAAAAAAGCGGCCAATAAGGGTAGATGTCAAAAAATGGAAACGGCATTGAGACTTACCCAAAATATTTACAACAAAAAATGCCTATCTAAAAACACAAAACTGAGCCATTACAACACAGTTATTAAGCCAGAATGTCTATATGCTGCAGAAACGCTCATTTTGAATAGAAAGAGAGACATCGAGGACATTGAAAAGAAGGAAAGAAAAATAGTCAGAAAAATCCTAGGCCCCAAACAAATAAATAGCACAACATACCGACTTCGAGAAAACCAAGAAATCAAACAATACACAGATATGCATAGCGATATGATAAAAAGAAAACTTAAGTTTTACGGACACATAAAACGGATGAATCCGAGTAGGTTAACTAGACAAATAGTCGAATTTTATGAAAATAGGAGTAAAGCTAAAGTAGAAATAATTAAATCGATTGCTGCAATTAAAGAGGACCTAAGATCAGCAAATATTACACAAAGTGAAATTCAGGATAGAGGCTGTTTCAGACACAAGGTTAACGATTGGAAGGTTCGCCAGAGAGAAAAATGTAGGAAGACTGGAACAACTTGGTCTGACGAAAGGAAAAAAGCTCATAGCGAAAGAATGAAATTAGTATGGGCGCAAAGGAAGGCTAACAACAACTAACGCCTCTAATTGTACTTCGCGTGGTGCACCAGGGCCCATACGTGTATATATATATATATATATATATATATATATATATATATATATATATATATATATATATATATATATATATATATATATATATATATATAAACAAAAAGTTATGAAATCGAAATATCTCGAAAACTAAGCAACCTACAACAAAAGTGTAAATGGCGAAAAGAGGGGGTTATGGGAGGGGAATACATAGCGCGACTGTCAATTGCTGTCTGGTGCTCTGATAAAATAAGAGAACGCTTTTTATACGAAAAATATTACAGGTCATCATAATTTTTCTACTATACTCGTATAAAAACATTTAATAAGGACCACGTAATTATTTAAAGATTACGTAATTATTGTTCTTTCGATTATAGATGGTTATTTATTTTTAACTCTTATGATTTTTTTATAACCTAATTTTTATTTTGTAGCCCTCAACTGGGGCTAGTTAAACAACTCGCTTTCAATGCTTACTCAACTAGCCCCAGCTAGATGTTCATTGTAGAAAATTTTTAATTTCAATTTTTCAATAATAAATTAATAACCATCAATTAATTTGTGCAAGTGATTATTCTACACAATGTTTACTAATTAAAATTACTTATATTGATTGTATTAATGATTATCATTACATTTTAGGGTGCGTACTTATGAAAGACCTCAAAAGGCTTTGAAAGACCTCAAAAGGCTTAGCCACTAGTCAACAATTAAGTAATTAGCTACTACTTTAATTAAAATTTATTTGCGTTATAATTATTCTTAAATATATAATTTTAAATATAAAAAGTATAAAAATAATCCAATGAATCGCAATATTTAATTTTGTTTCATTTTAATTTTATTTTTCCAGAGATCATAATAAATCATAATAAATAAATAGAAATCATAATAAATAAATATTTGCTTCTTAATTACAATTATTTTGTATTCAGATCATTCTATACAGTTATCAAGTCCTTTTTTGCCATTGCTCAACTAACCCCAAACCCATGCTCAACTAGCCCCACTAGTGAGGCACGTTGAGCAACTTGGAGCTCTCTAGCTCCGACAATAACTAAATAGTTATAATATATATATTAGTATTAAAAATAGTTATAAAACAAATATATTTGGGAAGAGATTGGTTTGAGAGTTTTTAATAACTTATAATTGAGAAATTTAAATAACGTTTTAAAAAAGATTTCTTCGAAAAGAAATTCCAAAGACTCGAATAGGAATCTAATTAGCATATCATGGGTAGAATAAACAAATAAACTTACCATTTTGGATGTCCTCAAAGAAGACAATTCTTTATTAGTTGTGTCGCAGGAACAATTATTCCAGCCTGAAAAAAAAAGATCTATATATTATGTGATATATGTGAGATAACTGAATAACTGTTTAGTAAACGATTTTCAAACGCTTCGTATCGTCAGGTTACATGATACAGCAGTTACATTACGCGAAATTGTTTTTTTTCATTTCAACAGGACAGTATTAAAAATAGTTATAAAAAAAATATATTTGCGAAGAGATTGGTTTAAGAGTTTTTAATAACTCTTAATTGAGGTATTTAAAAAAACGTGTTAAAAAATATTTCTTCGAAAAGAAATTCCAAAGAGTCGAATAGGAATCTATTTAGCATATCGTGGGTAGCATAAACAAATAAACTTACCATTTTGGATGTCCGCAAAGAAGACAATTCGTTATTAGTTGTGTCGCAGGAACAATTATTCCAGCCTGAAAAAAAAAGATCTATATATTATGTGATATATGTGAGATAACCGAATAACTGTCTAGTAAACGATTTTCAAACGCTTCGTATCGTCAGCTTACATGATACAACAGTTACATTACGCGAAATTGTTTTTTTTCATTTCAACAGGACAGTATTAAAAATAGTTATAAAAGAAATATATTTGCGAAGAGATTGGTTTAAGAGTTTTTAATAACTCTTAATTGAGGTATTTAAAAAAACGTGTTAAAAAATATTTCTTCGAAAAGAAATTCCAAAGAGTCGAATAGGAATCTATTTAGCATATCGTGGGTAGCATAAACAAATAAACTTACCATTTTGGATGTCCGCAAAGAAGACAATTCGTTATTAGTTGGCTCGTAGGAACAATTATTCCAGCCTGAAAAAAAAAAGATCTCTATATTATGTGATATATGTGAGATAACTGAATAACTGTCTAGTAAACGATTTTCAAACGCTTCGTATCGTCAGGTTACATGATACAACAGTTACATTACGCGAAGTTGTTTTTTTTTATTTCAACAGGACAGTATTAAAAATAGTTATAAAAGAAATATATTTGCGAAGAGATTGGTTTGAGAGTTTTTAATAACTCTTAATTGAGGTATTTAAAAAAACGTTTTAAAAAAGATTTCTTCGAAAAGAAATTCCAAAGAGTCGAATAGGAATCTATTTAGCATATCGTGGGTAGCATAAACAAATAAACTTACCATTTTGGATGTCCGCAAAGAAGACAATTCGTTATTAGTTGGGTCGCAGGAACAATTATTCCAGCCTGAAAAAAAAAGATCTCTATATTATGTGATATATGTGAGATAACTGAATAACTGTCTAGTAAACGATTTTCAAATGCTTCGTATCGTTAGGTTACATGATATAGCAGTTACATTACGCGAAATTGTTTTTTTTTTATTTCAACAGGACAGTATTAAAAATAGTTATAAAGAAATATATTTGGGAAGAAATTGGTTTGAGAGTTTTTAATAACTTATAATTGAGGTATTTAAAAAACGTTTTAAAAAAGATTTCTTCGAAAAGAAATTCCAAAGAGTCGAATAGGAATCTATTTAGCATATCGTGGGTAGTATAAACAAATAAACTTACCATTTTGGATGTCCGCAAAGAAGACAGTTCGTTATTAGTTGGGTCGCAGGAACAATTATTCCAGCCTGAAAAAAAAAGATCTATATATTATGTGATATATGTGAGATAACTAAATAACTGTCTAGTAAACGATTTTCAAACGCTTTGTGTCATTACGCGAAATTGTTTTTTTTTTTAATTTCAACAGGACAGTATTAAAAGTTTCGTTAGGTTATATATGTTAGGTTACATGAGAAATTGTTTTTTTTATTTTTACAGGGCTTTAAAAAAGTTATAAAAAATATATATTTTTTATTTTAATTTGAGAGTGTTTTATAATTCATACTTGAGATATATAAGAAAAATTGTTACATTATATTTTTTGTATAAATGGATAAGGTCGTAGATACTGTAAGACGGGTTGCATTTCAACTTTTTTGGGTTACTAGGTTACTAGGAATGACAAGCATATACCTCGTTACCAAATTTTTCAAAGTGATAGCTGTATTCTAATAGGAAAATAAATTATTTCGTCTTTCATCCAGAAAACGGTCGACCTTCGTTTCGTTTCTCATTAGTGTTATGTTACGCTCTGAAAGTAATTTGGTCTAAACTATTTTGGTCGAAAATATATTTGACGCGACGGCTGTACCGCTACGACCTCCTCAGTCAGCCTCACTGGTCAAACAGTTGGTGCATGTATATAATTCGGAATCGCATGCGGTTGCACACGTTCCAGTAGGACGATTGGATTCCGGCTCTGATAAAACAGTTCAGCTGTATATTGTATTTAGCAGTAAGTAGATTAAAATATTACATTGCTAATAGTTTATTAGTTTGATTGGCGATTAGTTTGCTGTCCACTGACCCACCACATCGGCCCAATTGGGAATCATCGTGTCTTGGGCACTACTTAGTAACCCAGACTGAGCTACCTCTAAACCCCATCAGATTGGATATTCCCCACGGATTACTCTCTTACTGAGGCTGCACGGGAAAACAGATAAGTATATATAAGGTGATTTTTTGGTGCATTCGAACTTTAATTTAGTTGAATTTAAATACCTTGAAACTACTTATTTTATATGAAATGAGATTCAATGACATTAAGGTTTGAAAACAATTCTCGACCGAGGCTACTTCTGATTTAACATAACCCCGAAGCAATTAATCTAAAGGCATGAAATCACATGACCTTAGCGATTAATTAACAAGTTCGTTTCTCGATATAAGTTTGTCATCGAATTGTTCCATCAATAAAGCGATAGTTGCGATGGTTTATGATATGTGTAGTCGGCCTTTTGAAACCATATTTGGATGCTCATTAACGAATTGACAAATTTGGATGTTTATCAATATTGTCAGCAACAGCGGATATATTTTCTTCGGAACTCACAGTTGTTTTGTCTTGTTTCTGTTTTAATATCGAGCAGGGTGAAATGCCTTCAGGACTTGTCGATAATTCGGCGAATACATTGTTCAGTTGGGCCATTATGTGCACCATAAAAGGCTCTATAAATTTGGCTTGCAGTATACTGATTTTGATAATATTTCGAGAATTTACAAGCGTTGCTCGGAAGTTTTTGATCTGAATGTTCTGCGTCATAACACAATCAAGAATAATTTATTATATATTATTCTAATTAACGGTTATTATAACAGGCCTGATATTGTTCTAATTAACAAAAAGGACAAGAGGGCTTTTATAATTGACATCGCAGTGCCGCTATCTCACAACATTAGAAAAACTGAGATAGAAAAATCCACAAGGTATGAAAATCTGGCATACGACTTGAAGAACCAGTGGAAACTGAGTAAGGTAGATGTAGTGCCCTTCATTATATCCGCCGAAGGCCTGATAAGTAAGAGATTTTCAAAGAACCTCGAGAGCCTCGGTATCTCGAGATGGATTGCCATAGTGGGACAGCGTGCCGTACTCTTGCAGACGTGTCACATTGTTCGTAAAATATTATGCTAGGGTGAAAGGAGCTGAATTGCTTTTTCATCTTGGCATTGGAACATCGCCCAGCATGAGCTGAGATTCTACAGTAAGGATGAGCAGAATAATAATAATATTTTTTACCATTTACTTTTTATTTATTATTTTTTACACCATTTACTTTTGTTCGATGAAAGCGGTCACTCAAATATTGTTTAAGCCATTTTATAACATAATATTTCACTCCGTAATATTGTAGCTTCACAATCAGATCTTCTCTGTTGAATGGAGTGGAAAAATATATGATTAGCATTACATGTTGAGAAAACAGACCTGAACATGGATTAGAACAAACGAAAGTATGTGATATTATTGGAAGAGCAAAGAAACTGAAATAAAGGTGGGCAGACCATATAACGAGGCGATGTGACGATATATTGTTCATAAATGTCTAAGTCGAAGACCGAAAACAGGGTGGACTGATCACAATATCCAGTATATTGGACCCGAATGGCAGAAGAAGACATATGGTAGAGTACGGTGGAGAAAATTTTCCAAAGGCATTTTGTTTCGCAGAATAACGGACCCGTAACCAAGTGGCGCATACTCGGCAAAGATCAATTAAGTCGCTTTTAAAATTGATTTCACACCATCCGATTATTATTTATTTACAAAAAACTGAACAAAAAATGAGAATAATGAAATAGATGAGAATCTATGACAAAAACTAATCATGATATATCAAAAAGTATCAGGTTATGTTCAATAAATTCGCTCAAGATACAGGAATTTTAGTTTTACGAATGGATTTGGAGATTGTGGACTACTTTATATATGTTGAGCAGAGGATTTCAATGGAGGAAAATACCGCTCGGGAGGTGGAACGACGTGTTAAATGTGGCTGGCAGGCATTACGCAGGCTCAACATAGTGTTTAAGAGCAGACTCCCACTTTGCCTGAATAGAGAAGTCTTTGATCAGTACGTTCTACCCGTTATGACATACGGAAGTGAAATCTGTACTCTCACATCGCAATCAATTCAAAAACTTCGAGTAGCACAGAGGGGAATGGAAAGATGTATGCTTGACATTACAAAACGAGGCAGAAAGCCCTGCATATAAATCAGGGAACAAACGAAAGCCTGTGATATCATTGGAAGAGTAAAGCAATTGAAATGGAGATGGGCAGGCCATATAGCGAGGCGATGGGACGACATATGGACCAGGGCAATTCTGGAGTGGATACCGCTTGATCGCAAACGCCCACGAAGAAGACCGAAAAACGATGGACTGCTGACATCGTTAAGTATATTGGGCTCGAGCAGCAGAGGAAAGTCCAGGAAGAGACCTTCAACCTGCAGTGGATCGACACGGGCTGATGATGATGATGATGACTTCAGTGAATGAGTATAGATTCATTTTAAAAGCTCGAATGGTACAAATTAAATTTAAACAACTCCCCTCAATCAATAATTACATATCGCGAATATTTTAATTTCGTAAACTAAAACCCCTATAACAAAAATAATTGAATAATAAAATATTCCATTAAATTTTTAAATGGACTTTTTACAAGCATCATAACAGGGAATTAGAACGTTTAAATTCCAGCAATTTCTTTTTCTTTTAAACACCAAGTTTTTGTGCTTTTCGTATTCGTACACAAGTAAACTTTCAATTAAAACTAAAAGGTTTTAAGAACTTTTGCAGTTCTTATTGCAGGTTGAAACCGTCCACATTTTCAAAATGTTATATAATTTTTGTATCTAATTGTTAATTATTGTTTTCTGCATTGTATAATTTATAATATTTCATTGAATTACACAAGAATGATGCCTATTTACTCATTTAAGTACTTTTTAATTAAAACTCATAAAATATGAACAGTTTTCCCTAAAACATTAGAAAAAAAAACCATTACACAAATAAACAAACCCCTATAGTACGGACGATTAAAAATAATACAAATAGTATTAACGATTTATTTACTAAAAGACTAAGAGAATATTATTATATATAATAAAATACCAATCCTGATTCGAAAAGCTTCTCCACATAGGTCAAGAAATAATAGTATCTCAACCTTGGAAGAATTATATAAGTCCCCAAAACATAAGTACCAAACATATAAGTTAAGTTAGCAAATTACATTATAAATAAAAAGCAGAGTAAACAAGACCCAATATTCGTAAATAAAAAATTAATAATATTCCTTACTTATTACAGAATTCAATTAAATCTCCATACTATATTTTGATCAATGTCAAATTACAAACTAAAATAACGATGAATATAGTTTAGATATACAGGGTGTTAGGTAAACATGCGGCAAAAATTAAAGGGGGTTAATCCTTGACTTATTCTAAGAATCTTTTGTTGTATGATGATTTTTGAAAAACCCCTTTGTTTCGAAGATACAGGTTGAACAAAATTTACGACATTAACAACATTTATTATCAAAAAGTACATGTTTGCTCAATCTACAATAAATGTTCGAAATGACTTCCTCCAGCCTTGATACAAGCATTCAGTTTTCTCGTCATAGACTGCCGAACTCTTTCAAACACACCAGAGTCGTTTTTAATTGAATTACACCCAGCAATTATCCGATTTCGCAAATCATCCAAATTCTTCAATGGAGTAGCGTAAACTAATGACTTCAGATATCCCCAGAAGAAATAATCCAGGGGGTTTAAGTCCGGGGATCGAGCAGGCCATGCGTGTGCCCACTTCGACCAATCCAGCGATATCCATATGTTGCTGTTAAAAAATCACGAGCAACCAAACTGAAATGCGGTGGTGCACCATCGTGCATAAACCACATTTCATGCCTTGTTGCCAATGGTACATCTTCCAGAAACTCAGACAGTGTTGCTTCTAAAAAGCTGCGATACACCTCGCCAGTAAGTCTTTGTGATAGAAATACCGGTCCAATTAGATAGTCACCTACAATTCCAACCCAAACATTCAACGAGAACTGATGTTGAAAACTATCTTCGCATACCTCATGCGGATTTTCATCTGCCCACACATGGTTATTATGAAAATTCCTTATTGCGTTTCTTGCGAAAGTGGCTTCATCGGTGAAAAGAATTTGTGTCAGGAATAAAGGGATGCGAAGTAAAGTTTGCAATATCCATTGACATAATGCAATACGTGGAGGAAAATCAACAGGTAGTAGTGCCTGAGAATTTTCCAAACTGTCCAGTGACTTACATTCAAAGTATTTGCAATTTTTCGCGTAGAACCACCAGGCTCTTCCGGTATCATGTCCAGCACATGCTGTGCCAATTGTACCGTTCTTACAGTCAGTGATCTTCCTGACACTTCAGTTCGTTTCAATGTGCCTGTTTTACGAAGACGTCGATGAATGTTTTCGAAGATTTTTCGGTCGGGGACATTACGGGCTGGAAATCGTTCACTTTATCATCGCCTAGATTGTAATGCATTGCCATCAGCAAGTCCATACATGAAGTGCATGTCATTCATGTCGGCGTTTGTATACATTATGATAGAGGGCTTCACTCACTATTTAAGACACCGTCAAACAGCCAAACGTCACTCAATCTATGTAAACAAATGCGACCGATGAAATCCACTTACTAGATAAAACAGCCGTTCCAAGTGATCGAGATCGAAAAAAAAAATTGTACTTGATAAACTCATTGACGTACACCCTACTTTTATTTACATTAATGATTTCAACAAATATCGAATATGGTTGTCGCAAATTTTGTTCGCCCTGTATCTTCGAAACAAAGGAGTTTTTGAAAAATCATCATAGAACAAAATATTCTTAGAATAGGACAATGAATAACCCCTTGCATTTTTGCCGCATGTTTACCTAACACCCTGTATATAGTTTAGATTCAGAATTACATTGAATCTCCTGATGCTAAAATGGTTATCGAAACGCGGGTCAAGATTGTTAAGACAAGATTCGCATTGAACTTGCCTCCAATAGAATCTAAGTGCCTCGATAAGAAAGTTTTTTTACCTGATTTTATTTTTTTTGTAATAATCACTGGTGGCTCGTGAGAGAGGACGTTGGGGCCCTTCCATCATTTATTACAGTAAACAATTTTTCAGAGCAAAATACCATAATTTATTTCCGTTCAGTTTCTTTCCTTTAACTCATTTTTCTGGGTCACCTCCTCTATAGGGTTTCAATAGCACGAACAGTAAAAACGAGGAAGAGGAAAGCAAAAAAAAAATTTCTGTGTTTTTCTATTTTCTTCTATGCCCTTCTTTCTACTATTTTCTTCTATGCCCTTCCACTTTAAAAACCCACGACCCGCCACTGGTAACAATTATATGAGAATAAAAAGACTACATTTGCGATCACTTTTAAATTTGTTCTTTTGATATTCGCTTTGTTATAAATAATAACAGTTTTTTTAGTATTTCTTTACATATGTTCTTTGAGTACTCCCCTACGAAGGTAGGTAAGTAATTTTGATTTTTAGATAAGACAGTTTGGTATAGATTTTATAGACGATTTTCGGGTAAATGAGCCTCCAGGCCCCTAGCATAAGAAGTTTTCGACGGAGGGTTAAGCGCTATATTTATTGAGGAGATATAAAGACTATATATTGTTTTAATAGATGGCGCTAGTAATTTTATAAGTTATTTTTTCGACATACTGTGTACAGTCCTTTTTTTAGAATACGTTCTATTTTCTTTACAAAATATACACCAATTTCAAACCTCGACATATCCAAATTTCCGAATACATACAGCGAACTTTACGAAATGAAATTCGTAGCATTCGTAGCTTTCCATTCTCCTTCGAAACCACCTTACGAGTTACGAGTTACTCCTGTCGACACGACCGAACTTTCAGTCAAAGTTAAAGTGACTTGACGGCTTTTCCACGGAAGTTTTCCGTTCTTGTTTCAAATCGCAGTTGTTTGGCTTCCCACAAACTCGTATCATGTCTTCGTCCAGTTAATAGACATTAAGCGTGAGAATCAAAATCAGTTCTAAGAAAATACTGAACAGTTTCCTAGAGATATAGATTGGATTCCGTACTTTAGGATCAATATATGACTTAAAGTAAAGTTAAAACAAGGCTTAAATAAAAACAATTAAATATATCTTGCTTGTTTTATACTAATTGGAAAAAATATTATGTTTTATAGATTTAATAAATTGCCAGTCTCATTGTGTGCGAGACACTTATGTCACACTGCGAGACTGTGCACACTGCGAGACACTTATTCAACGTTTTCTTCAAAACAGTTTTTATATTCGACATTCTGGTATTTCCGCAAAGCGGTCAGCAAACTATTTTAATGGTTTGCGTGAGTTCAAAACGGGGCTCACGAAGTGGTTTGTTCAATCGAGGAACAGGAAAAACTATAAACTATATTAAAACAAGTGGTACGACCACACTGGATCAATGCTTTTTTGTTTTTTATTGGTTTTATAATCAATGCCTCAAACACTAAATAAAACCAAGTATATAAACATACTATATAGCATACATAGTATATAAACATACATCAGTATATAAACACAGATCAAAATCAGAGTAGCTGATCAGCAATCAAATGTAGACGGTGAGGGATGGATAGTAGAAAAAATAAAAACACAGTACCCAAAGAGAGAGATTTTTTTATACATATCTGAAGGTGGGCCATACAGAATTACTATATATTTAGATTACACAATATAGAGTTTTCAATAATTGATTTAGATATAAGAGTTATATCCATAAAAAATATATAACCCAAAAAAAAAGAAAATAGAATATCTCTTTACCCAAAATATAAATTCACAAACAACTAGAAAAAATAAGAATTTTTCAAATCAAAAACGATTAAGGGCCGGTTCTACAACGCAAGAATATACCAGGTACAAGCTATATTCGGAATACAATTTACCCGTTCTGTCAGAACGGGTGTTTCAAATTTTATACCGAATATAGCTTGTACCTTGGTATATTCTTGCATTGTAGAATCGGCCCTAAAAAGGTTAGATTAAAAAACCAATTTGAACCAAGAGGAACAAACACTTAGAAAAGGAATTTAAATATAACATACCAGAAAAATTTGATATTAAACAATATGAAATGTTAGTAGTAGGAACAGAGACAGTTTTTTAAAAAGAACTGTTGACATTTGACACAAAACTCGGTAAAACTGCGTCGGAAACATTCCGGTTGATACAGCAAATGTATAGCGAATGATTGTTTAAGCAAAACATATGTTTTTTTTTGTGGTATAAACGTTTTTAGGATGGCAGAGTGTCGCTAGAGAATGTCAAACGGGTCGGGAGATTAACTTCAGCAGCTTCAGCTAACTTCAGGTCTTTTTTTTTGAAGACATTCAAACCATCTAAACAGCCTCGACACATGCATATTCGAGGATATTCCATGAGCTGAATCACTATTGAATCAATATAACAAATGTATCGAAGGGAGGGGAGAATACTTCGAATAATAATTCGCAAAAAATGCCAGGTATTTCGTTTTAACCACATTTTTCCGAATAAGTAAATTGTCGAAATTTATTATTATCAGTATTCTGTAGTAAACTTATAAACATGTATAATAAATTTCCATCAAGGAGAAGCCAGCAGAATCCAAAAGTAAAAAGTAATATACAGTACCATACTTCGTGAATATGGTACTTGTTGAAAATTAATAACTTGCTTTAAAAACACTTAAAACAACATGAGTTACCGGTTAATTTTCATATGAAATAAAATAATTCATTAATTCAGTACCTAAATTACCTGCATATACAAACATTTATAAAATAAGTATTATAGATATTAAATTATAAACTTTAAGTTCAAAAGACTATAAAATAACTATACTATATTAATTATTAATAAACGTGTTTAGTAATAATTTAATAAGGTAAAACTTTAAATATAGTTAATAATTTAAAACATATTCCTTTTTTTTTCTCTGAAGACTTTGGATTTTCCACAAGCTCGTATCATATCTCCGTCCAGTTTTTAAAACACACCAGGCGTGAGAATGAGAGCCAGTTTAGGACAAGTTGACCTTCTTCAATACCTCTTTGGATGCTGTAAGAGAAAATCTAAATATATATATATAATTAGATCGATGTTACGATCTTAATAACCTCTACACTGGATGATATTTTATAATACATTAACAAGAATATCAACTAGATAACAAATATGTAGTAATTAAGAACGAAATTTTTCGATACATTCGAATCATATATAATCCAAAGTCTAAGTTTTGACAAAATTTTAAACTGTCAAGTTCTTCAAAATATATGTCTACAGTAGATTTAAATCAGATCGACCGTGGTAAAGTCAGATACAAGACGGATGTGACGTGTTACTTGGTAGTAAGGCCGTGCAGAGTTTCGATGAAAAACGATTTTCTTCTTGTCTGTGATTTGTAGGTTTCTTGGACGATTATCAATCAGAAAAATAGTTATCCCAAACAACTAGAGTCAATTATCTTTCCTGCAGACTTCTTTGGTGAACGTAAAAGAGAATCACTACAGCGCCACAGACTGTAATGAAAACAATGCTTTTCGGCGTTGCCAGATTTCTTCATTATCTACGAAAACAATATTTTTTTAAATTGCAACACCGTATTTTTTAATATACTTTGACAAAGCTTAAAATTGAAATAAAAAAGGTTTTGGCATTTCATTATTGGAGTAACCGTTTTAGAACAATTAGCAATAACAACTAAAATATTGTTTTAACACTGCTGTTTAAATATTGTTAGTTAAACAATTAAAAATATTGTTTAAATCTGGCAACACCGGAAAGCATTGTTTGTAAATTTTTCTTAGTCAAGTGATTTCTATATATAAATATATATATATATATATATATATATATATATATATATATATATATATATATATATATATATATATATATATTATTTATTATTATTATCCACGTAGGTGCCCTGGTGGACCACGCAAAGTACAGTTAGAGGCGTTTGTTTTTGTTGGCCTTCCTTTGCGCCCATACGAATTTAATTCTTTCGCTATGAGCTTTTTTCCTTTCGTCAGACCAAGTTGTTCCAGTCTTCCTACATTTTTCTCTCGGCCAATCTTCCAAACGTTAACCTTGTGTCTGAAATAGCCTCTATCCTGCATTTCACTTTGTGTAATATTTGCTGATCTTATGACCTCTTCAATTGCAGCAATCCATTTAATTATTTCTACTTTAGCTCTACTCCTATTTTCATAAAACTCGACTATTTGTCTAGTTACCCTACTTGGATTCACCCATTTTATGTGTCCGTAAAACTTAAGTCTTCTTTTTCTCATATCGCTATGTATATCTGTGTACTGTTTGATTTCTTGGTTTGCTCGAAGTCGGTATGTTGTGCTATTTATTTGTTTGGGGCCTAAGATTTTACTTATGATTTTTCTTTCCCTCTTTTCAATGTCCTCGATGTCTCTCTTTCTATTCAAAATGAGCGTTTCTGCCCCATATAGACATTGTGGTTTAATAACTGTGTTGTAATGTCCCAGTTTTGTGTTTTTAGATATGCAGTTTTTATTGTAAATATTTTATGTAAGTCTCAATGCCGTTTCCATTTTTTGACATCTACTCTTATTGGTCGCTTTCTCCAACCCATTTTCCATGATTATTTCACCCAAATATTTGAATTGAGAGACTCGTCTGATATTTTGTTTTTAGAAATGGTGTTCTTAGTCTGTTGCAGGTCATGTATTGTGTCTTTTGAAAGGAAATTTGGAGTCCTACCTTTTCTGCTGTTTCTTTTAGGATTTCAATCTGTTTTTGTGCCGTTAATATATCTTGAGCCCAAATTGCTAGATCATCAGCAAACGCCAGACAATCAATTTTGATGTTGGTTCAGGGCAGACTTTTTTTCACGCCACTCCTGTATTACTTTTTCTAGAACACAGTTAAATAAGAGTGGCGAGAGTCCATCCCCTTGTCTCACTCCAATTTTAATTTCGAAGAGGTCTGAGATGTTACCCATGAATTTAAATTTTTACCTTGTGTTAGTTAATATTACTTTAATAATTGCGTTTTCAGATCTAGTCATTATTCTTTCAAGATTTTGAATAAAGATTCGCAATCTATAGAATCATATGCATTTTTGAAATCCACAAATATACAGACGAGATTTTTATTGTACAGTTTTTAATGTCTTAGAATCAACTTTAGATTCAGGATTTTTTCAGAGCAGAATCTGCCCGGTCGAAAACCTGCTTGATATTCACCAATTTTAGGTTCTAACTGTCCTTGTGCTCTGTCTAAAAGACATTGAGATTCAATCTTGTAACAAACTGGGAGAAGAGATATCCCTCTGTAGTTGTTTACATCCGTTCTATCTCCTTTCTTGTGTAATGGATGAATTAGAACATCTTTCCAATCTTCCGGAATCGCCAACTCGCCAAACTTCTTGTAGAATGTTGGTGATTTCCTTAATTGTATCTGGACCAGCGGATTTCAAAAGTTCAACAGTGATTCCAGCTTCATCAGAAGCTTTGTATATATATATATATATATATATATATATATATATATATATATATATATATATATATATACATATATATATATATATATATATATATATATATATATATATATATATATATATATATATATATATATATATATATATATATATATATATATATTAGACTTACTAGGTTCTCGAGTAGAACCGCGTTTTAGATTTGAATAATCTCGACGTTTCGGCTTCCACTTTGAAGGTGGATGTTTTGATTGGAAGGGTTTTGGATTTGGTTTCCATGTATTTGGAACTCTAAGACGGTCATCCCTCTTGTTTAGGCAGTCTGGGCGTTTTTCGACTTCAATTGTCTCACGAATTATGCGGGGTTTATAGAAATATATAGGTGCGATTACTTTGGGCTTATCGAAATCTATTTTGTGACCCGTTTGGATATGATGTTCTGCTAAAGTCGAGGAGAGATCAGATTTTCGGACGGCGAGAGAATGCTCGTATATGCGATTGTGGATCGGTCTGTTGATTTGGCCGATATATGATTGGGAGCAGTCAAGGAGATTTTACAAATCTTTTTCTAATTTAGATATAATGATGGAACCAGTTTTAACTCTGGTGACAAATCCAGCTCATACCATCTTTCGAAAACGCTTTAAATACTCATGAGAAATTGGGAAGTCGCGAACAACTTCTTTATGAACAACTCTTCGTTCAAAATTTATGTTGCCAATTTTTTGGAGATGCTACTAACCTCCGCCATCTTAGACGTCTTTAGCTAACGACCTTTTAACATCACGACCAATACTTCTAGCAATACCTGGTGTAGTAGCATATTCTAGACGTCCACTGCATCAAGAGTGGTACAGGTTTACTAGGTACAAGTCTTTCCTAACACGTTTTCATCATCTCTTGTCCATCGCCCTATCCGTAGTATCGTTTCAAGTTATTTCTCTAGATTTGAGAATCTCTATATTTGAGAATGTTTACAGAAAGGCGAAGAAAGAGAAAGGAAAATAAGATAGAACAATATACATTAGAGATAAAGAGGGCAATCTGATGGAAGATGACGAAAGAACAAAGGAAAGATGGAAGAAATATTTTAAGAAAATGTTAAATGGAGATATTGATCAGGAAAATGAAGAGGGGGAAATTGATAAAAAAGAAGAAGTAGAAGATATAAAGAAACTTAAAAATAAGAAAAATACAGAACAATATAAGAATAGATGCAGAAAAACTAATGAACACCAAAAACTGGAGATCAATCCAGATGACGGTGAAGGTTAAAGGGGGGTGAAGGCTGACTGATGGGCTAATACGGAAGAATGGAAGATGAAAATAATACCGTCATGGTATACACAAAAATTTCAAAATGAATTCAATAAAATAAGTTTTCATGCTGTTGATTTTTTTTACGTTTCGGTATATTTTCAGATACCTAACGATTACAATACATCAACTAAATGAATTTAGTTGATGTAACTAATTAATTTATATAAGAATCGAAGATTAAACAATTTCATCATTAGCAATAATTTCTGAAGATAGTTTGTGTATTTAATCGAAAATTTGATTTATCTAAATCTATTTTCAAAATGTTTCCGTTATAGTTTATCGTTGCTGATAGAGTGAATAATGTGCGAAATTTGTTGTGAAATTGAAACTTTCAATTCGTCGACAGCAATATACTAAATCTTCCGAACAATCTTCGTTTATGTACTTATAAAAATTGAATGTTTGGAAGTTGGGTAATAACAGGGGAAATATAAGAAACTTTTTTGAGATAAGCTTATTCCTACCATTTTCGGGACAATTTTAATTAAATTTAAGATCAAGATGAGGGATGGCTTGACATCTTATCTTATTATGTTTAAAATTATTCGAAAATATAATTTAAAAAAAAAAGTTCGAAAATAATAGCAACTTGAAAGAAAATATGACTGGATAAATTGCTCATTTTGTCGGGATTTCCCTGACATTTACCGACAGCATCGATATGGTGTTAAAATGAAATAAAACAAAGATTGTTTGAGACACAATCATATCAGCCAAGCTTACAGGAGATTATAGAATCTCATAGATGACATGCTACATACTACCTAAACAATCAAAAAGTAAACTTATAGAAGAAACGAAGAAGGGATTAGTTCGATATATAAATTAAAAAGGAATAAAACAATTTTTAACTTTGTTATCTATCACTTTTATTATAAATTTATATATATTTATATATAAATTTAAAAAAAATTAAAAATGAACTATCACAAAGTAACGGACAAATCAATCAATAATTCGATATATAAATGGAAAAATTAATGATATAACGGAATACTTGAGAGAAAACTGCATTTAGAAACAAGAAAAAAGGGCGATGTTTTATATAGTGACATAGACGCACCAGAAATTTGCATAAAACAACCTCAGTTTAACGTAAACATATTTTTTAAGTCAAATATTTATGACTTTAACTTCAAACGATAACCTGATAGCCTACAATCACTTGTCCTATAAACAAGAGTTCAAAACACGACATTTGATTATATCTAAGATTTTAGCTATTGAAGAACGATCTTAAAGAAAAATCAAAAAAACTTACAAAACTTTAAAACACCAAACTGAATTGTGAAAACCTTATTAGAGTAGCAGGGTTAAATTATATTCCTAAAAAATATTGCTCTGGCAGGGTTAAATCATCAGAAGCAGATTTTGACGAACTGGATAGGTTGACACAATATTTCGAGGTCTACAAGGTGTGCTGGTTATCAATTATTTTTTTTAACATTACGAGTAGATACTGCTGTTTGTTCTGAGAATCTGCATACGTGCCTAATTGTTCATGAAATATTATGCTAATGAGAGAAGCCAAATTACGTTCTTATTTTAGTACTGTAACCCCCACTTCGACAAGACTGGGATCCTAGATTGAAGACAATAATAACAACTGTATTGTTTAGCAGAACTGACATCTATTTATATGGCAATATGACATCAAAAATAAGATAAAAACGAACAAACGTTCGAAAAACTGTGTTCCCTATATATGTTTGAATGAATGGAACAGAAACGTAAAAATAGCTAAGATCGCAAAAATTCCGTTCAGTTAAAATCAAAAAATCTAACAATGAATATGATCTCTGGAATTTAATAAAAGTTATAATACTACAAACAATGTCAAACCAGCAAAAATATCTGCGCTGATATGTTCAGGATTCCACTATTTTCATGAATAGATCTGTCATTACGGTATACTAAAAAAGAACGCATTAGAAAATGCTTGTGTATCAAGAAAAAAATAAACTACTCTGTTTTCGATCCTTGCGAACACATCTCTCTTCCGAGAAAAATCATGTGTTGTTGTTCGGTTTCTCACAAGCCCTTATCAGTTCTCCGTCCAGTTGTTTAAAATTCACAGGGCGAGAGAATGACAAGGGTCTGGAAGAAAACGCTCTTTTTTTTATTCCTTTGTGCCGTCATATCCGACAAAAGTATGACCGGAATCCCTAAAGCACTTTGTGAGGTCATTACCTGAAAAAAATTGGATGGCTTTATCTGTAAATAACTTGTTATATAGAGTGTTTCAAAAAAATGTATATAAATATATATATATGAGCAATGCACGGGCGTAGCCAAGGGGGGGTTTGGTGGACCCCCCCGAAAAAATACGAGGAGTGAAGAGAGTTAAATTATTACATTTGAATTGAATATATATATATATATATATATATATATATATATATATATATATATATATATATATATATATATATATATATATATCCGAATTAGTGGACGTTACGCACAGTAACGCCATCCCTTGTCAAGTAGTCGAACTATTTTGTATCGTATGGAAACTTTGCGTTGTTTCTCGATTATTCGCCACGCCCCTCGGTCGGAATGAGCGGAGCTTTGTGGAAGTTTGTGGTAGTTTCTGGACGGCTACTGGACGCGTGACCGCGCTTACGGCAAATAAAAAACAAAAAAGGTGGAATAATTGTTAAATATGTCAAAAGTCAAATATGTAATTTAAAAATTTTATAAAATATTGACACATATTAGTTAAAAAAATCAAAAAATTAATTGTTTAATTGCTATTAGCAGGTTTTTAAATGTAAGTTTGTATTTTTTTTTAAAGTAATTTTTATTTTGGAAGTATTCTGATGATGGTTCGTTGTAAAACCGAAACGTAAATAAAACAATAAAAAATTAAAACTTATTTACACTGACCGAAAGTCCCAATAAATAAAAAAATAATATATATATATATATATATATATATATATATATATATATATATATATATATATATATATATATATATATATATGGAGTTTTTTGACTTCTTTGGACTGCGTCTATTTATAAACCATCCGACGAGAGGTCGACGAAAATATGAGTTGTTTGATTGTGGAGAGGGGGACTCCCTATTCTTGGCGAGAGAGCATATGTACCCTGATGAGTCTAACCACCAACAGACGAAACATGTAAGGGATCGGTGGGGCTTCCTCCCGGTCAAGCAACTAACCATTGCTCCATGGGCGTAGCCAAGATTTAATTTGGGGGAGTAGTTTGAAGTAAATAAAACAACAAAAATATACTTACATGAAATTTAATATCTATATATTGATCGGAAAAATTACGACACATTTATAAAGTTCTTAACTTTAAATGAAATGGTTAAATTAATTTCGTTCCTATGCGCTAAATCTAAAACCATTAAAGAAGAAATTTTCGGCTTTTTCTTTTAAATATATCCACTACTTCATGAATGAATTTCTGTTCCATAGTGAATGTTCATGAGAGCCAAACCATTAAGTCTGTTTTCACTTGTAGTGTTTCGTAAATAGTTTTTCAGTCTCCTTAGGCTCGAGAAAGACCTTTCTGGGGTAGCAGTGGATACAGGAATGGTAGCCAAGATTTGTAGTAATGTGTGAATATTAGGATAAAGGTTTTTATCGCACATATCTAGGCATTCCAAACTAGATATCGGGGTAGGCGAGATACTTGTCATCACTGTTTTCCATACTTCAAGTTCTGCTTTAACCACTGATATGTTGCTTTCGGAAAGCAGTGACGAGTACATGGAAATTACTTCTTCAATTTCAGAACTGGCAGTAAAATTTGAAGGTAGCACACCAGATAATTCTGATACTACTTTACGATGTTTGGTAAACCTTTGAATTGTTGAATTGTATGATCAAGAAATGGAATGAACAAATTAATTTTGTAATACGTGCATACATCCAATGCAGGAATGTTCGGTCTATTTAATTGTCTTCCGACGACGCGTGGCATTCGCAGTATACCACCATTTTCTTCCAGTAAAACCTTTGCGTCTTGCGTCTAATAACATCATCTACATGTTTGAATGCCGTGATAAGATCGATGTCAATTGTCTGTAATTGTTTTAATAGCGACAATGTATAGCTCATAACTTTTTGAAGAATCACTAATCACATCACAAAATCCGAAGATCGAAGCGTACTTAGCAATTGGGCGGCTTTGTTTCCTTGTTTCCTTTTTTTCCTTGTTTCCTTATTGTGATTAAATTGGAGTTCTTCGAGAGCATTCACAATCGCTGAATAAATTTCCCTGAATCTTATAATAGCTTCATGTTTGTAGACCCACCGTATTTCACACATTAAGAGCAAGCTTTTTTGGTTACCGACGGGTAGTAGCTCTTGAATTTTTTCTTTCAACAAAGCAGTGCGTTGAGCAGAATGTCGAAAGTAGGAACCAACAGACTGCACAATCCCAATGCAATTTCGGACATTTGCTAATGAACATGAATCAGCAATAACAAGGTTGAGAGAGTGTGCACTACAGTGTACATAAAGAGCAAGAGGACATTCTTGGCGAATATAAGCTTGGGCACCGTGCAAATACCCACTCATAGCTGCAGCCCCATCGTAACCTTGACCAACCATATGAGAACGTTCAAGTCCATGCTTTTTCAGAGCTGTAATAATAAGATTTGCGAGACCGGATCCTCAAACATCGACCGTTGGAATGTACTCAAGGAACAGCTCTTTAAGTATATGGTGTTTATTATTTGTAAAATCAACATATCGAAGACATAACGAGACTTGTTCTACACGTCCGATGTCGGTGGTTTCGTCAGCCAGAATCGCAAATAGTTTGGCTTTCTTTACTTCTTCAATTATTTTATGTTGAATTAATTCACCACAAATGTCAATTATTTCGTTTTGGATCTGAGGGCTTGTGTACAGGGCATTCTTCTGTGAAGTATTCAAATGCTCAGCCAGATCTTTATCTCCAGACTCAGCCGCAAACCGCAACAGGGCTATAAAATTACCATCATTCTGTAGTGGTTGTTCAAGTTCTGGTGATTCTGGTGTAATTTGTATGCGCCCCGAATCGATTTTACCTCTCAAGGAGATGCCTTGTTTGCCGCAAAAAATTATTGCTTTTACGATAGGGATTAGTTTCTTTCGATTCTCCTCTTGTTGTCTCTTTCTTTCAGAAGACAGCTGTTCAGTGACCGAAAAAGCCTGCGAAGACATTACTTTTAGAAAGTTATCTGCCAGTTCTGAATTTCGCTTGTGGTATCCCGATTTCGCATGAGCTTCAAATATTTCTAGGGCATTTTTCCACTTACAAAAAGGTTCGGTTACCAACTGGTCGATCCAGTTGAATATGACAACCAGGGGAATCTCTCTAACCATTTCAATCGAAAGCGCAAGTTTCGTTTTGTGGAAATAGGAAAGTTATAATCTCTGGGTGGGTTCCATGGCGTTTTTGTATGTATGTACACAGTTGTGGTCAAAATAATAAGGAGTATGAATGCTGAATCTTAACATTTTGTTTTAATGTGTTTAACAAATTTATTACAGAATTATTATAACATTATTAACATTGCCTACCATGTCCTGATACAAAAAAATATTGATAAAACAAAACATTATCCTAGCGTTACAAAAGTTACTGCAACTATCAACAATATTTGCTTTTTTCTGCTCAAATAATAAGAGTATATCACTTCTAACCTAAAATTTGAAAACTAAAGCTTATTAACAAACTTAATAAATATAAAATATTAGTATTTAGTATAATATCCTTTTTGTTTAATCACAGCTGAGCATCTCCTTGGAATAGAGTCTATATTAACTTCTGACAAGTTTCAACCGGTATAAAATACCAAGTTTTCTTGATTTCTTCCCACAGCATATTTTTGTTTGATGTTTTTTTTTATTAGCAATATCGTTTTTTGTTGTTGCCAAATATTTTCTATTTGATTTAAATCCAGAATTTGCAACGGACAGGGCAACACTTCAATCTTATTTGCGGGAAACCATCGTTTCACTACTTTCGCGGTAAGTTTCGGATCGTTATCCTGCTGGTAGATTCACTTTAGAGGCATATTCATTTCTTTAGCGAATATTCATTTTTAAATAATTTTTTTTTTCCAATTTTTGCTGTAGTTTTCGTTTAAGTTAAATCTGACAAAACTTAATCTATGCTGTATATTGTTATTACTAAAATGTAATACCTTTCTTGCAACGCTTCCATGAAGATCCATCTCTATCAATCGTCTACGAATTGTCCGTGTACTGATTTGTAGACCCATTTTTCGTTTAATGTCAAACGAAGTGGAAAGTATGACAGTAATGATACATTAAGTAGAGGTATTTTTTTCTGTGATACTTCATACTCTTATTATTTTGACCACAACTGTTTGACCACAACTGTTTGACCACACATTTTGTTTATTGTTTGACTAGGGACGCGCTCTACCTATCCCTTCTATTAGAGGGCACATGTTTCGTCTCTTGATGACTCTTCAGGGCACCAACATATGCTCTCTCGTCAAAAAGTTCCACAATGTTGTGATAATTCCTACATTATCCAGGCCAAACTCAAGTATAAATAATTTCAATGATACCGTGATATAAAGGAAAAGTAGGTACTTGAAAATGGGACGTGTTTGTCCATTTATGGTAAAATGTTTTTGATGTTTAATAGATCTCCTTATATATATATATATATATATATATATATATATATATATATATATATATATATATATATATATATATATATATATTTTATTTACATTATTTTTAGTGGAAAGAACGTTTGTTCTATAATAATTTGGCCGCCCATATATTTTCAAGTAATATTTATGTCTGTATTTCATAAACTATTTTAATTTAATCTTTCGTTGCTTTTTACTGGCTAGGATAATTAACATTGATAAGGTAATACATTGGAATGGAACGAATAACTTATTAAAAGAAAGAAAATATTCATCACATTTTTAAATAGAAACCGGATCATTTATGCCTCGATAATATCATGTACACTCCATATTTGTAAGGATGCAGTTTGAGGTACTTTATTAAAATTTTATGCATCACTCGACGACATATTCCGTTTGATTTAGCAAATTTTCTGCAACATCGAACATAAATTCTTTAATGAAACATTTTGTTAATATTAAGCTCTCTAACATAACATAGAAAATTTACAACAATTCAGATTTTTTACTAAACGCTTTATTTATAACCCTCGATAATTTTTATCGTCAAATATGGAAATAACTAATAGCTACAGATTAAAGTCTGGTAATATATTGAGTAGAATTTTCTTAAACGAATCTGAATGGAATATTAAGAAAGTTACGTTACCCTTAAGAGGTTACTTGTAAACCAATAAAAGTGTGAATAGGAATATTTACATCATCATAGTTTTAGTAGCGCGAATCAGTGGAAAGCTCACCGATTCTTTTAATTCGGTTTTGGAATTACTCCAGTTGATTTTATGTCCCGATTCCCATGCGTGTTGGCAAATTCTCGATTTATTAAAATCACCCTTTCTAAAAAGGCTTTTATGTTCGTTTATTCTAACATCTAACGGTCTAGATGTCTCACCTATATACATTTACAAAAATGTAGTTTATAAAATTCCCTACAAATTATTATATACAAATTAATATAAATAATATTTCAGATTCGTTTTGAAAACACACAATGGTTACGTCCTCACCAGTGCAATTCCAGGTGTACCAGTTAATGATAATTATTAATATTAATAATCGATAGCTGCAAATTTTTTCCGTCTCTCTGGTAATTTATGAGATGAGTTTTTCATGTCACTGTTTGTGTGCTATTTCTGCCAATTCCAGATGGATCAATAGCAACCCGCGTAAAATCATTTAGATATCATAAAAGAATCATATAAATGCCGGTATACTTAAATCACAATGAAAGAGTAGATACAGAATTTGGCGACGCCTGAACGAACCTTAATCAAATTAAATCCCAAAGCTACCAATAAAAACGTGCATAGCTCCGTAAAAAATCCACTCCTTACTGGAAAAATTAACTCTCCAAGTTTAATTATGTAAAGCATATTGCATTTAAATCTACGTAAAGCATAGCAATACAGTTATTTTTATTTATATTAATTATAGCGGTTTCTTTTAATTTTCCGTATTTTGTTACCGATTCTTTTAATACGGTATTGGAATTACTCCAGTTGATTTTATGTCCCGATTACCATGCGTGTTGGCAAATTCTCGATTTATTAAAATCACCCTTTCTAAAAAGGTTTTTATGTTCATTTATTCTAACATCTAACGGTCTAGATGTCTCACCAATATACATTCACAAAAATGTAGTTTATAAAATTCCCTGCGAATTATTATTATTATTATTAGGTGCGTACAGACCCGGTTGGATCACGCAAAGCATCCTGACTCATTTTCGAGTGTTCTTTCTAACCCTCCACACTTCTCTCATCCTTTCTCCGTGGATTCTCTTTCACTCCTCCGTCCACTTTGTTCCTGATCTCCTCGAAACTTCGCTCTCTGATGCAACATTCCACATATGTATTTTGTGTCTGTACGTTCTTCTATCCTCAATCTCTGTCGGACCCATTTGTACCTTTCCCAGATCAGCTCTGACTTGTGCGATCCATGGTACTGTTGACTTGACTCCTTGTATGTATGTAAGAATTCTGTTGTTGAGTCTTGTCGGTGGGAGTCTACTGATATGTCCATAGAATTTCAACCTTCTTTTTCTTATGTCCGCTGCTACGATGGACATTATCTCTGTGATCTTTCTAGAATGTAGTCTGTATCCTTCCTATGTCAGTTTTGGGCCGAGAATTTTCCTAATAATTTTGAGATCTTCTTTTAGTATGTTTTCTATGCCGCTTTTTGTATGGAGTGTAAGTTTCTCGCTTGCGTATAGCACCTCTGGATTGATTACTGTGTTGTAGTGCCTTATTTTTGCGTGTGTGGATAGGCATTTCTTATTGTAGATATTGTGTGTCTTGCCGAATGCCCTCTTCATCTTCTGCAATCGAGTCTTCTGTGCTATCTTCTCTCCTCCTATGGGTTCGAGGATCTCGCCCAGGTATTTGAAGTGAGTGACTCTATTTATTTTGCCATATTTGGTGTTCAAATTTTGGACATTTAATTTTGAGCAGAAGAATTCGGTTTTTTGAAAGTTTATTTGTAGGCCAACTTTCTGTGCACATTCTTTGAGGACTTCGATCTATTTGGTTGCCCTTTTTTCATTGTCTGCGAGTATGGCTAGTTCATCTGCGAAGGCTAGGTATGATATTTCTATGTTGTTTTTGGTTCGTCCGAGTCGTATTGGTTTCCAGTGTCCTTGATTTTTTAGTTCCTTTTCCCATTCCCTTATGACTTTGTCCAGGGCCAGGTTGAAGACGAGTGGGGATAACCCATCTCCTTGGCGTACTCCGGTTTTAATCAGAAAAGGTTCGGAAATTTCTCCCATAAATTTCACTTTATAGATTGTGTCAGTCAGTGTCTGCTTCATCAATCGTAGTGTTTTGGGGTCGAGTCCTTGTTCTTCTAGGATGTTGAACAGAGATTTTCGGTCAATGCAGTCGTATGCTTTCTTGAAGTCAACGAACATGTAGATGATTGGAACGTTCCTGATCGCTTTGTATTTCAGTATTGTTTTTAAGTTAAAGATTTGTTCAGTGCATGAGCGACCAGGGCGAAAGCCTGCCTGGTACTCGCCAATTTTGTGTTCTAGTTGTTCCTGTGTTCTCTGGAGAAGGCATGCTGAAAAGATTTTGTAAGTGACTTGTAGTAAGGAGATTCCTCTGTAGTTGTTCACATCTGTTCTGTTCACATCTGTTCTGTGTGCAGCAGGTGTATAAGAGCACATTTCCATTCATCTGGTAATTTTTCTGTTTGCCAGATGTTCGTGATAATTTGCGTGAGTTCCCGTTTGCGTGAGTTTGGTCCGAGGTTTTTCAATAGTTCCGCGGGTGATACCATCTTCACCGGATGTCCTGTTATTCTTCAGTTTTTGTATGTGCCTGTGAATCTCTTCCTGTGTTGGTGGCGGTGATTCTGAGTGGGTATAGACACAATTTTCCTTGGGGAATCTTGTGTCGCGTTCGGGGCAATTGAGGAGATCAGAGAAATAGTGTGCCAGCTCCTGACAATTCTCCTGATTGTTTAGCGCTAATCTCCCATTCCGCTTTCTAAAGCAAAGATTTTGTGGTGTGTACCCACGGATTTCTCTTGCGAAAGTTCTATAAAAATCTCTGCGTAAAATCTTTTAGATATCATAAAATAATCATATAAATAGCGGTATATTTAAATCACAATGAAATAGTAGATACAGAATTTAGCGACGCCTGAGCGAACCTTAATCAAATTAAATCGCAAAACTACCAATAAAAACGTGCATAGCTCCATAAAAAATCCACTCCGTACTGGAAATATTAACTCTCCAAGTTTAATTATGTAAAGAATAACCTCGCCATTCGGTTTAATGCAGGTCGCAGGACGAAGGGGGTGTGTATTAAATCTCAAGAATATTACGGAGGCAGGCGGGCCGTCATCCGTTCCAGACATTATCGAGGTATTAGCGCTGGAACACATTTCACTTCCTGCAACTTTCTAATGAGTCATTTCCTCACAGGAATTTTATTCCGCACTTAAATAACAGTCGTAAAATCTAAACCCTATTTGCCAACTCAAACGGCGCGACCTTTTTGCGATTGTTTTTAATTTTGGAACAATTTAGTTGAATGTTGTTTCAATGATCATTTCTAACCAAATTAATTATGTATACAATGTATACAATGTTCCTGGTATATGTTACCTCAAGAATATATCAAATCATCTAATTCTGAACATGCCTCGCAGAGTTATAAAGTATTATAACCTCCGTGGCTGACCTAGTCATTACTACAGGTTTAATATTAAATGTAAGTGTAATTTTCCGATATTTTTATTACTGAAAATTAATCAATGAAAAATAAATTCACTAACATAATGCGTGTGTTGGTTAATAATGTCGATTTTACTAAGAGATGGCGCCAACAAATGTATTACTCTTTGTTGGTATAGACCAGGGGTTGTCAACCCTTCGATCGCGAGCTACCGCCAACTTGCATAGACAATTTCGGTAGCTCGAAATTGCTCAAATTCTGCGAAACGTCAAAGTTATTAACCGCAAAAACCATTATATTTTAAAGTGCTAATTTTGCTTGTTCTCCAGTTTAATTCGATAATTCCAAGTAAGTTTTCAATTATCCCAACATATATTTTTCCTTTTTTGCCACGATCCAAAACTCGAAAAAAAATCCAAAATATCTGTTCTTATTAATAATAAAGATGAAAAGATAAAGATAAAGAGATAAAGAATCACTGGGTAAATCACAAAAACAAAACGGAGACAAATTTCTCAGCGATTCTTTTTCTGTGATAAATTTGTCTAACGAATAAAAATTTAAAAGATACATTTTTTTTTTAATATACAGGGTGTTAGGTAAACATGCGGCAAAAATGCAAGGGGTTATTCCCTGTCCTATTCTAAGAATATTTAATCCTATGATTATTTTTGAAAAACCCCTTTGTTTCGAAGATACAGGGCGAACAAAATTTGCGACAACCATATTCGATATTTGTTGAAATCATTAATGTAAATAAAAGTACGTCAATGAGTTTAGAAAGTACAAAAATTTTTTTTTCGATCTCGATCTCTTGGAACGGCTGTTTTATCTAGTAAGTGGATTTCATCGGTCCCATTTGTTTACATAGATTGAGTGACGTTTGGCTGTTTGACGTGTCTTAAATAGTGAGTGAAATCCTCTATCATAATGTATACAAACGCCGAGATGTCTGGCATGCACTTCATGTATGTACTTGCTGATGGCAATGTATTACAAGCTAGGCGATGGTACAGTGAACGATTTCCAGCCCGTAATGTCCCCGACCGAAAAATCTTCGAAAACACTCATCGACGTCTTCGTGAAACAGGCACATTGAAACGAACTGAAGGGCCAGGAAGATCACTGACTGTAAGAACGGTACAATTAGAACAGAATGTGCTGGAGATGATAGCGGAAGAGCCTGGTAGTTCAACGCGAAAAATTGCAAATACTTTGAATGTGAGTCACTGAACAATTTGCAAAATTCTTAAGGACAATTTGTTGTATCCATACCACATTCAACAAGTTCAGGCACTACTACCTGTTGATTTTCCTCCACGTATTGCATTAGGTCAATGGATACTGCAAACTTTACTTCGCATCCCTCTATTCCTGACACAAATTCTTTTCACCGATTAAGCCACTTTCGTAAGAAACGCAATAAGGAATTTTCATAATAACCATGTGTGGGCAGATGAAAATCCGCATGAGGTATGCGAAGATAGTTTTCAACATCAGTTCTCGTTGAATGTTTGGGTTGGAATTGTAGGTGATTATCTAATTGGACAGGTTTTTCAATCACAAAGACTTACTAGCGAGGTGTATCGCAACTTTTTGGAAGCAACGCTGCCTGAGTTTCTGGAAGATGTACCATTGGCAACAAGGCATGAAATGTGGTTTATGCACGATGGTGCACCACCACATTTCAGTTTGGTTGCTCGTGATTTTTTAACAGCAACATACGGATATCGCTGGATTGGTCGAAGTGGGTCACACGCATTGCCTGCTCGTTCCCCGGACTTAAACCCCCTGGATTATTTCTTCTGGGGATATCTGAAGTCATTAGTTTACGCTACTCCTTTGAAGAATTTGGATAATTTTCGAAATCGGATTATTGCTGGGTGTAACTCAATTAAAAACGACCCTAGTGTGTTTGAAATAGTTCGGCAGTCTATGACGAGAAGATTGAATGCTTGTATCAAGGCTGGAGGAAGTCATTTCGAACATTTATTGTAGATTGAGCAACTTTACATGTACTTTTTGATAATAAATGTTGTTAATGTCGTAAATTTTGTTCAACCTATATCTTCGAAACAAAGAGGTTTTTCAAAAATCATCATACAACAAAATATTCTTAGAATAAGTCAAGGAATAACCCCTTTAATTTTTGCCGCATGTTTACCTAACACCCTGTATACAAATTTTTGAACGTTGACATTTCGGGAGGTCCTGTTTTCAAAACGAATCTAAAAAATTATTTATATTAATTTACATATAATACCGTAAAGATATGAATTAAATATATTTTTTGTATATGTCAATGATACTTACATTGATAATAATATTTTTTAATGACAGTGACATACTACCAAAAAAAACAAAAAAAAATATAGAAGAGGTTATTGTGTATTGAAATACTTAAACGTTTTTAATTGTATTGTTTAGAATCGGGAAGCATATTGCATTTAAATCTACGTAAAGCATAGCAATACAGTTATTTTTATTTAAATTAATTATAGCGGTTTCTTTTAATCTTCTGTATTTTGTTACCGATTCCTTTAATACGGTTTTGGAATTACTCCATTTTATGTCCCGATTCCCATGCGTGTTGGCAAATTCTCGATTTATTAAAATCACCCTTTCTAAAAAGGTTTTTATGTTCGTTTATTCTAACATCTAACGGTCTAGATGTCTCACCTATATAAAATTTGCCACATTCACAAAAATGTAGTTTATAAAATTCCCTGCGAATTATTATATACAAATTAATTTAAATTATATTTTAGATTCGTTTTGAAAACGAAAGGAGAAGATTCTCCGAAACGTTAACGTTCTAAAGTTTCTATTTATTTTAGAAATTTTTTATATTTTCTAAGTTTTTGTTCGTTAGGCAAATTTATTCCAAAAAAATTAATCACTGAGAAATTGTTCGTTTTGATTTTTTTACCCAGTTATTTTTTTAATCGTTGCGAAAAACCCAAAAAAAAAGAAAAAATACATGAATAAGCCACAATCATTTAGACAGTACTTAGCCCTACATATCTGTATAAAAAATCCCAATAAATTTACTTTTAAAAATTACAAATTATTAATTATAAACACTCCATTATTTCTAGAGACTTATATGGTAAAAACGTATTAAACGTATTTCATTTTGTATAATTCCGGTGTGCTCTTATTACGAAACAAAAAATCCCACTTAAAAAAACAGGAAACCAGTTATAAACGTTAAACTTGCTATGAGGAAACATCCAGCTTGTTGTAGAACAAACAAAACATTCCATAATCCCTTTTAGGCATTCAGTTCTGATTCCGTCGGCCGCACGCAAAAACACCTTGCTGGGCTTCTAGATTGCCTGCAAATAAACCGTCGGTTCTATTTCAAAGGAAAACTCCGAGCGCAACATTAAATTCTCCACGGACGTGCAAAGCTACTATCGGATTCTTTCTACTATTTCCTGGTTATATTGGATTTTGTTTTACGTCAAAGCAATTACAACAATTTCTAAATCCTTATTTGCTATTTCCCGGATCTATAAATACATTAATAATCGAATAACATGAAGGTGTATTAAGAGAAATCCTTAACTAAATTAATGTACCGATAAGAAGGCCAGACGAACGAATTTGGAATAAGTTTTATAACACAACTATTTTTATTTTTATTTTTTCGCTATAATTAAAAAGTTATATTCAACTGAAAATACATTTTTAAATCTAGTACCGATGAAACGCCGACAATTCCCGAAAAAACCCGAACCATTGTGATCTCACAATTATATCGAAAGCCAATATCGGTTCGGTTCGGAGTAATTCGGTTCGTTATACCGTTTTTTTCGCGCTCTTTCTGAAAAGACGTCCAGAAAGAATCGTAGTTTCGGGTAAATAAAACAATTTATCGATATTAGTCATTGTTCTATAGGTTTAATGTATATCTTTCGCTGGATTTGTTGGTTTGCTATCGATACTTGCTTATAATTGTTATTTAGGCTTTCGGTGCTATTTTCGACGTTATACTCATCATATATCTTTACATAAGAAATGGAGGATCAAAGATTAGTTCAGAGTGAAATGAGATTAGGATTCCTTTTATTTTTTGCATTCGTTTTTATAAGAACTCAATTATAATTTTCATAAATTATAAATTTCCAATTTATAAGGAATATTTCTGCCTGTCCGCAAAGAATCTACATGTAGCAACACAACAGAGGGTAGTAACAGTGAGAAAGCCCTACAGGATCCCCTATTTTGTAGGATGCGAACAACAATATTCAAGAATTAGACAAGAATTAGACAATTCAACTACTAAGAGTCTTATATTTATGAAAGTTTTACAGGATAATCTAATTTGTAGATGGTCGAAGAGTATAGAAATTTGTGTAATCAGTTGGATGAACACCAACTAGCTTAATTAAGAACTAGCAAAGCAGTTTCCCACGGAATCAAAACAAACTGAGTATGCAAAAAAAAAAAAATATAAAAGCAAACCTACTATCCAAACAAAAAGTAAATAAAATGGTCAACTATATATAACTATAGTTTGGTACATTTCATCTTTTGATTGAACATATTCATTTCATAGGGTGTGTTTAAACATAGCTTAGAAATTTATTATAGGCGTTGAAGATTGATGGTAGAGGCGGCGATTTTTAGATTACTTTGTCAAACCGCTTTGCTGTGTTACAAGATCCGGAGGAGATTGAAATATCAGTTAAGTATGAAGAAATCACCAAAAATATACTTCAAACGGCTGCTTCAATAGCACCAGAAGGAAATTGTCTCAAACAGACAAAAATCTCCAGATCATTGATTTAATGAAGAAACGACGGACAATGAGAAATGCAGGGAGTCCTTTTGGCAGGGTCGAGTACACTGAGCTCTGCAAAACTATCAGAAAACGTTTCAGAGAGGATACTCGCCGATTCAACATGCAGCTAGTGCAAAAAAACCCCGGAAGAAAATAAAATAATTAACAAGGTTAAACAGAAACTGAGAAACAAAAGAATGCAAATTTATGCCTTAATGCGTGAGGATGGCATAGTGTGCAGGGTGCGTACGCAAATGTTAAGAGGTGATCAGAAAATTTTATTCCCAGTTATATGAAGATCAGAACCTATCAAATTCAATAATATCCACGGAAGAACAAATGCCAGATATCCTAGTCTAGGAAGTAACAAATGCTATAGAATCGATGAAAAACGGCAAGGTTCCAGGAAAGGACAGTGTAACTGTTAAAATGCTGAAAGTTATTGGTCCGACCTTACATAAAACACTAGCAAAATTATACTCAAAATGCCTCAAAGAACAAAAAGTACTTGACTCATGGAAAAATGCAGAAGTGATCCTTTTACATAAAAAAGGAGCATAGGTAGATTTAAAGAACTACCGTCCAATAAGCCTCCTATCAGTAAGAGAACACAACCAAGAGAACAAGCAGGATTCAGAAGTGGATTTACTACCATGGATCACATCCAGGTTATACAGCAGACCATACGAAAGGCACAACGAATACACCATGCCACTGTGCATGGCTTTTATCGACTACGAAAAAGCATTTGACTCCATCTCAAAGCATGCAATAACGGATGCACTGCTTATGAAGGAACTACAGCCACAATTCACCTTGATGATGTTGAAGTGGGAATTAATGTAGAGCGAGGTGTACGGCAGAGTGAGGCAATATCGCCTATTCTTTTCTCGGTTTGCCTTAACGAAGTGTTCCATAAACTGGTCTGGGAACAGGATGGTGTAAAGATCAATGGTGCAAACTTAAACCATCTTAGATTTGCAGATGATATTATTCTCATTTCACAAGACCCAGAGGAGCTGCAAAGACGCATACAAGAGCTGCAAACGGCTGGCGGACGTTTTGACTCGAAAATAAACCCGAAAAAGTGTCAGTTTATCTTCAATATATTCGATCAAGACACACGAATTTCAGTTTTAGGAAGGGTTTTGAAGATTGTGGACCACTTTATATATCTTGGGCAGAGGATTTCAATAGAAGGGGATACCGCCCGGGTAAATGTGGTTGGCAGACATTTGGCAGGCTCAACATGGTGTTCAAGAGCAGACTCCCACTTTGCCTGAAAAGAAAAGTCTTCGATCAGTGCACCCTACCCGTTATGAAATACGGAAATGAAACCTGGAGACTCACATCGCAATCAATTCAAAAACTTCGGATAGCACAGAGGAGGAATGGAAATATGTATGCTTGGCATTACAAGACGAGACAGAATATCCTGAGCATGGATCAGGGAACAAACAAAAGTGTGTGATATTATTGAAAGAGTGAAGCAATTGAAATGGAGATAGAAGACAGATGGACCAGAGCGATCCTGAAGTGGATACCGCTTGATTGCGCAATATATATATATATATATATATATATATATATATATATATATATATATATATATATATATATATATATATATATATTACTTTATTTTTTTCCTATCGTTTGACATTTGCGTCTGTATTTTATATACTGCACTATCCTGAAAACGTTTTACGTTTTACATCGTGGCGTACATATTCAACTGACATCGAAAAAATTATCTCGTATTTTTATACGACAACAGTAACAGACATACACAAATTTTATTATCATGTTTGCCATTTTGAATTGCCTTATGGAAATATCACCCGTTCCGGAAGTCTTTATGTTGCTTGTTGCGTTTCTGGATCAGTGCAAAAGATAATATCAAACCAACAAGGCAAGCTTTATATGTTTCCTTTGTTACAACGTCGTCCGTGCAATGGAATACTGCTTAGCTATATCATTCTTTTCGTAAACTATTCTTTGGAATTCTTCGTTTAGATTTATAGTGAATGTGGAGACACATTGATAAAGAAAATATATAGTAACTGTATAATTATTTTGATCAAAAAAATATAGAAACTATACGATATGTGATTTTATTAAATATCCCATTTTTTGCAATCTACAAAGAATTCTTCATGCATTCAATAAAACAGCAAGGACAATGAACATGAATAAACATGATCAACGGAAACATACAATAGATCGCACGTCATCGATGACGCTATTAAAGAACAGCAGAAATACCACTACAAAAATGAAATAATAAAATAATCAAATGGAATGTATTCAATAAGTTTCAAATTTAGCGGCTGTGTACGGTAGGCAGCATATGCGACGTTGTCGGGTTTAAAATTTGTCTTGTTGATATTTATTGACACGTTTGGAGGTTCATTTTGTATCTAAACGTTTAGTTTCATTTTTACCTTGCGATTAAAAACAGTCTCTTTAAGAACTTAAGTCGCGCCTGTAAAATGAGTTTGTGGCATCTCTGATTCACTATTTTGAACAAGAACGAGGCAATAATGTGCCATTGTTACCCTTTGCGGCTGTTAGAGAGGTATGCTAATTGCTAATACTTAAGGTTGAATATGTCCACTGTTAGTACTAGTTCACGAAAAGTGAAAAACAATGAAGTTTTAAAATCGCCTAGAAAACGTAATTTTACTAAAAGGATTAGCAGTACTGCAGCTTTGAATACAAGGATCGCGACACCATTTACAACATGTATGAACACAGTAAGTATTTGTAACCTAATAATTGCAGAAAAGACTGTTCTTAAACCCATCGTAACCACTCACAGTTTTATTTTAACTTTCAGGGCAGCATGTAGCTTGGAATTCCATACATGAGCAATTAAAATAAACAACTGTTTGACGGATGCCGTATATCATTGTACAACGTAATGAAAAAAGTAGGTTTTAAATGGAACAAAGATGATCCAATGCTTTATGGAACTTCTCAATGTTGTCCTAAAACGTATAGATTTTTTGAGGGGTTATATGAAGGAGAAAAAAACGCCTTGTACAAATTTGTCTTCTTAAATGAAACCTGGATTTTTCAAAATGGTACTGTAAGTCATTCATGGTAAGATAATAATAAGAGGAGTGTAAAAACCACCAAAGTTGCGGTAAAAGGTAAGTTACATAAATATGCAAAAAAAATGAAAAGTTTTGATTGAAAATTTTTATTTTAGATAATGGCAAGAAAGTTCTTCCCTTAATTATAAAAACTGCAGATGATAGCAGTGATTCCAGCCAGTACTTTTCAGACTCTGATTAATGAAAATAAAACTGCATGTAGATATTTCATTGTTTTTTTTTTGTTTAGTAATTGTATAATATATATTAATAAATGTCACTGATAATTATATAATCTTTTTATTTTAATAACCATTCAAACATTAAAAAATGTTGTCGATGGTTACTGAACGAAGCATTTTTACATGTGCTGAATCTATCTAGAGGTACTAAATCAACGACATTTGCAAGACTTTCAATATCTATTATAATTTTGTAATTTACTTTGTAAAATTGTAAAAATGATTCGCTAAAGTAAGGTTATGGTGTTTAATCGCAATCTGGCAACAGAGCAGACGAAATTTTGGTCACGTGCTTAATGACGTGTAACGGTTTTAATTTTGTACAAGCTATAAGTAAAAAAAGCTGTACGAATAACAGGTTATTAGAGGGATGTAGTATGGAGAAACTGATACAGAAACTCACACTATCAGAAAGATCAATAATGACATACGTCGTTATCGATCTTGATTAAGAATAAATATAGGGCACCAGGAAATATTGGAACAAATTTATGGACAAAATGGACGGACTACTAACTAAAAAGTGGGAGTGGAAAAAGCGAAAAAATCAACATTCTAAATTCCCATTATTCATACATTTTTCCGCAAAATTTCATTATTTTCATTAATTAATTATTAAAAAAATTAATTTTAGCTAGCTATTATTTAGTTAGCTATTGGTTATCAAGCCAAATATTCACTTCTTCGAAGAATGCAAGTGTTGTGATAGTCCGTGCTGCATTGATCGAAATAAGTGGTAGTCAGATTGGGCTATGACCAGTGAATACGGCGGGTGGGGTAGGCCTTTATACAAATAATTTTTTTTCGCATTTTACAACATGGGACCGAGCACTGTCATTTTAAAAATAAAAAAAAAGTTATTTAAAACCAATATAATATCTTGGTTTAAAACCAAAATATACCATTCTAAATATCTATGAACTTATCAATAAAATAAAAGATATTAATTTATCCAAAAAATCCAAACTATTTATTTTCAAGGTACAAAATTTATTCTCGAGTACCACCAGACGAAGTAATACAATTAGTTGACAAATTTCTTCTTAAACATAAAACTAAATCAATAATTAAACAAAAGATTTTTGGGGCTGCTGTCAATTAAGTAAGATCAGAATTATTTCGAATTAGATAATTTATTTTATGATTCTAATGACGGTTTGATAATGGGGAATCCTTTAATCCTAGCGAAAATGTTTATGAACAATTTAGAAAATAAGATAAAATCAACATCAGTTGTTTAAATTATCACTTTACTGGTACAGATATGTTGATGACAATCTAATTTGTTTTACAGGTTTTGATAGACAATTAAATCAATTCTAAACTCACATACATTCTTTATATAAGAACATTAAATTTAAAGTTGAAAAAGAGCAACCTAATAGTATTAACTTTTTAGACTTAATTATTACTAGAAAAGACAATAAACATAATTTTGCAATTTTTTATAAACCACCAAATACAGATTTAGTTACACACAATACATGTTTTCATTCTTATTCACAAAAGATGGCAGCATTTAATTTATTTATACATAGATTATTAAATAACCCTATGTTAATACATAATTATAATAAAGAATTGAATGTCATCACACAGATCGCAGTAAATTACGGATACAACACAAACATTATAAATAAAATAATTAATAAACAAGTTATAATAAAACCATTAATTTAATATATCCAATCAAGAAAAACAAACAATATAAATATTGCTTTTAAAACAAAAAAACTCAAACAAATAAAATTTATAAATCAGGAGTTTCTTTAGTTGAGTGCGAATTGTGTCCAAAAATCTATTTTGGACAAATAGGAAGATTTTTCTCTACTAGGCTCAACAAATGTTAGAAAAGCACATTTTTAATGATACTTTTGAAATGTTACATAATGATAATAAATTCAAAAATTTTGCTAAATAACCAGCTAGACTTGAATGATTCACTGTTATTAAAATTATATTGCACTTCTAGACGTTCACAAAAAAAAGCATGTCCCCACTATCATGTTTTGTGGTATTATAAGGTCAATGGACAGTTTAGGTTGTAATTACTTTTCTCACTGTTAGTTTAACATAGTTTGGATTTGAAAAAGGTAGTGTGTGGTACAAAAGGTACAATTTTAAATATAGTAGAAATTTTTAGATATTAATCTAATATTAATCACGTATGGGCACTGGTGGATCACGCGAAGTACAGTTAGAGGCGTTTGTTGTTGTTAGCCTTCCTTTGCGCCCATACTGATTTCATTCTTTCGCTATGAGTTTTTTCCTTTCGTCAGATCAAGTTGTTCCAGTCTTCTTACATTTTTCTCTCTGGCCAACCTTCCAAACGTTAACCTTGTGTCTGAAACAGTCTCTATCCTGAATTTCACTTAGCGTAATATCTGCTGATCGTAGGTCCTCTTTAATTGCAGCAATCCATTTAATTATTTCTACTTTAGCTCTACTCCTATTTTCATAAAATTCAACTATTTGTCTAGTTAGCCTACTTGGATTCATTCGTTTTATGTGTCCGTAAAACTTAAGTCTTCTTTTTCTCATATCTGTGTAACTGTTTGATTTCTTGGTTTCCTCGAAGTCGGTTTGTTGTGCTATTTATTTGTTTGGGGCCCAAGATGTTTCTTTCCTTCTTTTCACTGTCCTCGATGTCTCTCTTTCTATTCAAAATGAGCGTTTCTGCCCCATATAGACATTCTGGTTTAATAACTGTATTGGAATGTCTCTACCCTTGGTTGGACATCTACCCTTATTGGCCGCTTTATCCATCCCATTTTCCATGATTATTTCACCCAAATATTTGAAATGAGAGACTCGTCTGATGTTACCATATTTTGTTTTTAGAAATGGTGTCTGTTGCAAGTTATGTATTGTGTCTTTTCAAATAAAATTTGGAGTCCTACCTTTTCTGATGTTTCTTTTAGGATTTCAATCTGTTTTTGTGCTGTTAATATATCTTGATTCAAAATTGCTAGATCATCAGCAAACGCCAGACTATCAATTTTGATGTTGGTTCTCCCCAGTTTAATGGACTGGTCAATACTCAGGGCCGACTTTATTCCACGCCACTCCTGTATTACTTTTGTGGCGAGAGTCCATCCCCTTTTCTCATTCCAGTTTTAATTTCGAAGGGCTCTGAGATATCACCCATGAATTTAACTTTTGACCTGGTGTTAGTTAATATTATTGTAATAATTGCCAGCGTTTTCAGATCTAAATTGGATATTGGAATCAGATTCAAGATTTGGAATAAAGATTAGCAGTCAATAGAATCTCAATATATTTCTTTGAAATCCACAAATGTACAGACGAGATTTTTATTGTAAAGTTTTTGACGTTTTAGGATCAACTTTCGATTCAAGATCTGCCCGGTCAAAAACCTGCTTGATATTCACCAATTTTAGGTTCTAACTGTATCTGTGCTCTGTCTAGTAGACATTAAGATAGAATCTTGTAACAAACTGGGAGAAGAGATATCCCTCTGTAGTTGTTTACATCCGTTCTATCTCCTTTCTTGTGTAGTGGATGGATTAGAGCATCTTTCCAATCTACCGGAATACGTTCGGTTCGCCAAACTTCTTGTAGAATTTTGGTTATTTCCTTGATTGTACCTGGACCAGCGGATTTCAAAAGTTCAGCAGTAATTCCATCTTCACCAGAAGCTTTGTTATTTTTAAGCCGTTTAGTAGTTCAAAATGTTTCACAAGTTTTTTGCAATTGTCTTGGTTGTTTAGAGCTAATTGTCCGTTTTCCTTTTGGAAGCAAAAACTTTGGGGTTAATAGCCTGTTAATTTAGTTTTAAAGGTTTTGTAAAAGTTTCGGGTGTTATTTTTTTGGAAATCTTTTTCTATTTCATTAAGTTGATTGTTTTCATATTTTCTTTTAGTTTGTCTAATTAGCTTCGATGTTTCTTTTCTTACTTCCAAAAAAATGTTATAATTTATTACTGTTTTTTTGGCTGTTCCAAATTTTGAATGCTTTTCTTCGGCTTAATACTGCTTGCTCGCAAACTTCATCCCACCACGAATGTTTTCTACGTTTTTGTAATGGGACCAACTTTAAGGCTGTTTTAATAATTTTTTGTTTCAGTTCTTGCCAATTTGGTGCTGGTTGTTTATCAAGCTCTTCAGTTAGAGTTGGTTTTATTTTCGTAGGGTCGAACTTTGGTATTAGCAGTCTCTTTTGAATAAGTTTTCGAGGTTTAAAGCTAAGTTTGATACTAGTCAAAGTAAGTTTGATTCTAGTTTCCTGACTTGAACATTCAAAATCTCTTTATAATTGGGGTACGATATGGCAACATGGTCAATTTGAAATCTACCCATGTACGAGTTTGGGCACCTGCAGGTCTTTTGTTTTGTTATTTTCTTCTTAAAATGGGTTGACATTATTTTTAGATTAAACTGCGAACATAGTTCAACCAATCTTCTACCATTATGATTAGTCCATTTATGAGCGGGAAAACTGCCGACTGTTTTTTCTGTACTTTCTTTCTCTAGTTGGGCGTTGAAATCACAAAATAGAATTTTTACATGGTTAGAGGGAATTTTAGAGATAGATGTTTTCCAGAGTTTCCCAGGACTTATTTACTTTTTCAGGATGTATTTTCTTCGTTAACTGGGAGGTGTGCATTGATTAATGTATAGTTTTTGTTAGCACACTTAAGGGATAGTGTCATAAGTCGATTATTTACCGGCTGGACATTAGTTATAGTTATTAAGATTATTAAAAAATCTCTCATTAAATTACATTTATTATATATTTTTTCTTTTTATTTTGTAACCTTGGAATAATATCCTATAAATTACAATTTCATATTCACAGTTTCTGTATTCGCGGCATTTACGGAACGTAAATTTAGTTTGATTAGTTTTGGTTTGGCTTAGATTTTTTTGGTATTTTATCTATACCAAAATCGAGTATGTGATGGTTAAAGATTCTTGGGTTTATATTTACTTATACCATAGTGTTTGCATTAGAATAGAGTATGTGATCGTCAATTGTTATTTTATCTATACAGATAATTGTTTTATCAGCATTATACTATTAATGTAAGAGTTGTGTACTTAATTGTTAAATTGTTATTAAATCTATATATTGCTCAATGCGTTACGACGTGTTTCCTGAGTAGATAGGATCTTGTCTACAAGGAGGAGACTGAAGGACTAGACTAAACCAAGAAAACAAAATGAGACCGCCTCACATATTGATGAAATCAACCCGCCAGAATGTGTTAGGAAGAAAAACTTTAATCAAAGGTGGTTTTTTAGTGGGCATGCCTTAGAAAGAGTTCGGCATTCAGACTATAAAAGCTTTTTCCAAAAAAAATGGTTAGGTTTGGTTTAATGTGATTTGCTTCATCAACGGATTCAAAAAGACTTTGCAATACAACTTTTGTAATTATATTTTATACACCGTCTTCAAACAATGGTTGATATATGACTGGCAAAATTACACATCCGAATCAAAATAATCGGTAAAAGCTAAAGTAGCCAAAGGTTAAAGGTATAAATAACGATCGCGATTTCAAACACGTTATCAGGAAATATCAAAGCTTCACACTAAGGGTCTTGATATTCCATCACGACATTTTCCATACTCCCTCGACGGTAGACTGGTACTTTTATTACATCATGTTCAAGCTTAAATTGCGATTATGTCTTACTACAATAACCTGTCACATATTTTGTACGAAGGGGGAGTTCAAAGAATGGAAGTTATTCTCAAGAATAATTGTCCCAGTCCGAAGAAAAAGTAATAATCAAACAAAAATACATTAAAAGGTCTTCGAAGAATTTGTGTGTTAATTAAATATTTTCATACACGAGCGCGTAGAAATTGGAAGTTGCAAGACGAACCCACCATAGGGAAAAATAATCTGTTCCGAAGAAGGGCATTTCTGGGTTAATCGGTTTGTGAATAAACATAACTGAAGGATTCACATTTGACTCGTTGAAAATTCGTGTACAACTGCAAATTCGTATATTTTTTATAACTTAAAAAATTCAAAATGACCCATCATTATTTCTAAAACAACAATAAACTAAATGATATCTTTCCTGACAATTGCGATTATTGGCTATCCATTGGGCGAACTTGACATCCCAGTTTTCCGATTTAATATTCCTCAGCCGACCAGAAACCAATAGAAAGGATAGGTGGAAATTTACGATTTTTCTGCTTAATCGAGCACGAATGACTTACAGCCACCGAACGTTAATCTTTAGATAAAGTTTCGCTTTATACACTCCCGTAACTCTCCAGTCGCTCGGGTCTTGGCAGCTTGTTCCATTTCGTCCATTTTTAAAAAGGAAACACTTCAAAACCCCGAATATGGAAACGTTTCAACTGTTATATTTGCATGCAAAAGTTTTACCTCTTATTTGTATAGCTCTTATATAAATATATTTTAAAATTTCATTTCACACCCGTGAGTACTTTTGGAAAATGTTCTAAGTTAATATACGAGAATAGAGTGAAAAGTCAGATAATTTTCAGACAGAAGATTTTTATACTATGTATAAGGAATACGTTTAAGTAATGTCTGAATGATTGTGGCGAGTTCATATATTTTTTCTTTTTTTTTGGGTTTTTCCAAACGGAGACAAATTTCTCAGTGATCCTTTTCTGTAATAAATTCACCTAACAAATAAAATTTTAAAAATATAAACATGTTTTAACATGTTTTAAAATAAATACAAACTTTTAAAGTAAACGTAAAGAAAACAATTAAAAACGTTTAAATATTTCAATACACAATCAGTACAGGAAACAATCACACAGTAAACCTCACCTATATATATATATATATATATATATATATATATATATATATATATATATATATATATATATATATATAAAATATCAGTTCAATATGAAGAAATCGCCAACAATGTACTTCAAACGGCTGCTTCAATAGCACCAGAAGAAAAATGTCTCAAACAAACAAAAATCTCCAGTGAGACCATTGATTTAATGAAGAAACGGCGAGCAATGAGAAATGCAGGTAGTCCTTTTGGCAGGGTCGAGTACACTGAGCTCTGCAAAACTATAAGAAAACGTATCAGAGAGGACACGCGCCGATTCAATATGCAGCTAGTGCAAAAAACCCTGGAAGAGAACAAAGGAATTAACAAAGCTAAACAGAAGCTGAGAAACAAAAGAACGCAAATATATGCTTTAAAGCGTGAGGATGGCACAGTGTGCAGGACGCGTACCCAAATGTTAGAGATTGTCAGAAGATTTTATTCCCAGTTATATGAAGATCAGAGCCAGTCAGGGACAGCAATACCCACGGAAGAACAATATATAATACCAGATATCCTAGTGGAGGAAGTAACAAATGCTATAGAATTGATGAAGAACGGCAAGGCTCCAGGAAAGGATAGTGTAACTGTCGAAATGCTAAAAGCTGGTGGTCGGACGTTACATAAAACACTGGCAAAATTATACTCAAAATGCTTCAAAGAACAAAAAGTACCTGACTTATGGAAAAATGCAGAAGTGATCCTTTTACATAAAAAAGGAGCACAGGAAGATTTAAAGAACTACCGTCCAATAAGCCTCCTATCAGTGATGTACAAAGTTTTCACTAAGATAATTTCTAAAAGAATATTAAAAAAACTGAATGACGCACAACCAAGAGAACAAGCAGGATTCAGAAGTGGATTCAGTACAATGGATCACATCCAGGTTGTACAGCAGGTCATAGAAAGGCACAACGAATACACCATGCCACTGTGCTTGGCTTTTATCGACTACGAAAAAGCATTTGATTCCATCTCAAAGCATGCGATAATGGATGCACTGCTTAGCCAAGGTGTAGAGAGAGCCTATGTAAACCTATTAGAATCGATATATGATGGAGCTACAGCCACAATTCACCTTGATGATCTTGAAGTGGGAATTAATATAGAACGAGGTGTACGGCAGGGTGACGCAATATCGCCTATTCTTTTCTCGGCTGGCCTTGAAGAAGTATTCCGTAAACTGGATTGGGAACAGGATGGGGTAAAGATCAATGGTGCAAACTTAAACCATCTTAGATTTGCAGATGATATTATTCTCATTTCACAAGACCCAGAGGAGCTGCAAAGACGCATACAAGAACTGCAAAGGGCTGGCGAACCATTTGGCTTGAAAATAAACCTGAAAAAGAGTCAGGTTATGTTCAATAACTTCGCTCAGGACAGAAGAATTTCAGTTTTAGGAAGGGATTTAGAGATTGTGGACAGCTTTGTATATCTTGGGCAGAGGATTTCCATGGAGGGGAATACCGCCCGGGAGGTGGAACGGCGTGTTAAATGTGGCTGGCAGGCATTTGGTAGGCTCAACATAGTGTTTAAGAGCAGACTCCCACTTTGTCTGAAAAGAAAAGTATTCGATCAGTGCGTTCTACCCGTTATGACATACGGAAGTGAAACCTGGACACTCACATCGCAATCAATTCAAAAACTTCGGGTGGCACAGAGGGGAATGGAAAGATGTATGCTTGGCATTACAAGACGAGACAGAAAGTCCTGCGCATGGATCAGGGAACAAACAAAAGTCTGTGACATCATTGGAAGAGTAAAGCAGTTGAAATGGAGATGGGCAGGCCATATAGCGAGGCGATGGGACGACAGATGGACCAAGGCAATGCTGGAGTGGATACCGCTTGATCGCAAACGTCCGCGAAGAAGACCGAAAGCACGATGGACTGATGACATCGTTAAGTATATTGGACCCGAGTGGCAGAGGAAAGCCCAGGACCGTGAAGGTTGGAAGCATGCTGAAGAGGCCTTCATCCTGCAGTGGATCGATACGGGCTGATGATGATGATATATATATATATATATATATATATATATATATATATATATATATATATATATATATATATATATATATATATATATATATATATAAATATATACGTTAACTTTAAAAGTTTGTATTTATTTTAGAAGATTTTCATATATTTAAAATTTTGGTCGTGAGGCAAATTTATTACAGAAAAGATTCACTGAGAAATTTATCTCCGTTTGGTTTTTTGTTCTTACCCAGTGATTGTTTGTTTACATAAGAACCGATACTTTTTGAGTTTTAGATCGTGGCGAAAAACCCAAAAAGGAAAAAAATATATAGGAATATGTTAGCAAAACAAAATTATTACATTTGGGCGAAACCCGAATAAAAAATAATATTAAACGGTCATATATATATATATATATATATATATATATATATATATATATATATATATATATATATATATATATATATATATATGGAGTTTTTTATATGTATGGAGTATTTTGACTTCTTTGGACTGCGTCCAACGTGACATCAGTAGTCAGGAGTTATAGACTCCCACCGTTGGGTTCCACAATCTCATGTGGAACGTATAACAACCTGCGTCTCCGCCATAATGAACAAAAGTTAGTTGCTTGACCGGGAGGATGCCCCACCCATCAATCATTAGTGGAACCTGTTCCTGGCATTGGCCTGGCTGGTTCTGTTCGGGAACATTCTGTCACATCGGTTTTCGAGCACTTTTTCAGGTTATTGGCAATCTTGTGTCCGCGGTTATCCGGGTTGTGCTGGCGTCAATGGTTTCTGGTTTGTGGGCATAGACCGGAGATTTAGCGTGGCTCTAGGGAAGGTGATCTGGATGGGTTGAATCGCATAACCTTGGTGGCCGAATGACAAGTCCTCAAAAGACTCAGGTCAGGTCAGATCTTCAGACCTTGGCGAAATGTCTGCACGTTCCCAACAAAAGGGACACAAACGATCCGATTACATTATGATTACGATTTTATTACGTTATTACATTTTGATTTTTAAAGCATTTCTCGCGCATGAAAATATCGAGATGCTTGAAAAAGTGGAAGTCGGTAGGCAATAGGTCAGGCGAATATGGCGGATAGTCGAGAATTTCGTAGCCCAACTCAGGTAGCTTTTATGGTGTGGTCATTGAAAGGTGTGATCCAGCGTTGTCATGGAGGAAAAGGCAGGTTTCTCGGCTGTAATTGTCTCATCTAGGTTCAGGAAGCTGTGTTGAATCAGACCGGTCACAGACCAGTGTTGTGAAGCATTGTCGCGGTCCAATCACTGAACCAATCGTCACCGATTGACTTAAAAAATTCAAATTTCATCGCATGTCACAATCCGTTCGAAAAACGAATCGTTTTATTGCACATAAAGAAAAGCAGAGGACACCTCAAAACGACGATTTTTCTACTTTATCGAGTTTTTTTGACTTTCCAATCTCCTGCATATGGTTCGAAGTCGTGCATGCGTTACGCTTGATCTAGACGCAAACTCCCCGAATAGTTTTACGAGGATTGACTTCGACTAAGGCCCCTAAGTGGTCATTGTCAACATTCTCTCATAACAGCTATGAAATTTTTTAAATTGCGAGTTGTTTCAGCATCTGTTCGGCTCAATTATAACTGAAACAGTTTTATTTGCAGCATTTTTAATAAACTGAAGCATTTTTAATAAACCATTTTTTAACTTTGTCCTAAATGAATGAGTTTTTTTTTTAAATTAAGAATAATTAACCCCACACCTAGTGTAGTTGTCAAGATGAAAATGGGCACGCAATTTTCCAATAATAATTAGTATCAATAGTGAAGTTTTAACAAAGCAACAAAGTTTGTTTTAACAAAGGGCCAAGCCCTTTGTACTTGAAAATTTGACAGAAAAGAAATAGCAAACAATTTAATTCCTATAATTCTTGACGAAATATCCTTTATAAGCACCAATAAAACGATTGATCGTCAAACACGTTAAACGAAGCATAGAATAAAATATTTTAATGTACATTGTATACCAATTCAAATAAACACAATTTCCTATAACAAAAAAAAACATTAACTAACACATTGATGTCACTATAAACAGTTTTTACAACATTGGTTTTCACTGAAGAGTAACCAAAAACTAAACTTGGTAAATAGGGTTGAATGTCAGAATATAAATTCCCATTCCAAACGAAGCATGGAATGTTGTATACCAATAGAAATAAATACAATTTATTTAAATAATAAAAAAAAATCATTAAATAACCCATTAGTGTCATTATAATCATTCTTTAAATCGCTGTCTTTCAGTGAAGGGTAACCAAAAACAAAACTTTTCTGACGCGTTGCAAATAGGGATGAATGTCAGAATATAGATTCTTTCAACAACCCCTCAAATCATCCGGGTAAGAGACATTATAATACATTAACTTAATCCAATAATTCCAGAACAAACCTGACCCCTTCCTGCTCTCTTGGCATCGTTCCAGCCCTGACGGTAAAACTTTTCACCAACTCACCCCAAATTTGTATCAATCTTCTCCAGTTCAATCGCAATCTTACAATGGACGTCATCATTATAAAGCATTTCCGTATCTTCTCTTAAACATGCCTGTTCTCTACACTACCCCACCCGTTTTGCTCGCCCTTTGCCCCGTCTGCTGCCGCTGGAGACAATAATTAAAATATGTACGAAACCTGGCGCTGCGACCTTCGTATAAAACAAAATTGAGTTCATTATTCAACGTCACGGTGACGTCTTGAAGGTGGAGGGAGGATCGCTGGAAGGGAGGGGCTTCATTAATAATATTTGTCAAGTGGGAAGAGAAAAGTATTTGCCTTTTTGACGCTTGAACAATTTCTATTTTTTGGCTTGTTCAAGAACAGTGATTTTTCAGCGTAGAAAAACCTGTGGTTTATTTTGGGAAAATTTTAAAATTTACCTCTTGAGGAAGCTGGTTCAATAAATATACGAAGACATTTTAGATATAAAGGGTGTCCCAATAGGTACTTCTGGATATAAATTTAGAGCCGTTTTTCAACGACTTAACTTAGAAATTTTGACTTAGAAAATCTCGCATGTCATCTATATACCCCGCAATTTCATTATGGATAGTTTTAGGACGTACATTCTGTCAAACAGCTACCGGAAGTTAGTCAATAAAACACAAAATGTTTATTACTTTCCAAATTTATTGTAACGCCTTCAAAGTATGCCCCTTCCGAAATAATACCCTTACGCCAACAAATAATCTAATTGTAAAAACATTTCTTAAATGCATTTTCCGGAATCGACTTCAGTTCTCGCTGCAAATTCTCTTTTATGTTTTTTATCGACGGAGAACGGGTGCCTCGAAGTAATAATTTGAGTTTTGGAAACAGAACGAAGTCGGCCGGAGCCATATCAGGTAAATACGGTGGTTGTTCGATGATTTTCGTTGAATTTTCGGCCAAAAATTCGTTCACAATGAGTATTATGAGATTGTGTGTTGTCGTGAGGCAAAATCCATGAGTTTTCTTTGAATTCCGAGTGCACAATACCGCAATAATAAAAAAAAACAGTCAACATCACCCGAACTTTTGATCGACTTTGACGTGGTATTTTCGGATTCGACTCAGTTGGAAGGCACCATTCCGAAGCTTGTTGACTGGGTTGCATGTCAAACTCGTATACCCATGTCTCACCGCCAGTTACAATGCATTTTATGAATGTGGGTTTATTGACTCGTTCTCGCATGTCTTGAGTTTCTGAAGAAAGGCTTAAAATGGTAAGAATTGATTCGTGAGACACAGAAAGATCAGCTGTTATCTCTCTCAAACTTAAATGACGTATTAGTAATGTTTACTTCAGTTGAAGACGTTGATGACCGACCAGAGCAAGGCAAATCTTTTATACATAACTACATAATTCAAGTAATAATGTGTTATAACCGTTATTTTCATTAATAACACTTTTCTGGTAATAATATATTGTGAATAACATAATTTTCCTGGGGAAAAATTTAATTTTTTTTATCAATTGATTGTAGTTTACTGATGTACTTGTATACATATATTTATGTTGCACCACGATTGTATTTTTTTAGCATTTCTTCGCACTAATTGATAAGGGCAAAAATTCTTTCCACGACTATATATTCTTTATGCTTGTCATAGTAATGCCTAGAATTTTATTTTTAATAAGATTAATTCTTAAGAATAAGAATTAGAACTTCTTTTACTCTGCTGAAAAACTTTACTTAAAAATAAAACTTATGCCAGAAATAAGAAAATCAGCCCGATAAACGACTCTCTAATTGCTCGTTAATTAATTAACAAGCAATTAAGAAATCTTATCGAGAAATTAAGAAGAAATTGATTAGCTGGGTCAGTACACAATAAACTTGCCTTCGGGAAGAAGCAGCCGGTAATCGTTCCTAGCCAACATAATTAGCCAGCCAGAATTAGGAGGAAATTGAATTACAGCTCGGCAATCGATCGGTCACACACCAGTTTTAATTTCGAATTGGTTGCAACGAGATTGGTCCGCTCGAATTTTCTAGTTTACATTTAATTATTATCTAGTCTAATCAAGCAATGAATGAGAAAACTATTTATATAACGTTCCCCATTAAGAGACCTTTTATTCTTTAAAATTTCATATCTTAAAATTACTGCTGCGTAACCTGTGCGTTTTTTTCCTTTGTTTATAATTAAACGATTCACTCCTAAAACGAGATTTAATCCAATTTTGATATTTAACTCCAACAAATATACATTAGCTTCTATTTGAGTTCTTTTATATAATAAGTTATACTTTTAAGAACAATTTTATTATTGAATAAGTAAAGAAGAAGATAAATAACCAATTTACAAAAAAATGGCGAGTTAAAAGGAATACAACTTTGCTCCAACAGTCCGCAAATAACGAGAATTTGGCTCAAAAACTGACATTTTTTATCGGGAATAACTTTATCGACTAATACAAATACGACTACGACAAATCGACTACTGGTTCTATGGGGTTATTAAACTCAAAGAGATTTTACACTAAACACCGAAACACTTGTTTAAAGTTCTCGACGCACGTTTCGCTAACCATGTTTGCATCATCAGGAGATGATTTAATTACACCATTAGTACGGATTTTCAAAAGAGGATCATACTTGATGGCTCATGTCCGACATTTTTTATTATTTTTTTTGTTATTAATTTAAATTATTCATAAAAGTACTATGTATATGTGTAAAATACAAATTATTTTATATATTTAATAACTGCGTTAAAAAAATTAAACATATTTTTCCTAGCGCCAAGTTGGTGTAACCAAAAAACACAAATATAAATAACGAACAAAATAATAAAAAGGAATAAAACATTTTTTTAATTTGTTATCTATCACTTTTATTTTTAAACAAAAGTTCAAATTTATGTTCTTTGATTCTACTCTGAAAATTTCTGCCGGTTTGTCCAACACAGCAGCTACTGCACTCGTTGCAACTTAACATATAAACTCCAGATTTTGTATTTGCTGAAGTTTTATCTTTGGCATAAAAAATGAATTTACTGGTTGATTGGGTGGTTTTAAACGCTATTTGCAAATTATGTTTCCTCAAAGAGCGAGCAGACGGATCTCCGAAATTCCCCACTATTTAAAATATTATAAAAAATTAACCCCAATAAAAGTATAAAATTTGATACATAGAATAAACAGTCATCGTTTAAGTAGTAAGTCGTTTTATGAAACTATAGTCATACAAAATTTTGTTTAAAAATAAAAGTGATAGATAACAAAGTAAAAGAAAAATATTTTATTCCAAAGTAACGGACAAATCAATCAATAATTACAAATAAAATTATTAGAATAATATTTCGGTTTAATATGCAAAGAAAGTATTGATTTCCGGTATACCAAATTATATTTGTAGAACATGTACACAATCTGGACAATGCCCTTACATAATTAGGTACCACAAAAGAGAAATAAGGAATAAAAAATGGAAAGGGGGCATTCACCGGAAACCATTATAACGCAAATGATTCGTCATTCTGTCCTGAAATAAAACGAAAGATGGCGACCTAACATATCTTACGGTGCATATTTTAAAAATCGTTTAACGATTTAAAAACCAAATCGCCCCAAACAGTTCGTTATTTTGCATATAAAGTAGCGAAAAGGTCGACCCGATCGCTCTTATGTAAAAAACGTGTTTTCGCCGGTTTAGCATAAAATTTGATCCCGCTCGACCTCAAAACAATCCAAAACTTATTCGGTGCGTCGACATTATACATCTTTTTATGTTCAATTTTAGATACTTCTTGTCTTATCTGTATTAAATGTTTATACTTAACACATCACTCAATAAGTTCGTAGGATGACTAATAAAACAATAAATTTTAGATCAATTCTTCTGTTGAAACCTTCAGTGTGAAACACTAAACTCACAGAGATTTATCATTAAACACCATATTATTTTAAAGTGATCCGGTTCGAAATCTCAATAGTAATCTAATTGTCAGAAATAATACTGAGGACTTAAATAACATATAATAAATTAACGGTTTATTTTTTCCATCAGACACAATAAAAAATGAATAACTCAAAATTTTTAGAACATTAAAAAGCTAAAGGTAAAAAATTCATAACACATGTCAAAGTCAAAACTATGTCAACTAAACACTAAACAAAAAATAATCATTAATTAGCTCGATTGAAGCAAAACTACTTACAAATATTCTAATTCTTGTCAAGACATTGGATCACGACAAAAAAGTATGGTTTGAAAAAAGCTTTTTGTAGATGTATTTATGAATGTGGTAAGAATTATCACTTATTGAATGAGCATAGATCATTGGTATTTGTTATCCTACCTTCACATGTTCTGCTGTTATTATCTTGATGATTAAGTCGCAGTTATCTGAAAAAAAAGACTGATTTTAAAACATTGTTGTTCACTTGATACTTTATCGAGCTTACTAGGTATGCAGGGAATTTTAAAGATTTTAAAACTGTCAATTGTGTCAACTGTCAAGTGTCGTTTTATGTGTCAACAAAATTAAATAGGTCATTGTCCACACTCAATCATTAAAAACTGATATGAGGATTTTAAAAATAAACGAAACATTGACCATTGTTGAGAGACGATGTCCAGGAAATTAAGTTTTTCCCACTTCTATTATACAAACCTCCGGCCAAAATTTTTCGAAAATTATTTTGTTTTGCAGAATAATCTGCACATACGTAAGTTTCTCATTACCCTGGAACTTTGACTAAAAACGATTGGAAAATTATCCAGACCATATAGGTGGTTATAGATAACCCATCATAGCAGAGGGGTTATCCATTACTGCATTTAATCAATACGTCGTTGTCCAGTAGTCCAGTTCCAAGGAATGCGAAAGTGAGCATCATTGTTCCAATACCAAAGGTTGAAAACCCTGTATTAGCAGAGTATTTCAGGCCAATCAATCTATTGCCGATTGTTGACAAAATATTGGAAATAGTGGTGTGTAGACAGTCGCGTAGGTACTTTGAAAATCAAAATTACATTTATGAGGGACAATCGGGATTTCGAGATAAACATTCATGCGAGTCTTCTTCTTCTTCTTGTCCTGGAGGTTAAGTTGACCCGAAGGCCCTGACTTGTATTCACTGATTTTTCGAACGTCACGACAATGTCGCTTGTTCGAAGGGTTTTAGCTGCCGTCCTTTAGGCATGGAGGTGATGACCGAAGAGGATGGTCATACTGGGGCAACGGCCGGCAATGAAGCTGCCGTGGCTCTGATTAGCGGATTGTCCGAAAGGGACGCCGTCGCTAGGAATTTGTCCAGAAGTCTGGACAGGAATGTCTGAATCACTGGTATGTCAGTTTCCCGATGGATTTGCGCATTCCTTACAAACCATGGGGCACCTACTAACGTGCGAAGAACACGTGACTGGAACGATTGCAGAATTGCAATCGACGTTGGGGGGAGGTACGGAAACCAGGCCTGAGATCCGTAGGTGAGGACGGATCGGACCATGATTTTATACAAGGTTATTCGGATGTTCAGCGAGAGCTTACTTTTGCCGTTCATTAGGGGGTAAAGCAGACGAGCCATGGCTCTTGCTTTCCCGGTTACCTTCTTTAGGTGCGGCACCCACGTGAGGGCCTTGTCGAACTCAAGGCCCAGGTAGTGTGCCGATCTGGCCCATTTGATGGGGACTCCGTAGATGCGGATATTCTGTCTGATTATCGGCTGTCTTCTTGTGAAGAGGACAGCCTGGGTTTTGCTGCGATTTATTGCTAGCCTCCAATAGGCTAGCCATTTTAGGGCTTTTAACGTCTGCCTTTGGAGCCTGGTTGTGATCAGCCAGGTTCCGGTGGCTGACGTATAAAAAGCGGTATCGTCAGCATAGAATGCAGTCTTTACATGCGGAATTTTAGGAAAGTCCGCCATGTAGACGTTGAAGATTACTGGGGCAAGAGGGGATCCTTGCGGTACTCCCGCTTCGATTCGCTGGACTGAAGACAAAGTACCATCGACGAGCACTTGGAAGGTGCGTCCAGTCAGGAACGATGCCAATAGCTTGACTAGGTCTGTTGGTATACCCAGCCTGAGCATCTTGACTATGAGTCCGAGATGCCAGACTCTGTCGAAGGCTTGCGAGAGGTCTAAGAAGACTGCTCCCGTGTGGCGCCTACCACCGAAACCCTGCCTGATTTCCGTCGCGAGCCGTGCCGCCTGGTGGACGGCCGCATGCCCCCTTCGGAAACCGAGCTGTTCGTCCGGCAGTATGTTCTTGTCGGCAAGAACGAAGTTGAGAGCGCGTAAAATCGCCCTCTCGACGACCTTGCCGAGTGCGCTAAGCAAGCTAATGGGTCTATAGCTACTTGGCTCTCTTGGGCTTTTTCCTTTTTTCAGGATTACTATGATTTGGGCCTGTTTCCATATAGCTGGAAAGTGCTGAAGTCTGAAAGAAGCGTTGACAATATTTGCCAACTGAGCTATCTGCTTGTTTGGTAGCCGTTTCAGCTGCATCGGAGAGATACGGTCGCGACCAGGAACTTTTCTAGATTTCAAACCTCGGATAATATCGTGTATTATCTTCGGCGAGACTATTTGGCTGATCAAGTAGCCGGGATTAGGAGTTCCTTGGTAAGATAGAATTTCTTTCCTGAACTGTTCAACTTTAGTCCTCTTTTCGGCTGAAGGCCGAAGAGAGGTCATCTGCTTTTGGTAGGTCACGGCGAAGAGCTCCGCTTTTTCCGCCCCCGTGACGGCGTGAGTATCACCCGTCCTCAGGGGAGGAATCGGCGCTCTCGCCTTTCCCACCAAGAGATTGGCCGTTTTCCAAATCGATCGATCGGCCCTGTCGATTGACGCTAGAAAATCGTCCCATCTGTCGATCCTGAACTCTTCGAGAGCCCGTAGGGACTCCCTTTTGGCTTCGTTTGCACGTCGCCCGAGCTCAGGGTCGCCAGTCAGTCGATAGCGTCTGTATAGTCGGTTTTTCAGACGGATCTTCTCTTTTACCTCGGACGGAATGTCTAAGGTGGTCCGAGAAGGGTCCGTCTTGAAGCTAGTCGCCACTTTCGTGGCTTCTAATATATCTTTAGTTAGTTTCTCGACCGCATCCTCTAGCTGCTGAACGTTATCAATGCGCGGGTTGGGCCCGCTGTTTTGCAAATGCTCTTGGAATTTGCTCCAACTGATGTTAGATACCTTTCGCGGTGGGAAGGTGTCCACCTTGGTACCTATGGTTAGAATGACCGGGTAATGATCCGACGTAAGCTCGTGAACAACCTGGACGGTGCAATGATTCGTTAGATTTCTCACGATGAAGAAATCTAAGAAGCTGTCGAGACGGGATGGTTCGTCCGGGACAAGCAGGTTCAGCCCGTATCTATCCGCCATAGATAACAGGTCAGCGCCCCTCTTGTTTATCCATCTCGAACCCCACACTTGGTTATGAGCGTTATAGTCCCCTCCAATGATGAATGGAGTGTTGTTAGTCAGGAACCTGCTCACTTCACCTGAATCGAAGTTGTTGCAGGTTCTCTGGTACCATGAAGATAGGTTTACTGGACTACCTTCTAGAGCCACTTGGACCGACATCACCTCTGAGGAAGTAAGGCCCGTCGGGGGCAAAAGGTTGTGTCTGATTCCTCTCCTGACGAGAATCATCAGACCACCCTTCGCTCCGCCGAGGCGATCCTCCCTATAGCAGCAAAAGTTCCTCACGCCGAACCGTTGGCTCGGCTTGAGGAAAGTTTCCTGAATCAGGGCTACGTCGATGCCGTGGTCTTCTAGAAACGCCGTTAATTCCAACTTTTTCCCGCTCAGGGAGTTGGAATTCCAAGTCACAACGCGCAATGAATCTTTATTGTTCATTGGCGGTTTGATACATAGCTAAAGCTGCGTTCAGTTGCTGCTGTACCATGGCAGCCATCTGACGCATCATGTTCTCCATCATTGCGGAGAAGTCCGGCAACTGGATTTTTGGGAGAGTGGCCTGTGTCGGGGCGACCGTCGCCTCGACCGGGGTTTTCCTATTTGTTTGAGTCCCCCAGACGAATGTAGGGGGTGGAATCTTCGGCGGAGTTTTGACCGGAGGGGCTTCCTGTGTTTTCTTGCCCTCCAACCTGTTCGGGGGTTTCCTGGGGCAAGTTTTCGCGTTTGCTGGGTGGGGACCACCGCAGTTAACGCATTTAGCCGGAGTGTTCCTCGGCTTTTTGCAGTCTTTTGAGGCGTGGTTCATCGAGCACCTCATGCATTTTGGTGGGGCGTGGCACTTCTTGGCCGTGTGCCCATAGACCTGGCAGTTGAAACACTGCGATGTCTCACCGTTAGATTTTACACTCTCGACTTTAATTTTCTGGTGCACCAGATACTTTAGATTATATATCCCCTTTTGTGTCTTGGGGAGGATGACGTGAACCATGGCTAGTGGTCCCTTGTTATTTCTCCATCTCTGGACTTTGGATGGAGTGAACCCTAGTTCGACGAGCTCTTCTCTGACCTCGTCCTCCGTGACCGTTTCCACGATGTTGCGGAGCAAGACATGGAGCTGCTTCTCGTCTTTTGAGCAGAACGTGTGATAGGGAATTTTTTCCCCATCCAAGAACGCCGTCAATTTCCTATAATCGGTTGACGATCTAGGCTGAATTTTGACCCCTTCAGGGCGATTCAGCGCCTTGTCAGTGCCGATTTTCTCTTTTAAAATGAAGGTCATTACCTTCATGTACTGCGCTTTGCTGCGTAGTATCACCGGCGGGACTTTTTCAGTCTTCGCTGCCGGTATTTTCTTGGTGGTGGCCTCTTTGGCTACCGGGGTTGGTTTTGCGCTAGGGCCCGCCTCTCCGACGGGTCTTTTCTTCATTGCCTGTTCTGGCTGCCTCTCTTCCTCGGAGGACGGCCTATTTCGCTTGGTGCAGCGCCTTTTTCTGCCGGTGCTGACCTCGAAATCACTGTCTGAAGAGTCTCCGCCATTGGAGACTGCTTCAGCTTCACTTCCTTCCTGTTCCATTCTGGAAACCACGGGAAGTTTATTCACTGTTTTGACTCCTTTTGGCGATTTTAATGGAGGGAAATCGGCCTCGCTCAATTTCCCGTCGCCAGCGGTTGTTGTCTTTCCCTCCTGCTGTTTGTCGCAGGCCGCCTCTTTATCTTGTTTAGGCGCCGGCCCGTTGGTGCGGCCAGTATCCTTTTTTAATATTTTTGCCGACCCTTTGGTGGTGGCGGTCTCTTTTTGGGGAGAATTTTCCGTCCCGTTGGTGCGGGCGGTCTCTGTCCTTTCCATTTTGTCTACTTTCGCATTTAGCGAAGCCACCTGATCTCTGAGTTGTTTAACGAGCTCCTTTAGCTCGAAAATAGTCTCATTTAACCCGTGATTGTCGCTACGGGCCTGCGCTAATTCAGCCTGAAGGGCCATGATGACGTCATCGGGTCCGTTGGACGGACCCGGCAACACGAAAGCCATTTATGCCAAACAATGTACACAGTAAAATATAAAATGCAATATAAATACACAAAAGCAGCGCATAAGGCGCTGTAATGAAAATTTAAATGCCTTAAGATATTATTTATGCTTGATTTATGCCCAGAGACTATCCTATCACTTACCGGCCAGGATCGTCGAGGAAAACCTGTCAAAAATAATCCCAACACTCTCCACTTCACTCGTATCGCACTAAAGCGATATAATCCGCACTAAAAACTTTGGGAAAATAGGCCGTTTCTAAAGAAACAACCTAATTCCAGAATATTCTTTATTAGATGCCACGTGTAGCTGCACTTGGATAGTATCAGAACACATTAACCAATGGGAGCGCAGGAAATACGTCCTCACTGTACGAATGCTTCTGATTGAATGATTCATGCGAGTCTACACTGCAACATCTTTGTACGAAATGGCGCCAAGATATTGGTGACGATAATGTTGTGATTGGTGTATTTGTGGACCTGAGACGTGCATTTGAGACTATAAACAGAGAAGATCTGATTGTGAAGCTACAATGTTACGGAGTGAAATCTTGTGTTGTAAAATGGCTTAAACATTATTTGAGTGACTGCTTTCATCGAACAAAAGTAAATGGTGCTATATCAGGAATTCTGGAAAATGATATTGGTATCCCACAAGGGAGCGTACTAGGTCCTTTTTTGTTCCTTATATACATCAATGATCTGTATAAGATTTTTAAAAAATTAGACTGAAATTTGTTTGCAGACGATACGCTCCTTTCAATAACGGGACAGAATTATGCCAAACGGGGAAAAATATTAATTTAGAACTCTCTATATTAGATAACACTGGGCAACAATTTGAAAAAAATTTCTGTTGAGTCCGATATTTAAGCTGCTTTGTACGTAAATTGGCATGCTAATTCCAAAACATTATTTAGTTTTCTTCCGGCGAACCGGCGAACCTTCTTCGACCTAGGAGTGGGGGCGTGAGTGACGTTGCGTCATCCAAAACTAGTTCGGTCAGTTACGCATGAGATGCTAAAGAACGCGGGTCTGCGTCGCTCTGATATAGTGAAGTCAAAGTATACATACACAACTACAGATTTTCGTTATGTCTGCCTTTGATAGTTCTCGTTGTAAGTGCTTAAACAGCCCTGATTCATTTTGTTATATATGTGGCAGTTTTACCATCCCGATTCAACGGACTAATATTAGTACATTTGTCAGGCAAGCCTATTTTGCTTATTTTAAAGTGAAAATAGGTGACCAAGATAAATCATGGGCCCCTCATAAAGTGTGCAAGCAGTGTGTAGAGAGTTTACGAATGTGGACGAAGAGAACACGTAATAAACTATCGTTTGGTATACCAATAGTTTGGCGAGAGCCCAAAGATCACTTAAGTGATTGCTACTTTTGCATAGTGAAAACATCAGGATTCAACAAGAAAAACAAACATAAAATTGAGTACCCTAGTTTACCGTCAGCTATACGCCCTGTGCCTCATTCAGCTGAAATTCCAATGCCAGTTTTTCAAGAATTACCTTCTTCAGAAATACAAGAATGTAAATCAAGTGAAGATCGAAGTAACTCCACCGACGAAGAATTCAAAGTTTCCAATGATTCTATTCGTAAAGGATTCAATCAACATGAGTTAAACGATTTAGCACGAGATTTGGGACTATCCAAAAAAGCATCGGAATTATTAGCATCAAGACTGCACGAAAAAAATTTGCTTGACAAAGGAGCTAAAGTCACTTACTGTCGATCCAGAGAAAGTGAATTTAGGCAGTACTTCAGAAATAATGACGGATTTGTATATTGCCAGAACGTAGAAGGTTTAATGAAAGAATTGGCCATTTCTAACTATAACGCAACTGAATGGCGATTGTTTATAGAGAGCTTAAAGTGTGTTCTCCTACATAATGGAAATTTATACGGTTCAGTCCCAATAGGTCATTCGGTTTCTTTGCGTGAAGAATATGGCGACATAAAGAAAGTTATTGACTTGTTGCAATATAACATGCACCAATGGATCATCTGTGTTGCCCTTAAAATGGTCTGTTTCCTTCTTGGCCAGCAACACGGGTATACCAAGTATCCCTGTTTTTTGTGCATGTGGGACAGCAGAGCTCGTGAGAAGCATTGGGTGCAATCCAACTGGCCGCCAAGATCTGACCTAAGACCTGGTGATCCAAGCATTTTAAATCAGACACTTGTCGAGAGAAAAAACATTGTATTTCCGCCTTTGCATATAAAACTAGGTCTCATGAAGCAATTTGTTAAGGCTTTGTCAATTGAAGGAGACTGCGTTAAGTCGCTTAATATCATTTCGGCACTCCCTAGCCTGTCATATGAAAAGATAAAGGCTGGTGTGTTTGAAGGTCCACAGATTCGGCAACTCGTTAAAGATGAAAATTTCACTGAAACAGTGACCGAACTTGAAAGGAATGCTTGGCTGGCTTTAAAAAATATTGTTAAAGACTTTCTTGGAAATACACGAGCCCCGAATTACATAGAAATTGTTCAACAACTCTTGGAGAGCTTTAAAAAGCTTGGTTGCAACATGAGCATCAAACTGTATTTCTTACATAGTCATCTTGCTAACTTCCCAGAAAATCTTGGTGCTGTTAGTGATAAACAGGGCGAGCGATTCCAACAAGATCTAAAGGTTATGGAAGCGCGGTATCAAGGTAGATGGGATGTCAGTATGATGGCTGACTACTGTTGGAGCATCAAGCGAGAATGTCCACAAACTGAGCACTCCAGGAAAAGCTATAAGAAGAAAATTTTACCATAATATCTTTTATTTATTTTTTGTATAAACACAATTTAACTTTTAATAATATGTTAACCTCTGTATGAATAAAATATTCTAATCTATTTGGTCAGATCTCACCTTATTTCCTTTCGAATGTACTGAAAGATTTGGATTTACAACTATGTGTACTAAAGGCGAGGTCGTTGATGACGCCAGTGATTTATCATTAGAAGAGGCATTAAAAGGGTGCAAAAAGAAAAAGAGAGTTGGTTAAAAGCTATGAAGACCACGTACTACATAATAAACGAGTGTCCCCGGAGAGTTTTCGTTGATGGCCTCATCGAATTACACTGAACATCTGCCTCAGCTGTGCAATATATTCTTAGTTTAGATTTATTGTTGTAATATTTTGTATTTCTATGTTTGGTTTGTTGTATATTCGATCTTGCTTTCATTCTTGATATGTCATATAAAATAATAATAATAGCCCAGCAAGAAACCTAATGCGGTTAACAGGCAAAAAAAGGTATAAAAAGTACTTTCTGATACAATAATTTACCTTACCTACATGCCGAACATTAAAGAAATTGCATTGTGTAATAAATTTTTAGTACGAAAGCTAGATGGAGATAAAACCAGTGTTAGTAACTCATCATGTTAGGTACCTCAGCATCTGCGTTTCTTTATTAATTAATTCATTATACGATCAAACAGTAAAGAGTTTAGATTCCACTGATTCCATTTCGGTTTGATTGAGTTAAAGATTCCAGTAACTTTAATGGGATCTATCAACATGTCATCTACTGTTGATTCAACTATATTATTGGGGTATATAGGGGTAAACAAAAGTAACAGACACTCTGAAGAATTGTCCAATGGCCGAAACGACACGCGCAACCGTTTAAGATCAGGTTGCAACGTGCTCGCGCATTTAGGTTGTGTTAGAGGATGCTCAAGGCGGACACATACCTCCATTATTTGTATTTCCGTTGAAGCAATATCAAGACCACATGATACGTGAAGTTCCTATTAAGAAGCCGATTTTTTGCTGTTTTTGGAACACTTTAAAAATCAAAGCAATCCCACTATTGATGGCCCACCAAGCCACTGGGATTGTGAGAGAAGCATTTTCTCTTGACGTCACCGATAAAAATGCTATTGCTGGTTTTACCTGCACTGGTATAAGTCCATTTAATAGGAGTATCTTTACCTCAGTTGACTTTATACCTTCTTCTGTGACGGATCGTCTCTTGCATAATAATAACGCAATACGAGCATCAGCCCTCGAAGTTTATCGCATGATTAAAACAAATGATCTTGCAGAATCAGGACCAAACGATGTTAATCAGCTATTAAATCAAGACCTAGTGCGTTACATGAATCTTTTACATAACTAATTTCTTTTTCACCCCAAGATATAAGATCTCTACCGCGAGCTGATCAAGATCCGAATTAAAAAGAGATTGTAAAAAACGTAAAACTACAATACTCCCAGACACTCCGGAAAAAGAATTCTATTGAAGAAGAATATAACTAAAGAAACAAAGCTGTATCCAAACTGATACAGGAAAAAGCAAGAGATAATCACCATCTATAAAAGGAAATAGCAGGGAAAAGAAAACGAGCAACCCTCCTGGAAGCAAAGGAAATTATTCCGTGTAAATATTCCGAACAAAGATTGTCTACTATTAATAGATAATTTACTCATAAAAAATAACATCAATTCAATTATTAAGCAACATATTTTAGAACTCTTTAGCTTATGCATTAATGAAAATTATTTACAATTTAATAACGTTTTTACAAACAAAAGGATGGTCTAGCAATGGGTTCTCCACCAGGCCCTTTATTATCAGAACTGTTTATGTCAAACTTTATTACTTTGGTTTAGATAAGTAGACGACATTTTGGTTTATTATATTGGAAATGACAGGCAAGACACATTCAATATCCAAACAAAATAATAAACCAGAATTTAATATCTATAGAAAACCCACATACTCAGATATAACAATTACAAAACAATCAATCCACCCCATTACACATAAATATGCTGCATATAAGTCTATGGTCCATCGAGTTTTCACAATTCCACTATCTGAAAATAATAGAAAAATAGAACTGCAAAAAATAAAACTAATAGCACAAAATAACGGTTTCAAAGAAAAAGAAATTAGTTACTTAATAAATAAAAAACGAAAACAGTTACTAATTCATCAAGTATATCCAAAAGTAAAACAAACAAATGATAAAAAGTACTGTAAAATTTCCTATTTCGGTCCAATTTCAGAACAAATAGCTCGCTCCTTGAGGAAACATAATTTGTAAATAGCGTTTAAAGCCACCCAGTCAACAGGTAAATTATTTTTTTAATGCCAAAGATAAAACATCAGCAAATACAAAATCTGGAGTTTATATGTTAAGTTGCAACGACTGCAGTAGCTGCTATGTTGGACAAACCGGCAGAAATTTTCAGACCAGGTACAAAGAACATAAATCTGTATATATATATATATATTAAAGAAACAACACTCTAATTTTGCGAATCATTTCATAGATACCGGACATATATTTCCCGAGATTACAAATTTGAAAATTTTACATACAGCGCCCAAAAGTAAAAAATTAAAATTTTAGAAGCTATAGAGATTTATAAATATAATAAAGATCCGTCTAGCCAGCTATTAAACGATCAGACGAATCTCCGAAATTCCCCACTATTTAAAATATTGTAAAAAATTAACCCCAATAAAAATATAAAATTAGATACATAGAATAAACAGCTGTAAAACCTTAGTTTTAAAGTAGTGTTTGAAAATGTAAAGTCGTTTTACGAAACTATAGTCACACAAATTTTGTTTAAAAATAATAGTGATAGATATCAAAGTAAAACATTGTTTTATTTCTTTTTAGCAGTAATTCTGATGAAGAAGATTGCTTTGGCTTCGTTTGTTTTAAGTTATTCAGCAATAGTTTACCAAACGAGAAGTGGATGAAATGTGTTGATTGTAAAAAATTATCTGATGATGCGTGCATCAAAGATGATTTATACTACATGTGCCATAATTGCTAGTCGGAATAGAAACATTAATACTATTACTAAAGTTGATCTCATTATTTTAATTAAACAATTATTTCATATAAGAATTTATTATATTTTTTTGTTATACTTGAGAATAATACTTCATGTTTCATTTCTTTTTTTTTTCTAATTAGTTTAATAAAAAATTTAATTCAGTCTTCGCAAGACCTTAACAGTGTTACTTTGTATCCCTACCGTGCTACTTTCGTCCTGATTCTGGAGAAGAAAGTAACGATCGACATTTTTTTTTTGTAGCTTTGTAAATATTAGAAATAAAGAAGTACTAAATAAAATTGTAAATTACATTTGTAGAGTATAAAGGAAAGTTTCATAAGGCTAACTCAATTTTATCGAAAACATAATGAATAGCCAGAAATCGAAGTAAAAGTACACTTTGTACTTTTAATTTTGTGCCCGGTCTCCCCTGTCGTCGATCGTTTTTACTAGATCCATGGCAATATGTCTCCAATGTGGTTCCAACAGGACGGCTCCACATGTCATACAACCAAGGCAATAATATATTACAATTCGGGAGAAAATTATTTCGAGAATTGAGAAAATTATTTGAAAAAATAGTCGGAAATTGGATTGATAGAACCATGTTAAATTAAAATTAAATTAATTAAATTGATAATTATAATTAAAAAACCAGATTAAATCATCTCCTGATGATAACATGATTAGCGAAACGTGCGTCGAGAAGTTCAAAAAAAGCTATTTGGTGTTTAGTGGTAAATCTCTTCAAGTTTAGTGTTTCACACCAAAGGTTCCAATAGAAGAATTGTTTTATTTGAATTTAGAGTTAGCACGCTTAAAAAAACACCCTATATAAAAATTGTAAATGTGCTTTACTTCATATATACCACGATATAATAAATACTAAGGTAAGATATTGCGCATGGTAGGCGGAGCTTTGTTGGCGGGAATACGTCATCCATTGAGTAAAATTCGAACATCATAGTTTTGACATATAACAAGTTCACTAGAAGTTTATGTACGGCGTTTGTGTGGTGTTAATCTAAAATATTCAATAATAACAATGCGTTGTGCTGTGTTTGGGTGTAACTCCGACAATCAGTCGAAAAAGAACCCTTGTGATGTGAAGTGTCAAAAAGACAGGATAAATTTAACCTGAAAAGAGCTTGTATTTGTTCGAAACACTTTTTAAATAGCGATTTCAAGGAAAATCTTCAACATAAATCGTTAAATTACACACCAAAAAGTTACCGAGGATTGAAGGATGATGTTGTACCGACTCAAAACCAGGCATTTAGTTCTAAAAAACCAGTCGTCACCGAGTTGTTGACCAGGTAATTATCACAATAGAAAAATAATTGAAATAGAAATTAAACCCAAAAACATTGAATCATGTTTATAAATTTGTTGTTTTAAAAAGTATGGTGTTTTATTTATTTATGCTTGATTAGATGTTGGGATGGTGGTAGAAATAGTAATGATGGTGATGGTAGTAATAATTCTAATATTCCATGTTTATACCCCAGATTTGCCAATAAGTGGTTCAATGATAAAGAAATTCGACTACAAAAATGATCCACTTATGTTGAACAGTGCTCATGAAGGAGATATTGACGAGGATCTTCATGAACTTGAATATGTTGGACTCGAACATTTAGCTGTATATTTATGTTTCAAGTAAAACGATTCCAGTTTAGTGCTGGGGCACGTCCAAACATACCTGGACCGATCATTTAAGAGAAGGAGGTTTACACAAACCTTCTGAAGATTTTCTTTCACAAATGAAACAGCTTGAACAAATTTTTAAGTATATTAATGGAGAATCCTTGACCAAAAATTATTTGAATAATTTGCATTGCATTTAAATTTACAATGCATTTAAATTGTCTAGCAACGAAGATATTTGAATTTTACTCAACGAGGGACGTCATGCGCAAACCGGACGCATTTTGGTTATCGGGAATATCAGGCCCTGATATATAAATTTCATACATATGGTACAGTACATCTAATTGTAGGTGTTTCCATATTGCGAAAAATCAGAGTACTCTGTTGGCGGCATTCGATTTTTCTAGGTTGTTTTGTGTATCGTGAATATTTCATATTTTGCTTGAATTTATCTATACAATCGGCCCGGCGGCCGAAACGTAATCGATAAATGTCATCTGACGCATATGGCAGTGTACGCGGGGTCATCTTATGACACATCGCAACATAAATATTCATCAGTATTGTCATTTAGACCGTTGCACAAAACATAAATCATTTATTGACCAGACGGTTTTCGAAAAACAGTCAATTTTTGCTCATTTGCATAGAGCGGGGTCGCTGCATTGATAACTAAATAATATTTATCAAAAACATAGGCTCACAAAATACAAATGATTGTTGGGAACGTTTTCAATGCAGAATATAAAATTTATAGCATAGTATGAAAAGTATTTAGGTTAATCTAAACTCAAATAGATTTGCTCCTTCACACAAATGATTTTTTTTAACTTCTCGGTGCGTTTCGCTAACCATGTTAGCATCATCAGGATATTATTCAATCCTGACGATGCTAACATGATTAGGGAAAAGCGCGTCGAGAAGTAAACAAAGGCAATTTGGTGTCTTCATTGTTTTACTCCCGTAAAGAGTTTAAATCACTTCAAAAGGTTTTGTGGCTTGTTATTTGACTCAGTACAAAATGAAATGGTTCAAATAGACGCTCGGTTATGGAAGAACTTCTGTATATGAACTATTCGCTACAGTGTGTAGTAGAAACTGAATATCTGGGAAATATCTGGGGAAACATTATCTTCACCCAATAATTCACACTGAATCTAATAAATGGCTAGATCTACGAGAATGAATTAAATATAAACCGGAAGTTTACAATAAAATTTCTTCAGCCAATCAGCTCAGTCGGTAAGGTTCTCACCACCGTTTTCTCGACTGGAAGAGTGTTTTGCTAATTGATTTTCTATTTGATCGATGTACGGTTACGGGACGCGGGGTTCCCATCAAAAAACGTCCTCCTTTTCCATCACAACGCAAAGCGCGGTTTTGATGAAGGAAAAACTGAAAAATATGCACTGGGCACTGCCCAGATTTGTCACCCTGTGATTATTTTTTGTTTGCGCCTTTAAAAGCTGCACTAGGAGGGGTACAATTCGACAACAATCAATATGTTGAGGACTATTGGTTGGTGACCAAAACTCATAGTTTCTACGAGCAGGGAATTCACTAGCTTCCAAACCGCTTTGAAAAATGCGTAGAACAAGAAAGAAACTATGTCGAAAAATGATCAATATTTTTTTTGGTATTACTTTATTAATACTAAATATGTATAAAACAATCCCGGTATATATTGGATTCAGCCTGGTATAACGTAGATGGAACTGGTAGTTTTTGGAAATTGCTTTCTGAAAAAAAATATTGATAATGTATGATACCAAAACGCTCCCTGTCACCAAAATGTAAAAACAAAGCTTAGTTTATTCCCTTGTACAAATGCTAATGCTACTAGCAAATGCTAATTAATGATAATGTATAAAAATCGGTTCTGTAACTCATTCAGGGAAACAATGGTTGCACGTCATCAATCTAGAAAAATCTATGGCCAATTTAAATCCATAAGAAAGAAAAAAATATTTAAAGTTCGAAGCACTCTCTTTGCTTCTCCCTTCTCTTGAGCCCGTGGATCACATTCTGTTTCTGTGAATGCCCTGTCCTAACATTAGGTTTGTGGTTCTGAACAGTGTTGTCGGTCTAACACAACTGTCTTCGTCGAATTTGTCATTTTCGTGTTCTGATCGTTTTTGAGTTGTGCCTTCAAACGTTTCGAATTATTTTTACTGCCGTCTTTGTTGTTTCAGCTATTTTCTGGGTTAATTTTTATTTTCTGTTTTAGTTCTGTAGTAAAGAATCTGCGATTATAATTGCAAAACCCTAAAACAGTCGGTGTAAGCAACTTGCCTCGTCACTTATCAGTCATAGAGGGACTCCTCTTTTACCATTAAGCTCTGAGGCAGAGGTATGTATTAATAACTTAGTAGATCTTATGGTTAATTGGAGTTATTTTAGCGAGTTTCAGCTAATAACGAAATCATAAAATCACCGAAGAAAAAGCGTTTACATCCAAAACGAGTAACTAATCTGGATCATCTTGATGTGGACTCAATTCGCTATCAAATCTATGAAATGTATAAAAAAAAGTGAGTAGATTTACATGGTATTTATGAAATTTTATTGAACTATTTTAAAATGAACGGTTAATTTTGAAAGTATTGATGAAAAACTATAGAACATGCAGCTTTTTGATAGATGTAAAACTTCACTTCATACAGTTCTAAAAGAAGTTGGTTTCAAACGAAGTAAGGATAATCCACGAAGGGCCCTGATGGAACTTCCAGATATTGCCTTTGAACGAATCCAATTTTGTAGATATATGAAAATATCAAAGATGAATCTCTGTTTGATTTAGTTTATTTGGATTAAACATACATATTTTAAAATGGGACCTTGAGTCACTCATATCAAGATGATAACAAGATGAGTGTAAAGAATACAAAAGTTGATGGAAAAAAGTGAGTGCTGTATCTAATACTTATACTTAGAACTGATATGGAGGGTGGCCAAAAATTATTACAATCGTCATATATGTCTAGATGGAAGAACGATTGATAACTGTTTGAATATGTGGAAAGAAGCTTTATCAACAGTTACACCACAAATCTGGATGAACAACCTCAGACATACAGAAGAAGAGATTGAAAGATTGTCGAATCGCGAAAGAGTATTTTATAGACTAGAAGTTAATCCCCTAACAATTTACTTAAACAGCTATTCAGATGCTGAAAGTTATTTTAGTGGTACTGAACAATTAAACTTTGTGTGAACTACATGAAAAGCCGCCAGGTTAACAAGCAGACGTTTCGAAATAGATTTTTGCTTAAAACATTTAAAGGAAAACATTTACGTGTTACTTTTTCATTTACAGTTCTATAGATCATATAAAAGACAAAGTCTGGGTATTTTGGTGTTGATGTGAAAACATTGTAACGAGAGTGTATCATAGATTTTGATGACGTACAACCATTATTTTCCTGAATGAGTTATATACATCTTTCGTCCCTCAGTTAAGTCATTTTTGTTCATAATCGGTTCCGATTGCTTTATTTAAGAGATTCAGACATGCAATTTAATAGAACTTGGATAATTTTATGGCACGTTGTTTTCTCTTAATAACAACAGGTAATTTTGCGTCGTAAATACTTTTATCGCACAGTAAATTCACCAAACACGATGATTTTTAATAGTGTGGACCCAGCTTAATAATAAAGTTTTTGATCCACCTTTTTTTATTAGACGCTCAAACTCCATCGTCCGGTGGACAACCCTTCATGTAAATTCATATTGTGAAAATACATATTGTCCACCATTTAATTATTTATATAACTAGAATATCTCCAATAAGTTTTAATCAACCATGATTGGTCTTAAATCGATATCGACGTCAATTCTCAAACACGAAACCTCCCAAAACGACGTTTTCTATCAAGAACAGACGAAGAAAATTAAAAAATAGAAATCCTCAGCAATTTGCCTGAGATTTTCCATTTGCTGCGATGGAAAAGAGTGGGCGAACGCGAGAAAAAGGAAATAATGAAGAAAATGCGGCGGTCTAACCGGTTCCGGGGTTTTAACCAAATTAAACAAAACTATTTCGTCCCCGTTGAACGTTTCCGAATGCTCGTCTGCGAAAAACGTGCAAGTGGAACTGAATTATCTACGTGTTACGTTCTGAGATGGAAGTTGTAGTGCTTTTGTGTTGTACTGCTCAAAGAATTATTTAATGGAAATAATGAATTTTGCAATAATGGAAACGAAATAGTTATTCCGAAATAATATTCCGAGAGTCTAAAAGGCAATTTAAAGAAAAAGGAATATTTACCATGTGTTGCGGCTAATAATTCTTAATTTTTGATTTTTTAACATTTATTTAGTACACTTGCTGCATCAACCGGAATGTTTCCGACGCAGTTTCACTGAGTTTTGTGTTAAATTTAATAACAGTTCTTTGTTCCATGATCTTATTTGTACATCAAACTTTTTCGGCTTGTAAACAAGGCATCATAAAATCAACAAATTCCAATGGATCGTGGTAAAGTAGGTTCCGTTAGGTCCAGGAATGTTCAAGCTTTGAAACGACATCGCTCGTCAATAGATGGCGTGACTGGTTGCTGAGATAAATCTCAAGTACTAATACTTAATGGACGCATTGTATATGTATGTATATACTTATACATATGCATATGCATATACATATATATATATATATATATATATATATATATATATATATATATATATATATATATATATATATATATATATATATATATATATATATATATATATATATATATATATATACATGCGTCCAAGATAAGGACTTGCCTCCCTTAAAATTTTTATTTCTGGACCGATTTTCATAAACTTGCTTTTGTTGGATAGATCTCGGAAAACGGCATTAAGAAAGTGTATCAGTTTTTTTTGCTAATATTATGGATAACTGCGTCAACTTTTATGGTTCCCATGTATGTATAGATAGACCATACTCTATATGTGGAATTATAAAGATATTCTATTACATATTGTTATCATAAAATAAGACGATTGTTTTAACTGATTACCGCTTGCAGTAAATGAAATTAATAATAATAATAATAATCGTCTTTATTTGGAAATGCATCAATACATAGAATAAGTGCATTGCATAGATAGCATAACGAACGCTTTACATTATAAAGGTCTTAGAGTAGGAAAAACAAACAAAACCAACGACCTAACCAAGTTACAATTCTAACAGAAAAAAAACAATTTCTAAAGCGAAAAAAACGATCACAAAAACGTGTTCATTGCTGCAAAAATATTCCCTTCAACCGAAGCCCGAAGGAGGTGACACTCAAAGATTTCAATTTATTATTAACACTGTTGTATAATTTAGGACTGCAATAAGAAAAACTACGCTGGAAAAGCGAAGTCTTATGCCGGGGAACTGATAAAATTAAGACCTGCCTGATTCTCTGTGAATTTCACCACGAAAAACCAATTTGTCCCTCAAGTATACCGGCTCAGAACATATTATTAGTCTATGCAGGAAAACGAGAGAGTAGTATTTAATAAACAATTCAATATTTAGCCAAGCTAATTTTTTATACTTATGTGAGACAGGATCAAATTTCCTAATTCCACAAATGAATCGGACTAGATTATTTTGTGCTATCTGTAACTTATGCTTAGTAAAACAATCTAAACAAGGATAATAGACCATACTACAATAGCTGAAGTTTGGCAAAATTAACACTTCGCAAAGTTTTTTTCTCAATTTAAAGTTAATTAGATACCGATTAGCATACAATGTTCTGATTTTAAGATGGACTTTCAATAACATATTCTTTACATGGCTGGTAAACCTCAACCTTTTAATTAATTTAATTAATTGTAAGTCCCAATATCTTTGCTTCTGAAGAGAACTGCAAATCATGAGAACCGATGTGAACACTTGATTTACTTCCATTTATTGATAAGTTATGATGGGCGGAATATGCACAAAGACTGCGAATATCGGCATTCAATGCCGCAGCCGCCAGATCAGGTCTAAGTGGAGAAAAAGAATGAACAAGTTGGGTATCATCAGCAAAGGATTGATTAACTGAATGATTGATACAGGAAGGGAGATCAGCCGTGTATATTAGAAATAACATTGGTCCCAAGACAGACCCCTGCGGTACGCCGGACTGAATCAGTTAAAATTCAGAACGCTGCCCCTCCAACTCCGTACATTGACTCCTACCATGCAAGTATGATTGAAATAAATGCTAAACATTAGTGGAAAACCCAAAATAATTCAATTTCACACACAAAAGTGTATGATTTATCTTATCAAAAGCTTTTGAGTAACCAAAGCTACTGCCATTCCCTTGTCCAAACTGTTCATCAAAGTATCAGTGAAATTTAACAAAGCTGTGTTTGTACTATGCGATGCTCGAAACCCTGACTGTCCAGCGGGGAATATTCTAGCGTTATCCAGAAAACGGGTCATTTGACATTTTACAACTCGCTCTAGTATTTTTGACATTATGGGCAATAGGCTTATTGGTCTTAAGTCTGAGGGGGCAAGTGGGCGAGTAACTTTAGGAATCGGAACAACGACAGCCTGGCACCATTTTATTGGAAAGTAATTACTTTCCAAACTCCTATTAACTATATGTACTATATGTAGTAGGACAACCGGCAAACATATTTTTATCATAGACAATCTATTGCCGTCAACCCCAGAAGCGCTTGCTTTAATATCTTTTGTTATATCTGAAATGGTCGCAGGCCCAACAAGTGTAAAATCAAAGGTAGGCTTATCTCCATCCAACCTATTACTGTAATAAAAGTTTATAATGTCTTGCTTAACATTTGCAGTATGAAACACAGACATAAAGTACTCGTTAATCAAAGATGGATCGCGAATGCCTGATGGAAATCCAAAGCCGGTGAACTACATTGAGTAAAATCCAACACTTCTGCCAAGTGAAAGATCTTTATGTAAAATCCAACCCCTCCCCCCCTAGATCATCTATCCGCACGAAAAAATGAGTAATTATCAATGTGAACAAGTTCACTGGGAACATAATCGGGAAGCCAAGTCTCAGTCACCCCAAAAACCTCAGCGGAACCAGCCCGCAACCCGCAAGTAACAAACAGATATTGTCGCCGTACAGCACGCACACGAACCATCTGTTGTCCACCAGATAATTCAAACAAATTGGTCCAGAAAATTCAACATACATGCATAATTTTATTGGTGTGGACCCGGGGACTTCACAAACATCAACCCGGGGACGCCTTGTTCAACCGGGAATAAAACAACCGCCCTTTCAGCATATTCTAAAACAAGATCTTCATATGATTCAATACAAAATCCAGTTAGCGTGAGAGCTTAACCATCTTGATATCCAGTTGCCATGAGTTTTCACCTAAATGGATTTGTTAGTAAACAAAATTCACGTTACTGAAGAACAGAAAATCTATAATTCATTCATGGAAGGCCTCTTCATATATATGTATGGTATGTAGTTTTCGCATAAAGAATTATCAGACAGTTTATTTTTGAATGAATGAAGAAACATGAGCAGAAACTTTAATTTTTTTTTACTTTAAAAAACTTTTACTTACCTCAGATAGGAGCACTTTGAAGGAACATTTCCATCATCCATTATGAGATCTCCGAATTTCACTTCATTCTTTAGGGTTACCTTAAAGAGAAATTTTATATTAATAAATCTCAAATACTAGATCAATCTAAAGGCAGTATGTCATGAGAAATATAGAGAATATGTCAAGGATCACTAAAATGATGGAAAGTATTGTAAAATAGCAAGAATTTGTGAACTTGCAAAGGGCCACTATTTAGAGAAACATTATTTTCATTTAATTCATGAGTTGACAATACATCTTTAGTTTTTGAATATTAAATTAATTGGCTGTCTACTTTTGCAATATCCTCTGTAGCAAGAGGTCGTAAATACCGACAAATTATATTTCATTAAAATTTATTTTCTGTATAAAATAAATTATATTTAATCACATTCTAAAAAGCCGAACGAAAATATTTATCTGTCCAATATAAAGATAACGGTTTAATTTTGTAACTCAATATTTTTTCCAATTTGTTGGATTAACGATGTAATTCTCTCCCCTTTTCCCGAAAAAACTCGGTATCTCCCTTTGTCCAATCATACCCTAAATAGTTACGGGTTATTCAGAACGCCTAAATTGCTATGGCACCAATAAAACCTTAGTATTTATTTATTTTTGCAAGTCATTCTATTTCCAATAAACACCATATGCCAACGGAACGACCTAACATTCAATAAGATATAATTTATTTCGCTTTCGATGTAGAAAGTTACTTTTTGCTGGAAAAGTACTTCTGAGAATATTCCGGAAACTTAGAAACCAAAAAATATATCGCATTAGTTCTAAATTTCATTTTGGGAAGCGAAATGACTGATTGGTGAGGGAAATTTTTATCTTAGAGATGGAAAATTGTCTTTACATTTTGTATTTTAATTCGCCATTAAATCGCTTGCAGGATGGCGACGTCTAATCAAAAAGAATTTGCTCTGATACCTAATTTTTGCCTGAAAACATGAGTGCTGTAAATGACGCACTCGGCGAGAGATTCCACCAGGATATTTGTCTTATAGAGATGCGATATCAAGGGAAATAGAACCGTAAGCTAAGTACTCGCGAAAATTATAAATATTATGTATAAGTGGATAATTGTATAATTGGAAATTATTATATTTCCGCGATGGTCTGGTAGGTTAGTCGTCTGCCTGGCAATCCAAAGGTAGCTGGTTCGATTCCAGCGCTCGGATGGATGTTTTTCTTTAATTGTTCTGTCCGTCTTACTTCCTACCCTACACACACTTATATACACTGACATATACACACACACGCCCACAGATATCCACACCTAAATGTCTGTGATTGTTTGTAGGTAAGAGTGTCAAATCCGACAACGAATTACCGCTCAGTCACGCCAATTAAAGTCTGGATAAGGCCGGATGCCTTCTGAGAAGTGTTCTACGTTGGTCACTCGCCAGTCGGTAGGCTTCCTGATAGACTTATGGTTAGGCCTATAACCAAGGGGTTTGGGTTTGTCTGCAGCTGATGACCGTGGTTCGGAACCCACGTTAAGCTGTATGTCCAGTCGCTAAATAGATGCTGATGCACCTCTAACCGTAAATCTTTTCCTTGGAAGTTTGTTTTCGTAGATTTTTTACAAAAAATATATTTGAATGTCACAAAGAAACGAGGCGTACTATTTTTTTTTATTAATATATTCGTGTTAGGTAGGTGGCCATAGTACTACCTAAATTAGATGAACGTTGTGGGACAAAAAAAGTTTGAATTTTGTAGACCAGTGTAATTAATCAGGTAATTGGATCAACCAGATCTAATATAATTAATATCTATAAGTTTTCTAAACAACGAATATTAGGAATATTTTATGTTTAACGCATAAAGTGTTTACATCGAAAATATATTCTTTTTTGGTTGTGTTGGCTTCTACTTGATGGAAATTTATTATAAATGTTTAATGAAAGACTGTTTTGTTTATATTTCTACTTTATTGGTAATATTTGACGCGTTTCGCTAACACTGTAGCTTCTTCAGAACTGGCTATTGTCGCTGTTAAAATAGATATAAATACAAAAAGTTTCTACAATAAAAATATAAATTTTTTTTAAAGAATTCCACACAGATGCTATTTATTCTTTGTACAAATTCAGTAAAGGGGATTTGGTCAGATCTATTTGGTCATTTAGAAAGGTTTTCGCATCTTTGAGACGGTTTATTTCTTAACTCTCCAGACGTTTTAGTTTTTGGCCTTTGTTGTGTACGTGCATTATTTTAAAATCACTATTTAAAAGGTGTTTGTCTTATGTAAGTGTTTGGACACGACCCACAATACAATTGATATAACTCTGATTTATCTTTTCTGTTTGTTTTTGCTTTGGAATTGTTGATATGTTTTCCAAGGCTTTAATTGGTTTTGAAGGCTATTTTTGCATTGTTTTTATATAAGAATTTTTCAATTTTCCCCAACGATTTACCATAGTATGCTATTAATTTGAATTAATAGTCATTTTCATTCTTATATGGATGTATTTCAGGGACAGCCTTTTAGTAGAAGCCAACACAGTTTTCAGTAGAAGCCAACACAATCCAAGAATTAAAAGAAAAGTTTTGTGGTTTTATATTATTTTAAACTACGGCTAAAAAGTGCTACGACCACACAAAATTTTTGGTTCTACAATCAGTGTCTCAAATCAAATACTCCATAACATCAGTTTAAAAACGCATAACAAGAGCAGAGCAGCCCAATTAGCAACCAAATGCGGACCGAGAAAATTGATAATAGAAGAAAGAAAAATTCAGTACTCGAAGAGAAACATTTGTTACACTTATCTGAAGGTAATGAACACAACTATTATTTACATTATACAATATAGAGTTTTTAATATTTGATTTAGACACAAGACTTACAGTTCAGGGCATAATCTATAAAAAATACAAAACCCAAAAAAAAAAGAATATCCCACTGCTAAAAAATATAAATTCACAAACAAACACAAAAAAAATAAGAATTTTTTCAAATCACAAATTTTTTAGTAGATTTATCAATTTTTCTAATACCAATTTTACCAATTTAAAAGGGATTTAAATATAACATACTAGAAAACTTCTGATTCTGATGAAATATTACGCCAAAATCGCATTTGGCATTTTCAAGTGTTCAGTTGGACTCTTCAGTCGAAGCGGACAACATATATATATATATATATATATATATATATATATATATATATATATATATATATATATATATATACAAAGCAAATTTTAAAAACAAAAATCTACCAAATATTGTCTAGAGATCCCAGAGAGGCATATCAGACAACCATCTAACAGTATAATGCTAGAGAAAATCATATACACATTGACTTCTATGAATCCATAATCCCCACAATTTTATTCCTTAATTAAACTTCATAAACGAAATTACCCAATAAGGCCAGTGGTCTCTTGTATGCCTGCGTCTGCTTACAAAGTATCAAGATACCTAATAGATATCATTAAATCGTTGTGGAAATTTCGATATAACTATAGTGTTTCATTCATACGAATTAGTTGACAAAATAAAAAATATTACAATCCCAACCAAAGCCATATTAATATAATTTGATGTCCAGAATTTATTCCCCAGCATTCCGCCTCAAGATACAATAACATTAGTAAAAAAATTATTAATTAAAAATAATGTCAACCCAGTTATAAGCATAGAAATCACTACTTTGCAAAACGACTTTTCATTTAACAACACCTTTTATAATAGTAAAGAGGGTTTGATAATGGACATCCCACTAAGCCACCAGATTCACAAGAGTGGACTAAGTAAATAATTTGTATATTGGTATAGATATGTGGACGACAATTTAGCATGCTTTGCCGGTACCAACAGACAACTAAGCATATTCCTTGAATATATTAATGAAATTCACAAAAATATAAAATTTACAGTCGAATTAGAAGAAAACAACAGTTTAAAGTTCCTGGATCTGATAATTTCACGAATCTCTTACAAACATAGTTTCAAGATATTCTGCTAACCCTCTCAAATAGATACAACGATACATAATAAATCATTACACCCACTACAATATAAATTAGCAGCATATCATAGCCTTGTACATAACTAAAACTAACTAACTAAATACCATCAACCAAATTGCTCTAAACAGGGGATATTCATAGAAAATAATAGATAACATTTTAAAAAGGAAATTGTACAGAAAGGCTGTATTTCAAATATATCCACAAAAGAATGAAAAAACCATTCATTCAAGTTAATAACATACTTGGGTAAATCGTCTGAAAAAATGGAAAAATTCGTATATAAAAACAATGCAAAAGTAGCCTTTAAAACCAATAACAGTCTTGGAAAACATATCAACAATTACAAAGCAAAAACAAACAAAACAGATAAATCAAGGATTGTATTGTGGTGTATATCCAAAAATGTATATAGAACAAATACATAGGACAAACAGCCAGATATTTCAAGAAAACTATTAAAGAACACGAAAGAAACTTTCTCAGTCATAAACATAATTCGAACTATGCCTCACATATATTAAATCTCACATATATCATCTTTTTAATAGTGATTTTAAAATAATGCACGTACACAACAAAGGCAAAAAACTAAACCGTCTGGAGAGTTTAGAAATAAACCGTCTCAAAGATGTGAAAATCCTTCTAAATGACTAAATGGACCTGAACAAACCCCCTTTACTGAATGTGTACAGAAAATAAATAGCATCTGTGTGGATTTCTTAAATAATGTTTATTTCTATTGTAGAAACTTTTTGTATTTATACCTCTTTTAACAGCGAAAATGTTTGTGAATGTTTCTAGGTAAGAGTGTAAAATCTGACAAGGAATCACTCCTCAGTCACGCCAGTTCGAGGCTGGGTAAGGCCGGATGCCTTCTGAGAGGTTTTCTACGTTGGTCACTCGCCAGTCGGTAGGCTTTTCGAGATACTTTCGGTTAAGCACAAAACCAAAATTCTACATTAGTTCACTCACAGTCGCCATGTGTTCCAGTTTCACGGTTTATCTAACCAGATGTTCTTAGTTTTGAGAAACGGCAAAAAAAACATTTTTTTTTTGTGAAATTTGACTGACACCAATGTTTGATTTTCATTTTATTATATCTGAATTTAAAATCTACAGTGGGTTGTCAAATTAATAGAGCCTGTAAGTACCTTTTGAAGATTATGCGTTTGAATAATTTTTTTACTAAAAAAAACGCCCCAAAACAACTTGGGCTGTTCTTCTATTGGAACCTTTGGTGTAAAACACTAACCTTGAAGAGATTTACCACAAAAACACCAAAACACTTTTTTGAACTGCTCGACGCACGTTTCGCTAACCATGTTAGCATCATCAGGAGATGATTTAATCTCTCAGTTCAAAAAAGCGTTTTGGTGTTTAGTGGTAAATTCTAAAGCTAAACTATGTTCTATTTATATGAAAACCATACCTAACGAAGCGTGTAAAAATCATGAACCGTGAAGTGTACTAAGCCTTACATTAATAATCGAAAAAGTTGACTGAAAGGAATCGGTTCTTTATCTCGGTTCATGATTTTCTTACATTTTTTTATTTGAATGCTTTCCTATGCATCCAAAGCCCTATTTTTATTAACACTTTTAATTAGTCTTAAATTACTAATATCTATACTGTGATCGTGTTCGATTGCATGTTGGGCAACACAAGAGTTTTCATTTCTCCCATATCTAATGTGGGCAATATGTTCTTTATATCTTGTCAATATGGATCTTTTTGTTTGCCCAATATACCTTCGATCACAGTCTTGACAACTAATTTCGTAAATCCCCGACTTTTCATGTTGCTCTACTTTATCCTTTGGATTACCCAGAACTTCTCTTAATTTATTATATGGTTTGTACACAACCTTGATGTCCACTTTTTTCAAAATGTTGTCTAGTCCTCTTGTCAACTGGGCATCAAATGGTATTACCATGAATTTCTTTGTGTTGTGATCCTTTTGAAAAGTCGAAGATTGTTTGAATAATTTTCTGAACTTATGTTTTCTAATTAGTTTATCTACAATGTTCTTATTATAGCCATTCACTTCAGATACCTCCCTAATTAATTGTAATCCTTAGTTATAATTATCTTTATTTAAAGGAAAATTAATTAATCTATTTACCATAAAATTTAAACTAGCCATCTTATTTTGGAAGCTATGATTTGAATCGTTAGGAATGTATCTCAAAGTGGTGGTGGTTTTTCTGAAAATATCAAAATCTAACCTATTTTTATTATTTCTACTGACTAACACATCCAGAAATGGTAAACTATCGTTGTTTTCGAGTTCATGCATGAATATTATATTTTCGGATTTACTATTTAAGTTCTTAATAAAATCATCTAAATTTTCATTTTTCGAATCGAAAATGTCATCCACATATCTTAACCATACCTTAGAAAAGTAACTGAATTCATCATGCGATGAATTCAGTTACTCAGAAAACCACCAGGCTTAGTTCATTTCACGGTTCATGATTTTTACACGCTTCGTTAGGTATGGTTTTAATATTAAATAGAACATAGTTTAGTTTTAGAATTAGATTAAATCATCTCCTGATGATGCTAACATGGTTAGTGAAACGTGCGTCGAGCAGTTCAAAAAAGTGTTTTGGTGTTTAGTGGTAAATCTCTTCAAGTTTAGTAACTTGGGCTCTGTAATTTAGGAAGAAATATCACAACGCTATTGAATATTTCAATAATTTGTGATATTTAATAATGCTGACAGTTTTGCGATGAAATTCTACAGACATTGCGCCAAATAACTTTTAATATTTAATATACAAATCATAAATATCATATCCCTTAATTTTTCTTTGGAAGCTGGAAGTGAGTAAAATTGTTCAAAACATTTCATATATTCATATAACATTTCAAAATTCCCCATCGTTGCGGTATGTGTTTTTTCGCGATTTTCATCAAAACGGTAAGTTTGATCGTAAAATTACCTCAGACAAAAATTGTAGATCATAAAATTATCTATATAAAAAGTATCAATATTTCTTTCCTAAGAGCCACCGTTCCTGAGATATAACGATTAAAAAGTTGTAAGCGTCATAATATGCACACGTTTCCACGCCACCTCTGAGGTATTGTACTTGGCTCGTTTTTTTTAACGTGGTTTGTCCAGTAGGCCTATTCCACAGGTCTGTTGTGATTATGTTTAATTGGAAACTATTGCATAATAACAGATATTAGCAAGGGTTGGAATTGATAAAGGCGATGGAAATTAAAAAACAGTAGAAAAATGTATTCGTCCGATTCATAATCTTGAATTACTTCTTGTTGATCTTCTTGTTCTTCTTCTTCTTCAACCTGGGTGTAAGTGAATTGCGTCAGTAGCAAAAGAATCCTCTACTGTCGGTGATTCAACATTAGAACACGACTGGCCTTGACAATTCGTACATGCCAGAGAACAAAACAGTCCAACTTTTTTGCAACCACATTTAGAACTGCATCCCTTTTTACAGTTGAATTCCGTTGGTGATAATTTCTTGTGGAGTTTTTTTAAATCCTTTTTTTTTTAAATCCAGCACACTGAACTAAATCTTGTTTTTCAAACATTTTAAAGACTGTTGTTTTACCCCTCCTGTAAAATGCAGATGTCGTATCAGAACCAGTTATTGCGTGTAAAATGTATCACCGATATCGGTAAATATCACCGATAGAAAAATATTTTTACTTATATTACAGCTAAAGAGATGTATACGTGACGTACTTATGCATATTATGACGCTTACAACTTTTTAAATCGTTATATCTCAGGAACGGTGGCTCTTAGGAAAAAAATATTGATACATTTTTTATAGATAATTTTATGGTCTACAATTTTTGCCTAAAATAATTTTACGATAAAACTTACCGTTTTGATAAAAATCGCGAAAAAACCCTTTTTTTGACCTTTGACCTCGAGTCAATTTTTTTCCACGTACCGGAACGATGGGCAATTTTGAAATGTTATTTTTAATTATCACTTCACTCTTATTTTTCTGTCTAATTTGACCGGACTAATATATATTTATACATGTTAAAATGAAATGTGTTTACAAAACGGAAAACACAAAATTTATAAGATGCCATGTTGGTTTAAAAGGCGGCAATCTTTAAAAACCCCGTAACATCATCCGTTCCCCCTTAGCCCACCTCCAACACGCGGCAAATGGCATTTTCATCCTTCCCGTGTAGCTTTTAGAGTCTTTTAAGGAATTGTTTTCGGTATCTCTTTGCCCGTCGTCATTTTTCTCTACCCGACAAATCGAATTGACTTTGTAAAACTTCACACGACGCTCATGAAAACGCAAACGGATAAGAAGGGGGATGAGAGAGGGATGAACGGTGAACAGTGGAGGATGGCAACATGGGAGAAAAAAATTTAAATTTATTTGTCTGGCGTTACAGATAACTCGATTCGTTTAGGCGACGGATATCAGTTTTAATGGGAAAATACGATTCTAGTCTTCATACGAAAATATATCGGACATTTTTGGTAAATAAATTATCAATATACAAGAAGCAATTGCGTTTCAATAGTACTATTTCGGTACAGGCGTTCAATTTAATGATACGCAAAATGGAATATTGTTACAGTGACTTTTATGATATACGAAGGTCGTCTGAAATATTCTCGGCTTACCAAAAAACCGCAAGATTTTGAGATTATTTTCCCTATTTTTTAATATAAATTTTCCCAATGACGTGGAGACTTTAATATCTTCAGTATTATACGATATATCCAATTTTATAAAACATTAGGCTAATTGAAAAGTTCGCGGAGCGGGAATGATAAAACCAGTTTATAGTTCAATTCTTCTGTTGGAACCTTTGGTGTGAAATACTAAACTTGAAGAGATTTACCACTAAACACCAAAACGCTTTTTTGAACTGAGAGATTAAATCATCTCCTGATGATGCTAACATGGTTAGCGAAACGTGCGTCGAGCAGTTCAAAAAAGCGTTTTGGTGTTTAGTGGTAAATCTCTTCAAGTTCAGTTTATAGTTGAAAAAATTACTTTATTCGTCCCTATATTCTTCCTTAAGCTGAATGCATTTTTTTCCAGCGATTCTGCAATTCATTTATGCCATCTCTGAAATGATTTTCTGGAAATCCTTCAATCCTACTCATCTGTGGTTGCTATAACTTCTTGATTTGATGAAAAACGCTTGACACGTAAGATTTTTTTCAGGTTTGGGAACAGTGAAAGTCAGAGGGGCGCAGAAGTAAAAAGTCAAATTCAACAGAAAATGCAGAATGAATTGAATTGAAAAGCCCAAGTATGTTGAGCTTCAAACAAGACACTCTGAACAATTCAAGGTAATGTGATAAAATCAGATCATTGTTCAGTCAATGTTAGAGTGAAACAATATCAGAGGAGTGTACTTTACTTCATGCCTTCTGAGAAGTGTTCTACGTTGGTCACTCGCCAGTCGGTAGGTTTCCTGATAGACTTATGGGTAGGCACATAACCAAGGGTTTATAGCCCAAGGGGGGTGCTGGCCTGGGAAGCTGATGACCGTGGTTCCGAACCCACGTTAAGCTGTAGGTCTAGTCGCTAAATAGCCTAGTTGCTGATGCGCCTCTAATCCAAACACTTTACTTTACTTTACTTCCTTTTTACTGAATATTTGGGCTTTTGGAAATTTTTTTTATCATAAATGGAAATATCACATATATGTTTTATAACAAAACTACTTATATTTTTTTCCTTATAATTAAAAAGTAATATCACATTGTGAATACATTTTTAAACCTAGTACCGATAACGCGCCGACAGTTTCCGAAAAAAACCGAACGTATGTGATCTCACAATAGTAACAAAGGCCAATATCGTTAATATCGGGTCGGCTCGGAACAATTCAGATAAATAAAACAATTCATCGATCTTAGTCATTATTCTGTAGGTTTAATCTATACCTTTGACTCCATTTGTTGGTATTGCTATTTAATTGATGTAGGGAAAACAAATTAACGTGCCAAATTTCTAACAAATATTTCGCCGTGTCCACAAAGAATTTACATGTAGCAACACAACCTGTGATAGTGACAATGAGAAATCCCTACAAGATCGTCTAGGATTGTAGGATACGAATAATAATATTCAAGAACGCGCGAATAGACAAATTCAAAATTTGACTATCAATTTGGAAGTAATCGTATATGAAAAGTCTTATGGAAGTTTTACAGGATAATTTTATTTTGTAGATGGTCGAAGAATGCAAAAATGTACGTGATGAGTTGGATGAATATCAACTAGTTAAATTAAGGACTGGAAAAACAGTTTTCCATAGAATCAAAACAAACATCTAAAGGAGTATGCAGTAAAAAAAGAGAAATAGAAAAGCAAACCTACTATTCAAATAAAAAGTAAAGAATATGGTATATTTCTATTCTAAATAATACAAAACAGTTAAAATATTTGTTTTTACGTAGGTTAGAAATTTATTTTAGACATTTAAGACTGATGGTAGGCTGACAGTGGTTCCAGAATATATTGTGGTATATAGTGGTTTTCTACTGGATATAAAAAATGGTTTAAGTGCCTCTAATTTGGGAAATATCTGGCTGGTCATGCGTTACAGTTAGTTAGCAACCAAATTTATTTATATTTGTAAATATTATTAAATCAAGAGTCTAATGTGGTGGCTTGTAAAACATGTAAAGCGAAAAATCGCCATTGTTTTAAAAAGAGTGATCTTAATTAAGATCTTAATTACAGCAATAATGTAGTATGGGAGGCTTTTTTTTAAAAATATTGTTAATAGAGTTTAGTGTGTGGTTTGAAGAATCGGTGTGGTTTTAACAGTAATACAAACTGCAATGAAATGTTAATTTAGAATTGATTATTAACTTAGTTTACATATTATAATACACTGTAATATATTATCCATATTACCCTAGTTTGGGGAAGTTTTATTATGTATATTTAACAGTGTATTTTTTATTGCAATAAAATTATTGATTTAAACAGTATGTATGTGTTTTGTTTTTCTAATTATTATTTATATTGTTTTTTAAAAGCATTATATGTATATTGCAAGCTTTACTCCGAACTTTATGTTTTGGACATACACGTCCTTTTACCATGCAAATACTATTTTTGCGTGTAAATTGAACAAAATCTATAGCCTTCTCACCGTAACTTTCTCGTGACACCCTACAAATAGTTTAATTAAATTTAATAGAAATATTTTGTTTCTTATTTACACTTATATTATTAATATATTTTTTTTTAAATTCACATTGATACACTGTAATATATTATCCACATTACCCTAGTTTGAGGAAGTTTTATTATGTATATTTAACAGTGTATTTTTATTGCAATAAAATTATTGATTTAAACAGTATGTATGTGTTTTGTTTTTCTAATTATTATTTATATTGTTTTTTAAAAGCATTATATGTATATTGCAAGCTGTACTCCGAACTTTATGTTCTGGACATACACGTCCTTTTACCATGCAAATACTATTTTTGCGTGTAAATTGAACAAAATCTATAGCCTTCTCACCGTAACTTTCTCGTGACACCCTACAAATAGTTTAATTAAATTTAATAGAAATATTTTGTTTCTTATTTACACTTATATTATTAATATATTTTTTTTTAAATTCACATTGATGCTTTAGCACCTCGCACTTAAGCTGAATTGAACCGAATATTATTTTTGAGAAAATCTAAGACCATAAAAATATCCACAGCAGGTATATTATCAGAATTAGCTTTTATGAACCTTTTGTAACACATTACTGAACAAAATTAGTAACAAACAATTTTATTTTGCACTTAACCAACTGGCGTGAAACCACTTAGTATTATGACGTCGCAAACATGGCAACCAAACCCGACTCGTTCGTTGTCACGTGATTCTTTAAAATTTTTATAGATTTTAGTTCATTCATAATTAATTGTAACAGATTTTTAAAAAGTTTTTCGCTTCGATTATCAATATTATTTATGAGAAAGTTTTAAAATACAGTAAAAAAATCGATAATCATTTTTTAATCAAAAACCCAATTAAACTGTAATTATTCTTATCCTAATAAAAAAATTGAATATCTAAATGTCTATATTAAAAGTACTGTAGCTTTCAAAAATAATTAATTCAGTTCAATATATACCTTGTTTTATTTATTCGTATAAAGAATTTATTTTTTATTAGTTCGAAAAATATTGAAGTCTATATATAAGAACTTTATAAATCCGAGTTAATATCCTATTTTGTAATCATAATATTTCTCGATAACATTCCATGCATCATCCATATTCAAAAATATTGTGTAATTTAGGCTATCTCAGAAACTATTGAAAATGCGTATATGAAACATACTATTTTCTTATTTTAGTTTCACAAATAATTGGTATTTATAAAAAAAGATATATAATGTAAGATATTAAAAAAAACATATTTTACTTTATTTATTTATTTTAAAGTTATTCTAATAATTATTATAATTTGTCAGTGATCAGACACTGAAGCGAAAAAAAGAAATGTGGCAAAGATCAATTAATTAACTAATAAATCTTAATTATAAGATTTATTAGTTAATTAAGAAGACATAAGGAGTATGGTCTCACTATTTATTATCTATAAAATCAAACATCTTTTGACGTGGTACATTCGTCAAGCCATTTTTCGACATCTCCGTAATTGTTGATGTGTTTCATGGAAGTGTGTGAGAGATTGATGAAAACTAGTGGTAGTCCGAAAGAGCTAAGTCTGGTGAGTATGGCGGATAGGGCAAGAGTTCCAAGCCAAGTACAGAATGGTGTCTCTGACCACTTTCGCTGTTTGTGATGGGGCGTAGTCGTGCTGCAAAATCACTTTTTCGTGTCTTGTAGGTCCTTCTGGTCGGTTTTCGATCGATGCATGGTTCAAATTGATCTGTTGACGGATTTCAGAAGCTCATGGTTCATGACACTCTTTCGATCCCACCAACTGCACAGCATTGTCTTCTTTTCCAAGCAATTCCATCTTGCGGTCGATGTTGATGGTTGTCCTAGGTCAACCAATGATTTTCTGCGTTCCGGGTTCTCAAAATATATCGATTTTTCTCTCTGACATTTATTGTTGAGTTTGCATATCGTCTACTTCCAACATCTTCAATTTTTTTCGGCTAAATTGGGCGTTTTTTGCCTTTCGACTCGAAATCGCCACTTTTGAATGGTCTAAACCAACATCCGCAAACGTCTTGCATTGGGACATTGTCACCACAAGTATACGATGGCGAAGAAAAGCAGTACGTTCCGCAAATTCTCTTTGGCTCGAAATTCGACATTTTTACCACTCGAAAAAAATATGACGCTAGTTCGAAATCCTTTAAAGATCAATTACGTTTCGAAAGGTACCTGTCGCAGCAATGACATTAGACTGTGAACTGTCTCTTGTTTCCAGCGTAATCGCTTAAAAATTAAATCTTCTAAGTTTTATTTATTTTCTAGTTTTTCCTTGGATTTTCGAAGTTAATTGTCAATCATACCATCTCTGCAAGTTTTTCAATATTCTTTCTAATACACCCTCGACTTTAATTTCTTAAATGAACCAGACAACAAATTTAAGATTTTGATAAAAATTACTTTAATATAGATTGAAACCCCTTTAATATATAGAGTGGCATAATTTCACTTCGGATTAGTCACGTAGTAGTTTAAAGTTTTCAGAAAATGAATTTCTGTTGGAAACAATTTTTTTAATATTATCTCGCCGAAAATAGATAAACTATTTGATAATGATAATAATTAAAACACTTGGTATTTGTTTCAATATATATATATATATATATATATATATATATATATATATATATATATATATATATATATATATATATATATATATATATATATCATGATCATCATCATCATCATCCCGTATCGATCCACTGCAGGATGAAGGCCTCTTCAGCATGCTTCCAACCTTCACGGTCCTGGGCTTTCCTCTGCCACTCGGGTCCAATATACTTAACGATGTCATCAGTCCATCGTGCTTTCGGTCTTCTTCGCGGACGTTTGCGATCAAGCGGTATCCACTCCAGGATTGCCTTGGTCCATCTGTCGTCCCATCGCCTCGCTATATGGCCTGCCCATCTCCATTTCAACTGTTTTACTCTTCCAATGATGTCACAGACTTTTGTTTGTTCCCTGATCCATGCGCAGGACTTTCTGTCTCGTCTTGTAATGCCAAGCATACATCTTTCCATTCCCCTCTGTGCCACCCGAAGTTTTTGAATTGATTGCGATGTGAGTGTCCAGGTTTCACTTCCGTATGTCATAACGGGTAGAACGCACTGATCGAATACTTTTCTTTTCAGGCAAAGTGGGAGTCTGCTCTTAAACACTATGTTGAGCCTACCAAATGCCTGCCAGCCACATTTAACACGCCGTTCCACCTCCCGGGCGGTATTCCCCTCCATGGAAATCCTCTGCCCAAGATATACAAAGCTGTCCACAATCTCTAAATCCCTTCCTAAAACTGAAATTCTTCTGTCCTGAGCGAAGTTATTGAACATAACCTGACTCTTTTTCAGGTTTATTTTCAAGCCAATATATATATATATATATATATATATATATATATATATATATATATATATATATATATATATATATATATATATATATATAGAAAAAAACGTATTCGAGAGGAAACGCGCCGATTCAACATGCAGCTTGTGCAAAAAACTCTGGAAGAAAATAGCTGAGCAGAAGCTAAGAAAGAAAAGGACACGAATGTTTTCCTTAATGCGTGAAGATGGTACAATATGCAGAGAACGGACGGAAATGTTAGAGGTTGTCCGAAGATTTTATTTAAAGTTATATGAGGACTAGAATCAAGCAAGACCAGCAATGCCCACTGAAGAACAAGTACCGGATATTACTGGTAGAGGAAGTGACAAAGGCTATAGACATGATGAATAATATCCAGGCTCCAGGAAAGGATAGTATAACTGTGGAGTTAATGTTAAAAACTGGTGGTCGGACTTTACATAAAACGGTAGCAAAATTATTCTCAAAATGTCTCAAACAACAAAAAAAACCCGCTTATGCAAAAATGCAGAAGTGATTCTTTTATATAAGAAAGGCGCACGGGAAGGTTTAGAACTACTGTCCAATAAGCCTCCTATAAGTGGTGTACACAGTTTTCACCAAGATAATATCCAAAAGAATACTAAGAAAACTTAATGACACCCAACCAAGAGAGCAAGCAGGATTCAGAAGTGGATTCAGTGCAATGGATCACATCTAGGTCCTACAGAAGGTTATACACTATGCCACAACAAATACACTATGCCACTGTGCTTGGCTTTTATCAGTTATGAAAAAGAATTAGATTCAATCTCAAAGCGGGCCATAATCGATGCATTGCCTTAATCAAGGTATAGAGAAAGCCTATATAAATCTACTATGATCGATATATAATGAAGCTACAGCGACAGTCTCCCTTGAGGATCTTAGGGTTGGAAAAAATGTAGAGCGAGACGTACGGCAGGGTGATGCAATATCGCCTCTTCTTTTCTCAGTCTGCCTGGAAGAAGTGTTCCGTAATCTGGATTGGGAACAGGATGGAATAAGGATTAGTGGTGCATACTTAAATCATCTCAGATTCGCAGATGATATCGTTCTTCTTTCACAAGACCCAGAGGAGCTGCAAAGACACGTACAAGAGCTGCAAAGGGTTGGGGAACCATTTGGCTTAAAATTAAATCAGAAGAGAAAAGATCTTGGGCAGAGGGTTGGATTTCAATGGAAGAGGATACCGTCCGGGGGGTGGAACGACGCGTTAAATGTAGCTAACAGGCATTTGCCAGGCTCAACATAGTGTTTAAGAGCAAACTACCACTTTGCCTGAAAAAAAAGTATTTGATCAGTGTGTCCTGCCCGTTATGACATACGGAACTGAGACCTGGACACTCACATCACAGTCAGTTCAAAAACTTCGAGTAGCACAGAGGGGAATGCAAATATGTATGCTTGGCATTACTAGACGGGATAGAAAGACCTGCACATGGATCAGAGAACAAAAGAAAGTGAAAGTGAGTGACATCATTGGAAGAATAAAGCAATTGAAATAGAAGTGGGCAGGCCATGTAGCAAGGCAATGGGGTGAAAGATGGACCAGGGCGGTCCTGGACTGGATACCGCTTGATCGCAAATGTCTACGGAAAAGACCGAAAGCACGATGGACTGATGACATTATTAAGTATATTGGACCCGAATGGCAAAGGAGAACTCAAGACCGCGAGAGTTGGAAGCAGGCATATATATATTGTGTTTCACAAGTGTAACAATTGTTACTATGTTGTTACCAAGTGCCAAGCGCGCAATCAATCGAAACTATTGATAAACTCTTTACCTTATCATCCAACATAAACCTATTTTGACTATTACGCGATAAACGGCTAATGTCATTTACAGTTAGACGACCACAACAACATATATTTATAATTATATTTTCATTATTTATATTAGAAAGTGAAATATTGATTCAAGATTCAAGACTCAGGGTAGTACAGGGTGGTCTAAAAAGATTTCGGCAGTAACATGCAGATCACGTTATTCGTCAAACATATATATGGTATATTAGCTACATTCCTTATTAAGCTCATTCATTAAATCATCAATATTTTGACAGACACATAGCGTAATCGTCCCATTTTATAAAAACTTGAAAATGTTTAGACGACCACAACATATGTGTTTTTTTCATTATTTGTATTAGAAAGTAAAATTATCTGGCAACAACTGTTGTATCTGGAAGTAAATTTCGTCAACATCAACATTTTTGGCTGCCAAAATAGCCCGATTACTGAGCCAATTATGATCCAAGTGATTATTTTATATGTCCCGGAAGATACTCTCAATTAATTCATTTTTTATATAAACAATAGTGCAGAAATTGTCTGGCAATTTAATGTTTTGCGTATTTGGTTGCAGTTCTATTCTACCGTGTCCAATATCTAGCAATTGTTCGGAAAATATTTGTGCTGATGGATCATTTTGCAATCGTACGCACATGTTTACGGTCAATCGAAGTATTTCGATACCTTACCATAAGAACAGAGAACAATTGATATTAAATGAAAAAATAATGCACCAAAAATTGGAAAAGCAAGGTTATGTCGTAAGTAAATTTTAAACACACGTGTGACGTGAAATGAATTGTAACATAAATGAAACGTTAGAACTCTTAATACAGCGCCATCTATTGGATACTTACCTAATCCGGACACTATAGAGTTGAAGCGTTATGTCGATAAACTAACTTACACCGCTGTTATCTCTCTCTGTTAAAAACTTATGGAACTCACAGATAATTATAACCCTTTGTCATATAATAAGCCAATAATCTGCAATAAAAAAATATTGCGACTATAAATTGAGATAAAAACTATTCTATCTCTCAAGTTGGACCAAACTGCACAAAACGCTGAGTGTGCAAAATTTCATTAAAATCGGTTTAGTACTTTAGGAGTTCATCACGGACAAACAACGTGACACGAAAGTTTTGTGACACTGATTTTTAGACAAGAAGCATCAGCAACCCAATTTCGAGAAGAACATTTTTTATACCAACATAATTTTATCTTAATTATTGTTTGATTTGATTAGCAACTAAATTAAAACGGTAGTTTTGATTGATTGCGCGGTTGGCTCTTGGTGAAACATAGTAACAATGATAATAATTAAAACACTTGGTATTTGTTTCATAGTATATTCAAGATATTCTCTAACATGTTTCGGCCTCGCGACCATTCTCAAAGAGAGTTATGTATAAACTTACGTACTTAAGAGTTATATAAAAAAGTTTATATATAACTCTCTTTGAGAATGGTCGCGAGGCCGAAACATGTTAGAGAATATCTTGAATATATTGTGAAACAAATACCAAGTGTTTTAATTATTATCATTAAATTAAAACGTTATTTTTGCACACATTCAAATACACCAGCTTTCCAATAACACAATGACAGCACAATAATGACGGTTCATTTCAAACAACACCATTTTTGTTTCATTTCCAAGGCCCTACTATTGTTATGTTAGCTTCTTTTAGTTCCTACCGACTGCAAATTGTTTTAGTTATCTTTGCTAATTGTTCTAAAATGGCTATTCCAATAAATTTTTATTTCAAATTTTAAGATTTATCATATTGAATTTAACATTTTTTTGTTTTAGTAGCTACTGAAGCAATCTGGCAACACCGGAAAACATTGTTTGTCGATTTTTGCTAGTCATTTCCTACAACTTTAACTTTGGAGTGTTAGTCTAATTAAATCAAAATTACCTAATTGATCGCCTCCTTTTTGGGTGCAGGTTTGACTTCCTGCGTTAAATGACTTTTGTGGGTAAAAATAGCCAAATTTGTTGGTTAGGATTTCTAGATTCTTCGATAAATTTTTTATTACCAACAGCGAAATTCTCCATTGATCTAGCCAGACGATCATGTTTAGCAACTACTTCATTACTAAAATTATCGTCCGATTTGATACATTTCGCCCACCAATTTTTCAAGCTAACTCTCACCTCATAAATAATAGACCCTTTAATGCTTAATGGGAGCTTCGTTATAAAATACAATGGCGTATATAAATGTCACAATTCAAGATTGCTAACCTCATCTCGAAAAATGGCCTAGAAGTGGTGCGATCTTGATGGTATATCGTTTAAAATACTTTTTAACTCTATATACAATCTTCTTTACTCTATACTACATACCTGTACATAGTTTAAATTATTAAACCATGTTTTAACAATTATAACAACTTTCATTCTATTAGTGTAACTGAATCGTCACTTTAGAGGACAAGGCTTCATATACCAAAGAAAAAAAAAATTCTTTTAATATAGAGTTCAATAAAAAATAGTTCATGAAAAAAAATCAATTCTGAAGGGAAAACAACATACCTAGATCGATTCTACTAATTTTTTTTTGTTATATGACTGCGGACGACCATACGGCATTTTAAAAAATGTTTTAGGATGAATGTCTCTGATGCGTACGTTAAGTTAGTTTATGATATTTATAGTCTATATATATTTTTGTTTATCAAAAAAAATTGTTTGTTTAGTTTGCTTTTTTGGATATAGTGTAAATAAAATTAAATCTACCGAATATTTTTCTTTCAGTGCCGGAGAATTTGTTGGCAATATAAGTAAATTTAATTTTACAACAAAATTTAATTTTAAGAAATATCTGTAAGGAATAAACCTGGTGTAGTATATATATATATATATATATATATATATATATATATATATATATATATATATATATATATATATATATATATACGCTTCAAAAAACCGCCTAGGATGTTTTAAGACAGTTTTTACAGCTAAGCAATAAAATTTATTTTGAAACGAAAAAAAATATTTCGAAAAATTTTCTCTTGCTTTTCGAATGCATCTTGCTTTTCGAATGGCAGAAAAAAATGGTATAGATCACAATTTTAACAAAGACACCGCATTAGCTAGAATGGATTGGCTTTACGGATTTTTACGACGTCATCCAGAGTTATCGTTAAGCCTTCCAGAGTCTACTCCAGTTGCCCGTGCAATGGGATTCAACAGGGTAAATGTAAATGTGTACAATTTTTTCTGAATTGAGTCAATTGCAAGAAAAATACAATTTTGGACCAACCAAGATATTTAATGTCGATAAAACTGGGATCACGATCTAAAGTTCTTGCTCGAAAAAGTAAGAACGAAGTAGGTCTTATTTCATCAGCTGAAAGGGGTCAATTAATGACCGCAGTTTTGTGTACGACCAACCAAACCAACTCCATCGAAGCGACCAGCAGGTAGTCCACAATCAAGCACTTCACAGCAATTGGCATCATGGTCTTAAGCTTTTTCGCCAGCTGATGTTTTACCTAAGCCTTATGTTGCGCGAAAATTATAAAAAGAAAAGGGTTTCAGACGATGCATATATTTATTGCACTGAAATATACGGAAATACGCGATCATGTGATGATTGGGTGCAATGTCTTAAATGTAAGAAATGGGACCTTGAAGGCTGTGCTGGTTGAGTTACGTTGCTTCCGTTGTTAAGTGGCAAAATCGGGTATAAGATGAGAGTATGCCCGGTCTTGGACCCGGAATGTGGCAAAACCGTAAAAAGTTAACTTTTGAAAATTATTATTTTTTATTACTTATAATAATGAAATCTACGATCTCGTTGACGAAATATGTGATTAAAAGTTAAACTAAACGAAGGGTAATAAAGTTAATCAATAATGTTTAAAATATTTTTTTTATTTAATATTTCCCTTAGCGTTCCGATTTTACCCCACTTTACCTAATTTTACTTTATAATATATATATATATATATATATATATATATATATATATATATATATATATATATATATATATATATATATATATATATATATATATATTTAACAAGGCTAAACAGAAGCTGAAACAAAAGAACGCAAATATATACCTTAAGGCGTAAGGATGGCACAGTGTGCAGAGCACGTACTCAAATGTTAGAGGTTGTCAGAAAATTTTATTTCCAGTTATATGAAGATCAGAATCAATCAAAGACAACAATACCCACGGAAGAACAAATGCCAAATATCCTGGTGGAAGAAGTAACAAATGCTATAGAATCAATAAAAAACGATAAGGCTCCAGGAACGGACAGTGTAACTGTCGAAATGCTAAAAGCTGGTGATCGGACGTTACATAAAACACTGGCAAAATTATACTCAAAATGCCTCAAAGAACAAAAAGTACCTGACTTATGAAAAAATACAGATGTGATCCTTTTACAAAAAAAAGGAGCACAGGAAGATTTAAAGAACTACCATCCAATAAGCTTCCTATCAGTTTCTAAAAGAATATTAAAAAAACTGAATGACGCACAATCAAGAAAACAAGCAGGCCTCAGAAGTGGATTCAGTACAATGGATCACATCCAGGTTGTACATCAGGCCATAGAAAAGCCCAACGAATACACCATGCCACTGTGCTTGGCTTTTATCGACTACGAAAAAGCATTTGACTCCATCTCAAAGCATGCGATAATGGATGCACTGCTTGGCCAAGGGGTAGATAAGGCACATGTAAGCCTATTAGGATCGATATATGATGGAGCTACAGCCACAACTCACCTAGATGATCTTGAAGTGGGAATTAATCTAGAACGAGGTGTACGGCAGGGTGACGCAATATCGCCTATTCTTTTCTCGGCTGGCCTTGAAGAAGTATTCCGTAAACTGGATTGGGAACAGGATGGTGTAAAGATCAATGGTGCAAACTTAAATCATCTTAGATTTGCGGATGATATCGTTCTCCTTTCACAAGACCCAGAGGAGCTTCAAAGACACTTACAAGAACTGCAAAGGGCCGGCGAACCATTTGGCTTGAAAATAAACCTGAAAAAGAGTCAGGTTATGTTCAATAACTTTGCTCAGGACAGAAGAATTTCAGTTTTAGGAAGGGATTTAGAGATTATGGACAGCTTTATATACCTTGGGCAGAGGCTTTCAATGGAGGGAAATACCGCCCGGGAGGTGGAACGGCGTGTTAAATGTGGCTGGCAGGCATTTGGCAGGCTCAACATGTTTAAGACCAGACTGCCACTTTGTCTAAAAAGAAAAGTCTTCGATCAGTGCGTTCTACCCTTTATGACATACGAAAACCTGGACACTCACATCGCAATCAATTCAAAATCTTCGGGTAGCACAGAGGGGAATGGAAAGATGTATGCTTGGCATTACAAGACGAGATAGAAAGTCCTGCGTATGGATCAGGGAACAAACGAAAGTCTGTGACATCATTGGAAGAGTAAAGCAATTGAAATGGAGATGGGCAGGCCATATAGCGAGGCGATGGGATGACAGATGGACCAAGGCAATCCTGGAGCGGATATCGCATGATCGCAAACGTCCGCGAAGAAGACGATGGACTGATGACATCGTTAAGTACAGGGGACCCGAGTGGCAGAGAAAAACCCAGGACCCTGAAAGTTGGAAGCATGCTGAAGACGCCTTCATCTTGCAGTGCATCGACAGGACTGATAATGATGATGAGGAATTACACTACTGTTATACAGTAGTGTAAATTGGTATATACATATATATATATATATATATATATATATATATATATATATATATATATATATATATATATATATTCTTTATGGGGACTTTCGGTCAGTAATTAAGTTTTAAGTTTTAATTTTTTTATTAACGTTTCGGTTCAAACAATGAACCATCCTCAGGATAACTCTACAATACATATAACTTTTAAAAAAAACACAAACTTACATTTAAAAACCTACCAATATTAAATTAATTTTGTATAAAATTTTTAAATGACATGTTTGACTTTGACATATTTAACAATTCTTTCACCTTTAAATTTTTGTTTTTTATTATAACCTAATTATTTTGAATTTGTTATGTGGAATATTAGATACAAAAATAAAAAATTATGAAAATTTATTATTTATTAATGTTATTATATATACAACTTAAATTATCTGAATCATTTCTGAAATTAATGGTATTATATGTTTTTTTTATATAAATCATTTTTTTTTATATTGTTTTTCAAAATCTAGGATTTTTATGTCGTTAAAATTAAAGTTGTTTTCATTATCTATAGCATGCCTTGAAAGGGCAGTTACGTTTGGTTCAAAATTTTTCAAAATTATCACATTTTATTTAACAAAATTTAAAAATTAATTGTTTAATTTAATATTGGTAGGTTTTTAAATGTAAGTTTGTGTTTTTTATAAAAGTTATATGTATTGTAGAATTATTCTGAGGATGGTTCATTGTTTGAACCGAAACTTTAATAAAAAAATTAAAACTTAATTAATGACCGAAAGTCCCCATAAAGAAAAAAAAAATAATAATAATAAACGGTGAAGAAAATATATGTAATAATATATATATATATATATATATATATATATATATATATATATATATATATATATATATATATATATATATATATATATTACACTACTGTATAACAGACATATACAATGTTACCAAAAATAGATAAATATAATTAAATTGAACCAAATTTAACTGCGTTAAATAAAAGGACCAATTTGAATTAATTTCTCTGGAGCAGTTTCTGCATGCGGATCTTATGGTTTTTAAATTAAAAAAGTATACATTTAAAATGATAAAACGTATATACCGAGTTTGTTTGAGAACTGCTCAAGCGCATGCCTAACTACTTTAATTTTTACATGTGTAAACGAATTTTCCCAACGATTTCTTATCAAGAAATGATAAATTCTCCGTCTTATCATCCAAAACAAACTTTGTGTAACTGTTACGTGATAAAATGTTGATAATATTTGCGGTTAGTCGATCTCAGAAACTATTTTAAACATATTTCTAGAAAAAAATCTCATCTTATTTATATCAAAATAGAGTATTTTCAATAAGAAATTTGAACTAACATGTTAATAGTGAATTCTTACCTTGCACTTGTAAATATTTAAAAACCAGTATCAACACAATGCAAACAACGTTGTACGATATGTTAAACACTAGTGTTCGTTCATTCCTCGATATCGGACATCGAAATCAAAACAAAAAAAGGGCAAGGGAGCGGAAAAAACTATGTACGCGTCTCAAACGTGACCGAAAACAATTGGAAGTTGCAGCTGCGTAGAGAACAAACGTTAGAAAAGACGGCCGGACGACAAGGAAGAGAAGGAAGAAGACGAAGCCGTTGCTGTTTTGTTATCGACACGTCGCCGATCTCGGGCGGCTTTGAACGGAATGCCGGGGACTTCCGAACATCTGGAGCGATTTCGGGGCGCTTATTGTTGATCGTTTTCAAGTAGAATCAGCGGCGTATCTACTGACGACAAATATTTTATCAAATAGAGAAATTGATAATAAATATGTAATTTAAAGTTACTGTTGAGACTTGCATTGCTATATTATTTATTATATAGTAGTTATTGTTTTTCAGTGACTATTTATATTTGGACAAAACATAGTTAGTTTATTTAGAGATGCGTCAACACACTATGAGTTATTTAACAGTCATCAGAACCTCGTCAAGTTATCAACCCTTCGATATTCTTAACTTTGAGTCTTTCGAGAACCCTACCGACAGTCTAGTGACCAATGGGAAATATCTCACCGAATTCGAATTACCCAGGCGCCTACAACAGACTGTGTCAAATATCTAAGCCTATAATTAGATCAAAATCTATCCCGGAAAATGCATATATTAAAGAGACGCCTCTAGAATCTAGACTTCTCTTACGCAGAATTAAATTTGGAAAGCAATGTTGGCTTTTTTTAGTATAACAATCGTGATTATCGAAAAGAAATAAAGTTTTTGCATATACTGTTATATTTAGAGTAGAGCACATATATTCTACTCTGCGATTCTTGAGAGATTTCAGTTCAGAGCACTGCCTGTTATGGTTAATGCTCCCTATTATGTCAGAAACGAGAACATAGGTCAATATGGTGATCTTGATGTTCGTTCAATGAAAGAAAAAATCAAGAGATATAGTACGAGCTTTCTACGAAACCATAAAATTTCCCCAATACGTTATGCCGTTGTGCCCTAATTTTCTGGATAACAAGGAAGAAATTAGAAAGCTAAAATTTAGAAAAACAAAGGATTTACCATTTATAAACTAATTTTTTACGGTTTCACTTACAAAACAGGAGTATGATTTTTGTAACATTGATTTTTGAAACATGATTTTTGTAACATTGATAAGAATGCTCTTTTATATAAAATCTATACCATCTGATGTTCCTATGACGTGGAGATGTGCGTGACCATGTAAGGTGATTGCTACTTTTGCATCACTAAAAGAGAAGGGATATAATTAAAAAGCAAAAGGACAAAATTCAGTAACTCAAAAAAGATGCTTCTTCTGCCTCTCCATGTTAAGCTTGGACTAATAAAATGCTTTGTCAAAGCCACAGACAAAGAGGATAATGGAAGTCATATTTATTGGACCTCAAATAAGTATGAGTTTTCAAGAAAAAATAAATGAAAAGGAAGCAGCTTGGAAGTGTTTGTAAGTGTAGTGAAATGATTTCTGGACAACAAGAAAGATGGAAACTATAAAAACCTCATAGATAAACTCTTGAAGGACTATGAAATACTAAGGGCTCCCATGTTCTTAAAAACGCATCTTCTACTCTCATTTGGATGTTTTCCGGACAATTTGCATGCAGTAAGCGACGAATAAGGAGACTACAAAATACTTCATGTACAACAATGTTACCACAAAATTCTTTTCCCATTTTTAGTCTTTTTAATATTAAACCTCTTACAGAAAACCAGCTCAAACAAATATATATTTTGAATATGTTTCTTTGAATGCAACATCCGTGTGATTCACAAACTTACATTCGATTCATCACCGATTTTCAAAATACACCGAAAATACACTGAAAATACCGACAAAATACCATCGGAAAACAATTGTTATATGATTATTCAGTCTTGATATGATAATACATTTTCTACGTGAAATTTTTTCCGGTTTGCCCCTTCTTTAAAGTTGATTTCTGCATCAATATACGAGTCAGTTACGCTCATTTCTAGCCCTCTTTGTTGACACATGTCGATATGCAGTATATAATAGAGCTTTACTTGTTTATATTGTAAATATATATATCATCATCATCATCAGCCCGTGTCTATCCATTGCAGGATGAAGGCCTCTTCAGCATGCTTCCAACTTTTACGGTCCTGGGCTTTCCTTTGCCATTCGGGTCCTATATACTTACCGATGTCATCAGTCCATCGAGCTTTCGGTCTTCTTCGCGGACGTTTGCGATCAAGCGGTATCCACTCCAGGATTGCCCTGGTCCATCTGTCGTCCCATCGCTTCGCTACATGGCCTGTCCATCTCCATTTCAATTGCTTCATCAATTTTCTAATGATGCCAAACAACTTCGTTTGTTCCCTGATTCATCTGTAGGGTTTTCTGTCTCGTCTTCTAATGCCAAGCATAGATCTTTCCATTTCCCTCTGTGCTATCCGAAGTTTTTGAATTGATTGCGATGTGTGTCCAGGTTTCACATCCGTATGATCGAAGACTTTTATTTTCAAGCAAAGTGGGAGTCTGCTCTTAACAATATGTTGAGTCTAAAAAATGCCTGCCAGCTACAATTAATACGTCGTTCCACCTTCCGGGCGGTATCCCCATCCATTGAAATCCTCTGCCCAAGATATATAAATATGAATCCAATGTAATACCAAATCCATTCCTACAATTGAAATTCTCCTACCCTCAGCTAATGTATTGAACATAACCTGACTCGTTTTCAGGTTTATTTTTAAGCCAAATGGTTCACCAGCACTTTGCAGTTCTTGTATGCATCGTTGCAGCTCCTCTGGATCTTGTGAAAGGAGAATGATATCATTTGCAAATCTAAGATGGTTTAAATTTGAACCATTGATCTTTACACCATCCTGTTCCCAATCCAATTTACGGAATACTTCCTCAAGGTAAGCCGAGAAAAGAATTGGCGATATTGCGCCACCCTACCTTACACCTCGTTCTACATTAATTCCCACTTCAAGATCACATATATATATATATATATATATATATATATATATATATATATATATATATATATATATATATATATATATATATATATATATATATATATATATATATATATATATATATATATATATATATATATATATATATATATATATATATATATATATATATATATATATATATATATATATATATATATATATATATATATATATATATATATATATATATATATATATATATATATATATGATTTTAGTTATTCTCTTCTTCGAAATTCTCGTGTTTTTCTGCCTTACTCGGTTTCCATTGTTGTCGACTGAAGATTATCCTTCCAGCTTGGTTGGGAGTGGTTGTGTTCCAACTGGTCTTCTGTTATAGGGTTTGTTGTTTTTACGTATATTTGCTAACTGTTCCTGTCGCATTCTATCTACGTGTTCATTTCATTTCTTCTTTATCCTCTTGTTAATATTTAACGTTTCTAGCATTGTTAGAGCTTTTATCGGTATTCATTTTTCATTTCTTTTGTAATTTTTTGTATTTTCAAGGTTTTCTTTTCTTAAGTAATGATATTAGGAAACTTTTCTTCTGTTCGTTTGGTACTTTTCCATTGTTTATTATGTTGCTGAATAGTTTTTCGAGCAATATGTTTTGTGCTATTTTATGCGTTCATTGTATGTTCCGTTTGGGCCTGGCGTCTTCCCATTCTTCAATTTCTTTATTCGATTGTTTATTTGTTCTGCTAGTATCTGCAGTCTCTCGGAGTAAACCGCCGAAATAGGATTAAACATTTGAGTTATTAGGGATTAGGAGTTATGAGGATGTTTACAAATAAGGGATTATACTTAATCCCTTGTTTATAAATAAAAAACGTAATATATTCTTCTTGCAAAAATGTGCTTTAGCTTGTCTCAGATCAATAGCAAATCATCTTACAATTACTTTATAAAGCCAATAATACATTCAAGATCCCTGGCAAGCATAGATTCAGTCATAAAAGTACCGGGAATTGATCATTTGAACAGCGCGCTTAAAGGGATTGTCAAAATTCTTTTTGTCGCTAAGTTGGCACAACTGTCCTCTATACTGACGCGGACTTTGAATGTCATCTGTCATTTAGTTTGTTTACAGTGCTCGATTTTGTCAATTCATATAAAGTGTATTTTGTAATTTTTACAATGGATAAAAACATCGAACAGAAAATCTGTCTTCAATTTTGCATTGCAAATGGAATTCCGTTTGCTGAGTCGCTGAAAATATTGCAAAAGGCTTACGGCAAATCGACTTTAACAAAAACATGTGCATATGAGTGGTACAGTACATTTAAAAGCTTCGCTAAAGCTAAGCTAAGCTAAGTTAGCGCTAAAGCTTCGCTAAACTGAAGGAAATGGTGACTTAAAATCGTTATTTAAGTTTGAGAGAGATAGCCGCTGATTTTTCTGTGTCTTACGAATCAATTCATAAAACGCGTTGGTGCTCGACTAATGCTAAAAGATCTGAATTTTCTTCAGAAACTCATATAAAAGGCATGCTAGAACGAGTCAATTCTGATCCCACATTCATAAAACCCATTGTAACTGTAACTGTAGATGAGATATGAGTATACGAGTTTGATATGCAAACCAGTCAACAAGTTTCGGAATGGCGCCTTCCAACTGAGCCGAAACCGAAAAAGTCGATCAAAAATTAAGGTAATGTTGACTGTTTTCTTCGATTATCGCGATGTTAGGCACTCGGAATTATTGCCAGAGAGGGCAAATTCGTGGAAAAAGACCAGATTAGTGGATAGAAACTCTTGGCTTTGCACCACGACAACGCACCATCTCACCAGGCTATCATTGTAAACAAATTTCTGGATAAAAACTCAACAAACACCATCGAACAATCACCGTATTCAACTGATATGAGTCCGGCCGACTTCTTATCTTTCCAAAACTCACATTACATTAGGTACCCATTTTCAGTCGACAGAAAACAGAAGAGAATTAGCGGCGAGAACTGAAGTAGATTTCGGAAAATGTGTTTATAAAATGTTTTGACAATTGGATTATTCGTTGACATAAGTGTATTATTTAGAAAGGGGCCTACTTTGAAGGTGATACGATAAATTTGGGTAAATAATAAACATTTTGTGTTTTATTGTCCAATTTATTGACAGAATGTATCTCCATTTTTCTATTACATAAACCAAACCTACTGGTACATTGTGAAATAGTGATCTGAAAAATAGACCAAACTAACCTACAACTCCTGATGAAACTTATAAAGAATTCAGTGACAAAAACAAACATTTAAATTTTCCAATAATACCTTTTTTCAGGTACTCCATCGAACATTTTTAATAATTTCAATCATTCACTATAAAAAAAATGTAATATTCAAGAACAATATTCTAACGTCCATAACCATTTTGTCGTATTTTTTAAAGATTCTATATTTTGTAATAAAGGTCAAGTTTATGTTTTTTTTTGGTACACAAATTCAAAACTTTTTACTTGCATCATTGGCGTGTTTGATAAAATATGTTTATACTTTCTTGATATTAAACGTGGAACACAAAGGAAGTGTTTTATATAATCAGAATTTTTTTTACTATTTTCACATCACAGTGTCTATTATCGTGCATAAAATTATCAACAGTATGCGTGAGAAATTTAAATATGGTAGCTGGAACATTGAACAAAGAAGCTGACCTATGTTAAACAAGTTATGTCCAACAAACCAACCTGTTTGTTGGAGCTAGATTTCGGTGAGCATATATCGGTGATTTATTATTTTAAAATTTTGAATATTCAGTAAAAGTAAAGTTTTGGGGTTAGAGGCGCATCAGCAACTGAGAAGGCTATTTAACGACTGGACCTACAGCTTAACGTGGGTTCCGAACCACGGTCATCAGCTACCGAAAACCCCGGTCAGCACCCCCCTCAGACTATCAACCCTTGATTTTGTGCTTAACCGAAAGTATCTCGAGAAGCCTACCGACTGGCGAGTGACCAACGTAGAAAACCTCTCAGAAGGCATCCGGCCTTACCCAGCCTCGAACTGGCGTGACTGAGGGGTGATTCCTTGTCAGATTTTACACTCTTACCTAGAAACATTCACAAGAATTTAGAAAAACTTTTTTGCCTAGTACGGGATTCGAACCCGCTCCACATTAACTGCCGTAACGTAAGGCTGACGCCTTAGACACCACAGCTAATGTGGCTCCTTGAATATTCAGTGTTTTTAGAAATTATATCCATAATAACTTTTAGTGGATACAATGTATTATCCTGCGTTTCAAAGTCAATCAGCGTTCAGTTTTCAATTGGACAGATGACTAATGTCAACTTTAAACGAGATTTATTTTTGTTATTTCCCTGAACTAATATTAAAATTGAAGCAGATACAATCACGAAATTAAGGAGATGTAAAGACATATGGACAGAGTAGAATATATTAAATCGTCAAGGTTAAAGTGAGCAGGATATAGACACTGTCTCACAGTCGCTCGGAACAATGATAAAATTGCATGAATAACACTTTGCATTGCTTCCCCATCCACCGTATTTTCCGCATCTGGCTCTCAGCGACTACTACCTGGTTGCATACCTAAAAAGAAAGCTCCAGGAAAAGAAATTTGGGTCCAATGAAGAAGTGATTGCCGAAACTGAAGCCAGTTTTGAGACCAAAGATAAATGGTTCTACAAAAAAGTATAGAATTGTTAGATAAGCGATGGAATCAAAATATCACTCTTTGTTTACAAGCGTTAAAAGATAAATATCTTCGAATTTTCAGGACAATTCGATATGTACAAGTGATGAATGAAAATTACTCACAATAATAAAAGCACATAATACATAAAAGAATATAATACATAAAAGAATATAATCCAAAAAAAAACAGTATTATTTAAATGTTGATTTAAAAGATAAACAATGTGCTATTTTAAACAAGCATCAAGCCCATAAATCAATATTTTGTGGATTGTACATGCACTAATGGATTAAAATGTGGTCATTTACCCGCCTATGATTTGTTAGTAGCGGATTGACCTATTCAAAAGTCTAAATAATGTATGCAGCCATTAATAAGGATTTATTCCAGTTTTGTATTATTATTATTGGAATATGTTGGAATCCATTAAGTCACAAACCAAGAACATCAGAATGTTTTAAACATTAACTGTTTTCTATAGATCCTACGAATTGGTACATAGTCCATTATTTTACATTGAATTTCCAAATAATAAAAATGTTTCACTATGTTTTATATCAATGAGTATCTTTTTCAACTGAATACATTCATAATTTTATGTGACAAGTTGCCCAGTGGACCTGCGGAAAATATTAAAAATATTTAAATACAAGGAAAATTTTTCCGTTTTCCATTCCAATATTATCCATTCCTTCAGCTACCACGTCTAAAACGTCCACCAGCTAAAACATCAGTCAGGACATATAAATGTTCCTTGTTTTTGAATATTTTTAATAATTTATAGTAAAAATAATTTATACTTAATAAATTTGAATAAAATATAATAATATAATAATAAATATTACATTAAATTATTATTTAATTATTTAATTTTTAAGTTTTATTAATTAATTTAAAAAAAAATCGTTATTAATCTGTCTTCCTTGTCCAGTAAATGAAAGTATTGAGTAAATGAAGTATTATAATATTAAAAAAAAATACATAAGCAATAAAGAAACTTGCAGTATTTTGTTTAGAAATGTGCAGTTGTTTTTGTACTTCGTACCTTTTACTGTCCTTTTTAACTAGCTTTGAATATTACTTGAAAGTGTTAATATCTACCAAGAATATTAATAATGCCTATAATTATTTTGAAGAGAACTTGATGAATGTTGTGGTAAAATTTTAATCAGAAGTAAAAAAATATTAAATCTCCAATGTGAAGCAATATAAAATTATTTCTATTGCTATAAATAAATTTTCTATGACTATAATATAATTATTTCTAAGCTATTATTCTTATTAATCAATACTTACCATGCAGCATCTTATCCGACCATCAGCGTATGCAACTATTTCTGAAAATAAAGAAACAAGAAATAATAAGAAAGTACCATATCAAATCGAAGTGACCGAACTGCTATTTCATTCTGGAAGGCAAAATTTATATTTGTGCTTCTTATTTCTAATTTTCATGTACACGATTACACACACAAAATTTCTTTCCTCGTTCGGATTATCACCTTTCAGATTCCTGCTCAGATCACCTGACTGCTATCAACTTAACTTTTATTAATGATACGAGAGTTGCTATTTATGTATCCGGAATTGACATATGAATAGTAAAGTTTGACATTGTTGTTCGTATACGTTTGTATACGAAATTGACTCGTGAAAATATTCATGCGATGATTTACTATGATTATCTCAACAATAATACGTCGATCAACTCACGTCTACTTCTATTTATTTAGTAAATTCAATTTAAAGAAGGTCGTCCAAAAAATCGGTTGTTGTGCAAGAAAACATCGATACTGTGCGCGAACTGATAAAGCAAGGCCGTCATGTGACATACTGAGACTGAGGCGTCCCTGGACATTATTATGATAAGCATACACAAAATAGTACATGAACATTTAGCAATAAAAAAAGGCTCGTGACGATTGATGCAAAGAAATGCTCAACAAATACAATCGTGGTTCGTCAAAAGCCATGTATAACATCTACACAGGTGAAGAATATTGGATCTATATGTATAAGCCTGAAAATAAATAGCAGTCGACTGTATGAGTCTTTCACAATCCTCCAAAGTCAACAAAAGTTATTCGTGCAAGAAGCACTTGCACTCGTGCAAGAAGACACGAACGATCAATTCTGAATGCTACACAACCATTTGTTTGCCAAAAGTCTTTTTTTTTTATTTATAAAACATCCCTGAGGAAGATTTCCAAAATTACAATCTGACCAAAGTTGATCAATGAGTAATGTTGTACAAACCTAAGTTACTACAAAAGAAAAGATGATTTTAAGAACTTACTCACTAGTATCCCTTAAATTAAATCCAATAACTTAATTACACCAATATTAACGTATACACCAGCACTATGCTCTGCTTTTTTACTAACACAAACGTTCAAACCAACTCAAAGGGTTTGGTCCTCTTAAGTCTTCTGATTTGACTTGCATTATCAAGGAGCTGGATGGCCTTGACATTGACGTGCTGAAGAAGTCGCTGCTCGTGACTCTGGGCAATTCTGCTAATGGTCTGGGTAACGGTGTCCATTTCCAAGTCCCTATGGAGGTCACTGTTTCTGAAATACCAAGGGGCATTTGCAATGTTCCTTAGTACTTTGTTTTGGAATCGCTGGATTATTTCCAAGTTGTTCTTTTTGGCACAACCCCACAGCTGGATGCCATATGTCCATACGGGCTTTAGAATTTGTTTGTACAAGAGTACTTTGTTGTAGACTGATAGAGGGGAATTTCGTCCAAGCAGCCAATACATTTTTCTAAATTTGATGTCAAGTTCTTCTTTTTTCTTTTTGACATGAGCCCTCCAGCGTAGCTTGGCATCTAATGTTATACCCAAATATTTTGCTGTATTAGCATATGGTACTTGGATATTATTTATACTAACGGGGATATGTTGATTTCTTTTGTTCGTGAAATTAATATGGGCAGATTTAGACTCATTTAATTTGATTCGCCATTGCTTAGTCCAGTTGTTAATTTTATTAACTGAAGTTTGCAGGTTTATAGCCGCTTCTTCGTGGTCTACGCCTACAGCCATAATAGCAGTATCGTCAGCAAATGTTGCTATCGTGTCTGGGTCTAATTCAGGAATATCACTGGTATATAATAGGTAAAGGACTGGTCCCAATACACTACCTTGCGGTACTCCTGCTTTAATATTTTTTAGTTCAGAGTATGCATCTTCCTGTTTAACTCTGAAATATCTATCTGAGATATAAGACTTTAATAATTGCGCAAACTGTTTAGGCAAAAGCTTGTTTAATTTGTAGTTGAGGCCCTCATGCCACACTTTATCGAAGGCTTGGGCCACATCGAGAAATACGGTAGAACAATTTTTTTTTTCTTCCAGTGACTTTTCAATTATATTTGTTATCCTATGGACCTGGTCTATAGTTGAGTGGCTTTCTCTAAATCCAAACTGATGGTCTGGAATTATGTTTTTATCTTCAATGATTGGCTTCAATCTTTTAAGGAATATTTTTTCAAACAGTTTTGAAATAACAGGCAGCAAGGAGATTGGCCTGTAAGATGAAACTTCATTCGGTGGTTTTCCGGGTTTTGGGATCATTATCATTTCTGCTACTTTCCATATCTTAGGTACATACTTTAATCTAAAAGATGCATTTATAAGATATGTAAGTTTTACTATAGCTTTACGAGGAAGCTGTTTCATGACATCTCCCGTGATTAAGTCAAACCCTGGGGCTTTTTTTGTGTTGATGTTTTCTTCAATTTCTGATGCAATTTCTTTTGGGGTAACAGGTCTTATGTCACTTTCTTCTTGGGCAAGATTTTCCCAGTCAAGTATGTTTTCACCTTCATTTGGCTGGAAAGTCCCTTCTAAATATTCAGAATATCTGTTAGCTTTTTGTAAATTGCTTTTTGCCCATGTTCCATCTGCATTTTTAATTGGTGGATTCTGCAGGATTGGTCTTTTTAGTGTTTTGGTAGCTTTCCATAGTGAATAGTCAGTTTTACTGTCATTTGACAGTTCACTTAGGTAGTTACTTATAGTATAATTTATATTTTTTTGTATATCCCTTTTCAGTTGCTTTGTTGCATTATTTAATCTAGTTTTATCTGCTGGCGATCTAGATTGATGCCATATTCTTCTAAGCCTTCTTTTTTCGGTTATGAGTTCTTTTATTTCTCTGGGGTAGTTATTGCCTTTGGTTCTAGGAGTAATATTAGGTGTGTTATCCCATGCAGCCCTTTGGATAACGTTTAAAAATGTTTCCGCTTCATTGTCGAGTTGTTCTTCATTTCTTAAGTGGACTCTCAAGTCTACCGTTTCTTCAAGTTGAAGTTTAAAACTCTGCCAGTCAGTCAGTCGATTTGTCAATATAGGAGGAGTTTCCTTCTGTATGATGCTATCACTTAAGATCAGAAGAATGGGAGAGTGATCAGAGTTCATATCCCATGCCTCGTCCACATGCATATAGCTTACAGACACATTTCTAGTTATGAAAAAATCAAGTAGATCTGGTATTTTATTGGGGTCTGTAGGCCAATATGTTGGCTTACCAGTTGACATTGTTTCACATTTTAGTTGGTTAATTGCTTGTAGTAGTTCTTTTCCTTTTGTATTGGTTAACCTGGATCCCCACTGAACGTGTTTGGCATTGATATCACCTCCAATGATAAACCTATATCCGTGACTATTTAGAAAGTCTAAATATTGTTGTTTTTTCAGAGCATGTCTAGGCGGACAGTAAACTGCGGAGACTATGATCCCATATGTTTTAGTTTTAATGTTTACAGAGGCAGCTTGAAACTGTTCTGTTTTATATCCCATTTCTTGGTGATGCTTGATTGATTCCTTAATTACGATGGCACTTCCACCTTTGGCGGTATTTTCGGGATGTATGGTATGGTATACTTTATATCCCTTGAGTTTAATGTATGATTCATTAGTAAAATGAGTCTCAGAAATGAGGCATATATCAATCTTTTCCATATCTAGGACTACTTGCAGTTCTTGTTGGTGTTGCAAGAGTCCATTGGCATTCCATTCCATAATTCTAAGGTTATCTGCCATTTGAATATTTAGGAATAGCTCCTTTAGCACTATTTTCGAGTCTGCTAATACGTTCGTCCATTTGTGTTAATTTCTCCATTATTTGTTGAAGAGAGTCTTGAATAGAAACGTTTAGATTTTGTTCTTGGGTAGGGCTTTTAGGCTTACCAGTAACTGTTTCGCTAAAAGATTTTTTTCCTGCACTTGCGATGTCGGCTGGCGCTTGTTGATTATTTCTTTGTGGCTGTTTAGGAAGAGTTGGTTTCTTGGTACGTTTATCCTTTAATTTTTGCATTTCTTTGGCAACTATGCATCCTCTGTAGTTGGCTGGATGTCCTTCTCCACAGTGTACACATTTTGGTTGGGTATTTTTTGCCAAAAGTCTTTGAAATAACAAAAAAAGGTGACCTAGGATTATTCTTCACCATAACAACGCGAGCTCTTACACATCGGACCGAACAACTCGATATTTGAATTTTTTTTCAAATGTATGCAAAAGTGTATCGATCATCGCGGATATTTTGAAAAACAATGAAACCATTTTCAATGATATATATTTGTTTTTATTTATTATTCGGGATACATAAATAGAAACCCTCATATCTATAACGTTGTTGTCAAGTTTATCAACGTAAAAGAACCCACTTTATAGCAAAAAAGTAAAATTCTACTTCTTTAAAAGAATAAATTAGTTCAAAAGAGAATGTTTATTTTCGATTTTCTCGACGAGCCGCCCATGGACTGAGGTCTTCCCTAACACGTGTGACCAGGCGGGATAATGTTGGACCCAAAAAGTTCCAACTCGAATTGCTCTTACGGCATAGCTATGACGTTATGACCGTTTGTTTTCAGGATTATAGTTATTGTATTGGAATTGGGATTTGGTATCCCGCAGGACCTTCAGCGAACGCTCAAAGGAAATGCCCTATTGTATGCTTTCTCAATTTCGTCGTCAGAAAGCAAGATGAAAAATAAGAGAAATTAACATTTCGCCTTCCAGTATGAAATACTGGAGCATCTCGTAGCAAGAATATTGGTTAAATTACATTTTCTCCCCATATTTCGAATATCTGAAATAGTTTTAAATTTTTTTATATATTGTATACTGTTTAACATTTTCGTTCGTTATTTTTTGGTGTTGAGTATTTTAAATTATTGTCGAGGAAACATATAGTTATAATATTTAGTAATTATACTGTATGTGGTTGTTATTAAATGGCAACATGGTCAATTTGAAATTCACCCATGTACGTGTTTGGGCACCTCTAGGTCTTTTGTTTTGTTATTTTCTTCTTAAAATGGGTTGACATTATTTTTAGATTAAACTGCGAACATAGTTCAACCAATCTTCTACCATTAAGGTTAGTCCATTTATGAGCGGGAAAACTGCCGACTGTTTTCCTGTACTTTTTTTCTTTCCCTAGTTGGGCGTTGAAATAACCCAATAGGATTTTTACATGGTTAGAGGGAATTATAGAGATAGTCTTTTCCAGAATTTCCCAGATCTTATTTACTTTTTGAGGATTAGATTTATTTTCTTCGTTAACTGGGAGATGTGCATTGATAAATGCATAGTTTCTGTTAGCACACACTCTATCCCTCTGTTGAGGGATAGTGTCATAACTGTTTCTGTTACTGGCTGGACATTTGTTATAGAACCAAGAATGTTTCTTGAGATAGCGACAGCAACACCTAGATGTGGTGTATTTTTGAGTATTCTTTTGTCCGTTTTACTTTTAAAAAGTCTGTAGTTGCCGAATTCCAAGGTGTTATCATCTGTCAATCTGGTTTCTTGCAAAGCTAAAATTTGGATTTTTTGCTTGTTCAATGTTCGCCCCAATTCGTGTAGTTTTCCTGGACGCAGGAGAGAATTGATATTTACAGTTCCAAAGAAAGTTTTTGTTTTCGGTTTCAGACGTTGGCCAGAGATCTCCGACTTTCTCTGAATCCGCCCCAGAATGCCCCAGAATCCGAAAGTCCGATTGTACTAGTAAAGCTGGCAGAGGATTGTCTACCTCCTGGGGTAATTTCGTAATTACTAGAACGCTTCATCTTGTACTTTGAATTAAAGGTTTGAACCATGACGGTTCAGAGGTTAAGACTGGAGGGGTTAGTCCCAGAATTTAAATATCAGCCGCACCACTGGTGAACAGACGCTGACCACTCAACCGCTTACATTACATTATTATTATATAAAAAACCACCATGCAGTACACAAACATTGCACAAGTAATTACACAATAAATGTGTTTATTTTTAGCGTTGCCAACTTGAACTTCGAAAAAACTGCACCTGCATTATTATCTTCTAAGGTCCTATATTATTTTTTTTTCTACAAACACAGAAAAAAAACATATTTAAATTAATTTGTTTCGAACCAGTTATTCTGATTGTTTATTTTAGGAAAACTCGGAATTTATAACAGTAACATTTTTATTATAAATCCTCGATATTTAATGGTACTAATTTTATTTTTTTAAATATTTATTTTACTTGTAAATTGTCCACAATCGCAATTCTATGCAAAATATTTTTTTTTCTGTTAAAAATATTTTTTTTAAATTGATGAATTTTATGAATGAATAAAATTTAATATGAGTAGAAGCTTAATGTTGTTATTGGTTGGGTAATCTCTATATCAAATTAAATATATATTAATTTTATATACACGGTGTCCGAGATAAGAGTGCGCTACATGGATCTCGGAAATCATAAGAGATTTAGAGATGATTAAATTAGAAAAAAGTTGCACTGAACTTTGCAACGTCACGTTGTCAAATTTTAAAAATTCCGAATATTTCCAAAGATATGTGGGAAAAAACTAATTTTCGCGATTTGGATTTTATTCGTTTCTGATTCTATTTGAAGAGATATCAATTTTCCTATTGGAACCTACAGTGTGAAACACTAAACCCAAAGAGATTTACCACTAAACACCGAAACACTTTTTTAACTACTCGACGCACGTTTCGCTAACCATGTTAGCATCATCAGGAGATGATTTAATCACGAAATTATATGATTAAAGAAGATAGGAGAAAAATCATCAAAAAAAGGATTAGAATTAAGGTCTAGATTCTAGATCTGGAATTTAACCAGATTAACAGAACATGGTTAACATCATCTGATGGTAAATCTCTTTGAGTTTATTGAAGAGATATGTCAAAATAAATTTGACAGTTTTACCACTTTTGGCCACTTTTTATCCCTTACAAGATGGTATTATTAGATTTTTGATCCGACGTTTCAGCATTCCTCGACCAACATCAACTTTGTTTTTTAAATAGTCGACAAATTTTATTTTATGTTTAGTAAATTCTACTTTTTATTCTGAATCCAATGACATGTCACAGTTAATATTTATTGTACGTTTCCGTACAATAAATAATATAATTCGGAAATAATATTTTCCGACTAAGAGATGACATTTACGTTAGTTTGTAATTACTTCAATAATTTGTTTAGATGTACCATTTGACAGTCAGTCAGTTTTAAATTTGTTAATTATTATACTAAAAATAATGAAACATTATTCTAGGCAGGTAAAATAGGAAATAGAAGGTAGAAAAATTTGATATGATTTGTTGTTACATCAGGAAAGGAAAGGATTTACGGTTAGAGACGCATCAGCAACTACAAGGCTACTGGACTCGACCTACTGGACCTACAGCATAACGCGGGTTCCGAACCACGGTCATCAGCCACCGACAACCCAGGCCAGCACCCCCCCTGAGACTATCAACCCTTGGTTATGTGCCTACCCATAAGTCTATCAGGAAGCCTACCGACTGGCGAGTGACTAACGGAGAACACTTCTCAGAAGGCATCCGGCCTTACTCAGCCTTTAACTGGCGTGACTGAGGGGTAATTCATTGTCGGATTTTACACTCTTGCCTAGAAACAATCACAAATATTTAGGAAGTAAACAGACAGAAGAAAGAAAGAAAGAAAAATAACCATCCGAGCGTGGAATCGAATCAACTACCGCTCCAATGCGGTTTCGGCAAAGCAGCGGCTCTTACCATCCGCACCAACGCAACGAGAGTCATGAGAATAGTAGGCAGGCAGAGCTGCAATATTTTCAAAAATCTACGGCATATTTTTTTTGCCGTTTGACCGTTTAACCGTTGACTGAAATGACGGTTTTTGCTTACTATAGAGGAAAATGATATTGTAAGACTTCGTAGTACTGAAAAGGGACAAAAAAACCTAAATCAGTCGCACAAAGAACACTAAACTGTGAAAGATACGTACCCTTTTTAAGAAACGATATCGAAGATACTCTGTACAATCCTCCTTTAGCGGTAACCAATAATATGCGATAACCATAATTCCAGAAATAGTACGGCATATTTGAGAGTCCGCTCCGCATCTAAACATTGAAAATATCGAATTCTCCACCTTTATCATTTATGGTATTATTAGGTTGAAGAACAGTTTAGGTTGTAACTATTTTTCTTACTGTTGGTTTAATATAATTCGTATTTGAAAAAGGCACTGTGTGTCGAAACAATTTTAATATATAAAAGTTTGAAATAGAGTGGAGATTTAGATATACATCTCGGTTTGTTTATTTAAAACGCATTTCCATCAAGTATCTGTTACTTCAGTTAAATATACCATAGCATTGCTTAATACACTTAGTTAGATCATGGTCTTGAGTGAAAGGAGTTGATCCGAAACAAACCTCGTAAAACGAGCTGTCCAGTCCATTTTCCGTTTCATTCCATCAACAAACAAATCCATCACCCTTCCTCTCTCCACTTCTCGACAACCCACATTTCCAACCACCCACATCCTTTTAACCCCATCTCGATGATGCCCAAATCCGGTCGATTTTCCGACTTTAATAGACAACGGGCCCGGGCTGGGAATACGAACGTCGGTGGTGTCGCAGGAACAGAACAAGGTTGGGAGCAGGAATGCGGACCGCCAGATAAGCAGGGTCATCTTCGTACCAAAACGATGACTCATGAATGATAATGGTGTTTGTTGTGGTGCGAGGACGGCGGCGGGTTTGTTTGCGCTGCGGAGATCGCGAAGGAATCCCGAACACGCTGCCCGCGTAATTCTGTCGTCGATTTCCATAAAGGATTCGCCTGGAGGCATCAATTTATTAGGAAAGGGACGGGGGGCGCTTAGATACGCGGTCCTGTGTACATAAGAGAAACTCTATACGGTTGTTCGTTACCTGCTATTGGTTTAACCGTTTAATTTTATATTCTTTAGGCATATTGATGATGTAAAAACATGACCTGAAAACTCCTGTTCATATTTAGATACAGAGCCTTCATTTAATCCTGTAACTCATGTTACAAGTGATTTATTTAAACTTTTTTTATGTTGAATTATTTAACCTTCGAAAATCCCGTCATACTACGCACGGACTATTTTTAGTTCATTCAAATCAATGCGATATTACAGTAACACACAACTGGGTAGAGTAGATTTGATATATAATATAAAATTTAGATATTTCCTGAAAAATGCATAAAACCATTAACTCTGGGTTTCTTATTTAGTGAATATGACCTCGACAGATATATCAAAAATGTTAGATTACAATTCAGAGAGGTCTTGAAAATAAACTGAACTGGTGTGTGTGAGTGCAACACCGCTAACATTTAGTAAAGCGTGAAACTTGAAGTATTTGTGAAACGTAGTAAACACATATTACACTGGGGAACAATTTGAAAAATAATTTCTGTTGAGTTCGATATTTAAGCTGTTTTATACGTAAATTGACATGCTAATTCCAAAACTTTATTTAGTTTTTTTCTATCACGTCAAGTTTTTTTTCTACAGTTGTTGCGCATCCGTCTAAGCTTGGCGAATCACGGAAGTCACTACTGCTCTCCTACCGGCGAACCTTCTTCGACCTAGGAGTGGGGGCGTGAGTGACGTTGCGTCATCCAAAACTAGTACGGTCAGTTACGCATGAGATGTTAAATTACGCAGGTCTGTGTCGCTCTGATATAGTGAAGTCAAAGTATACATACACAACTACAGATTTTCGTTATGTCTGCCTCTGGTAGTTCTCGTCATAAGTTCTTAAACAGCCCTGATTGATTTTGTTATATATGAGGCAGTTTTACCATCCCCATTCAACGGACTAATATTAGTATATTTGTCAGGCAAGCATAGTTTGCTTATTTTAAAGTGAAAATAGGTGACCAAGATAAATCATGGGCCCCTCATAAAGTGTGCAAGCAGTGTGTAGAGAGTTTACGAATGTGGACGAAGAGAACACGTAATAAACTATCGTTTGGTATACCAATAGTTTGGCGAGAGCCCAAAGATCACTTAAGTGATTGCTACTTTTGCATAGTGAAAACATCAGGATTCAACAAGAAAAACAAACATAAAATTGAGTACCCTAGTTTACCGTCAGCTATACGCCCTGTGCCTCATTCACCTGAAATTCCAGTGCCAGTTTTTCAAGAATTACCTTCTTCAGAAATACAAGAATGTAAATCAAGTGAAGATCGAAGTAACTCCACCGACGAAGAATTCAAAGTTTCCAATGATTCTATTCGTAAAGGATTCAATCAACATGAGTTAAACGATTTAGCACGAGATTTGGGACTATCCAAAAAAGCATCGGAATTATTAGCATCAAGACTGCATGAAAAAAATTTGCTTGACAAAGGAGCTAAAGTCACTTACTATCGATCTAGAGAAAGTGAATTTAGGCAGTACTTCAGAAATAATGACGGATTTGTATATTGCTAGAACGTAGAAGGTTTAATGAAAGAATTGGCCATTTCTAACTATAACGCAACTGAATGGCGATTGTTTATAGATAGCTCAAAGCGTAGCTTAAAGTGTGTTCTCCTACATAATGGAAATTTATAGGGTTCAGTCCCAATAGGTCATTCAGTTTCTTTGCGTGAAGAATATGGCGACATAAAGAAAGTCATTGACTTGTTGCAATATAACATGCACCAATGGATAATCTGTGTTGAAGAAATTTTTTACCATAATATATTTTATTTATTTTTTGTATAAACACAATTTAACTTTTAATAATACGTTAACCTCTGTATGAATAAAACATTCTAATCTATTTGGTCAGATATCACCTTATTTCCTTTCGTATGTACACGTTTAAGGTAAAATGAGGGGTATGTTGTAGCTTAAGAACTTGACCTGATAGAAAAAAACTGTGAATATTTTTGAAGTCAGAGATGACAAATTAGTCAAAAACAAGTCACAGATCCAAGTCAACAAAAGTGCTGTTCTCCAATGTTATCTTAACTTCAAAGAGATTTACTTTTAGACATCAAATCACTTATTTCTGGTTTCTTGATTTTTGCATTTTGTTAATCATGTTAGCATCATCAGGAAATGACTAATTCTTCAAATTGAAGAATCTAATTCTGAAAATTGAATCATATCCTGATAGCTAACATATTTAGAAGCACATCGAAAGTAAAAAAAAAGTATTTTGGAGTTTAGTGGTAAATCTCTTTGGGTTTAATGTCTCGCACTGAAGGTTCCAATAGAAGAATTGCCGTATTATCTTGGTAAATAAGTTAATTAAGGTCATTTTTAGGTGAAGGTTTACGCCGATTGGAAAGGAATGTCCTTTATATGTTATACAGTACTTTAATTCAATACATTTCTTTTTTGAAACAACCGTACCGTAAACCCCGTACTGCATAGGGTTGTCCTGCTTCTTTCCTTCGCCCACTATCATAGCGCTAGCAAGTGATTCTTGCTTTATATGGTTTTCTGGTCAGTCCTGGTTTCTGGTCTTACAGCCGTCTTCAGCCGGGTTCGAGTTGTACGCAAATAACAAGAAAGTATTTGAATATATTTGAATATATATAGACGTTTGCGATCAAGCGGTATCCAGTCCAGGACCGCCCTGGACCATTTTTCGTCCCATCGCCTCGCTACATGGCCTGTCCACTTCCATTTCAATTGCTTTATTCTTTCAATGGTGTCATTCACTTTCGTTTGTTCTCTGATCCATGTGCAGGTCCCGACTAGCAATGCCAAGCATACATCTTTCCATTCCCCTCTGTGCTACTCGAAGTTTTTGAACTGACTGTGATGTAAGTGTCCAGGTCTCACTTCCGTATGTCAAAGCGGGCAGGACACACTGATCGAAGACTTTTCTTTTCAGACAAAGTGGTAGTTTGCTCTTAAACACTATGTTGAGCCTGCCAAATGCCTGCCAGCCACATTTAACGGGTCGTTCCACCTCCCTGACGGTGTCCCCTTCCTTTGCCCAAGATATATATATATATATATATATATATATATATATATATATATATATATAATATATATAGTGATCCACAACTTCCAAATCCATTCCTAAAATAGAACTCCTTTTTTGGACATGACCTGACTCGTCTTCTGGTTTATTTTCAAGCCAAATGTTTCCCCAGCCCTTTGTAATTCTTGTACGTGTCTTTGCAACTCATCCGCGAATCTAAGATGATTTAAGTACGCACCATTAATCCTTATTCCATCTTGTTCCCAATCCAGCTTATTGAACACCTCTTCCAGGCAGTCTGAGAAAAGAAGAGGCGATATTGCGTCCTCCTGCTATCAAGGTGGACTGTCGCTGTAGCTTCATCATATATCGATCCTAGTAGGTTTACATAGGCTTTCTCTACCCCTTGATTAAGCAATGCATTCATTATGGCTAGCTTTGAGATTGAATCAAATGCTTTTTCATAATCGATAAATGCCAGGTACAGTGGCATAGTGTATTCGTTGTGTTTTTCTATGACCTGCTGTAGAACCTGGATATGATCCAATGTACTAAATCCACTTCTGAATCCTGCTTACTCGCTTGGTTGTGCGTCATTAAGTTTTCTTAGTATTTTTTTGGATATTATCTTGGTGAAAACTTTGTACACCACTGATAGGAGGCTTACTGGGCGGTAGTTCTTTAAATCTTCCCGTGCTCCGTTCTTACGTAAAAGAATCACTTCTGCATTTTTCCATAAGCTGGGTACTTCTTGTTGTTTGAGGAATTTTGTGTATAATCTTGCCAGTGTTTTATGTAAGGTCCGACCACCAGCTTTTAACATCTCCACCATTATACTATCCTTTCCTAGAGCCTTGCCATTTCTCATCAAGTCTATAGCCTTTATCACTTTCTCCACCAGGATATCCGGCATTTGTTCTTCAGTAGGCATTGCTGTTCTTGTCTGATTCTGGTCCTCATATAACTTTGAATAAAATCTTCGGACAACCTCTAACATTTCCGTCCATTTCCTGCATATTGTACCATCCTCACGCATTAAGGAAAACATTTGTGTCCTTTTGCTTTTCAGCTTCTGCTTAGCTTTGTTAATTCCCCTGTTTTCTTGGAAATTTTTGACTTTTGAAACATTTATCTTATGGTGCTATTGAAACCGCCGTTTTAAGCACATTGTTGGCGATGTCTTTAAATATAAAGACATCGCCCAATAGGTCTGTAATGTCCATCTCCGCTGGGTCTTTTAACACAGCAAAGAGGTTCGACAAAGTAATTTCATAATCTCTGTCCCTCTCCAGTAGCTTCGCAGAATCCACTTTGCCACCTTTTGATCTTATCATTTTTTCGCGTTCTTTTTGGCAGTTTATCCTAATCGTTGCTCCTACCATTCGGTGGTCACTTCCCGCATTAAAATGGTTAAGGACAGTACAATTGCAAAATATTGCTTTATCGTTTGACATGATGTAATCAATTTCACTGGTGAGTCCAGATGGATCTTTCCATGTCCATTTTCTGTTGATCTTTTTTTTATAAAACGAATTCATAATATAGAATTCTTGTCCTGTATATATATATATATATATATATATATATATATATATATATATATATATATATATATATATATATATATACAGAAGGGCCTCGTTAATCCGAAAAGGCGAAAACAAGACCCTTTCCGGATTATCGAGGCGTCCGGATTATAGAATGCCATATTTAATGGTAATAAAACACATGTTTAACCTTAGTTTCTTTAATTAATTTTTAAATTAAAGCATAAAGACAAAAATGTACATGTTCAATGTTCAAAAAGGGGATCAACTTTTTACAACAATGTAGATTTTGTCTTTGTTCTTCTTTATGTCGCCTACAGTTGACCTGCCTATACCAAACTTCCGAACAATGATAGGGTATCTGTCACCTTTATCTAACATTTCTATAATCCGCAATTTGTCTTTTAATGTCAATATAGAGCGCGCTAAATTGACACTGTAGACGGAAGGCGATAAACAAAAGACTGAAGACGGATTGGCTCATGGCAGCTCGCACCTACACCCGACTCCCCCGCGAACCCCATTGCCCGGCCGGATTACAGCGATCACCGAACAAACACCAACAAGGGAATCCGGATTAACGAGGCCTTACTGTATATATAATATATATATATATATATATATATATATATATATATATATATATATATATATATATATATATATATATATATATATATATATATATATATATATATATATATATATATATATATTAAGAAATTCTGACCCATACTTCACGTGGATGCTCACTTATCGCTACTTAATTCTAAGAGAGTATTATGAAAAACACTCAAAACACGAAGCAAGAAAACAAAAGATATTTAAAGCAAGTGTTGCCAGGAGACAAAGTTATTGTAAAAAGAAAACAATCGGTTTGAATAAAAAAAAACGTACACTGGCCAGTTTAAAATGATTTTTGCACTCACCTCCCGCGTGGTTAAAGTCCACATTAGGTTAAGTTCGTTGTAAACTGGACAACAATGAAATATTATTATGCAAAATGACGAAGCTAACGCTCTCAGTTTGATAAGAAACTACTAACTAAATTGTTTGCGTCTTTCATCATTGACGAAATTCATTCAGATTTCATATTTTATCTACACTTGCTATATCAAAAACTAGAAACGTGATATTACGACGAATAATTTAAAAGATGTCTATTGCTTTATTGCGAGCGATCTAATAAAATAATATTAGGCGAATGTCCTTGATAATATAACGTGTTAAAAATTTGTTTATAACATTTGGCTACAAGTGATGGTAATGGTATAAGACTCATGATACTGTTGGCCAATAAAAAACGAACAAGCTGTTTCGGATTAAATTTTTTAATTGTCGTATTCTACATACAGGGGGGTCACATTTTTATCGAATCGAATACTGCTCGATTTTAGAAGTTGCCAATGTATTCTTAAGGCTGCAGTGGGGGCTCGTGAGGGAGGGCATTGGGGCGCCGCCCCTCCCGCGTTTATAACAGTAAACAATTTTTCAGAGCCCAGAAAACACCATATTTTAACTCCTGTATAGAGTTTTAAAACTCTAGAAAGTTCGGGCCGAGACGTCAAAGAGTGAACATCTCTTCTAGCGCGCTCCGCGACACGTGGTCGGGCTATAGTAGTAAACGGGCGGGCAGTAGTGATGACGAACCTAAAGGGTTTTGCCATCACTGAAGAGGCCTATAAGGCCTTAAAACGTGCGCTCGATGATAAAGACAAGCGCATTACTGATCTCGAGAATCAGTACCGGTATGCGCTCGAGATGAACCAGATGGCGGGCGACGAAAACGACGACCTCCGGGAAAAGATGATCGACCTAGTGAATAAGGAAAACCAGAGACTGCAGACATGCCTGGAGAAGAAGAATACCTCTGGCGCTTTTATCAAAGCACCAGAGGGTGAAACGAAAAGAAAGAGCGAAGAAAAGGAAGAACGAAGAAAAGGTGCCGGAAAAGAACCTAGATTCGGACGACGACGCGGTCGCGAGTGCCGAGGTGGACAGGCTGGACGAAGGGGGCCATTCTTCGGCCCCCGAATCCGGAGACTACCAGAAGATAGTTTCAAAGAAGAAATTGAAGAAAAAGAAACGGAGCTCGTTGCAGGTGAAAGAGGGTTCTCCTCTTAAAAAACCAGCAACTGAGTCTCCTGTTTCTGACAAACCTACATACAGGAAACCGGAACCTCCTGCCGAGGTTCCACAAACTTTGGTTGATCAGGAAGCCGAGCTTCCGATCCCAAAGAGGACTGGTAAAGTCCCACCAATCGGGCTGAGAGACAAGAAAGCGTTCCTGCAGGTAATGAAAACCTGCAAGGAGCGTGGTATCTTGTTCACAAGGTCGGTCACGAAGCCGGAAGGGGTTCATCTTCACCCCCAGACTTCTGACGACTACCGAGCAGTTTCTGCGCTGCTCGAGGAAAGGAACATTAAGTTCCATTCGTTCTGCTTCCCTGATGAACGCAATCTTCGCGTACTGATCAGGGGAGTCTTGGAGACGATACTAGTCTCTGAGATAACGAACGAACTAAAAGCAATGGGCTTCCATCCGATCCATGTGGAAAGGTGGAAAGAATTAGGGAAAGATGGCGCTCCGATGGCCATCCTCCAAATCGTTGTCCCCAGGGAAGATAAGGGGATATACGACATAAAGTCCTTCTTCGGACAGGACATACAAATCCAAGCTCAGCGATCGAATGGCCGAGTAGTGCAGTGTTTCAACTGCCAGAAATTCGGCAATACGGCGAGAAAGTGTCATGCCGATCCGGCCTGTGTTAAATGCACGGGCGAGCACTCCACAAAGGAGGGCAAGAAGGATCGAAATGACCAACCAACTTGCTGCAACTGTGGAGGTACGCATACTGCGAACTTTCTAGGTTGCAGCAAGAGACCAGATGGAGGTCTCTCCAAGAAAGCCGATAGGCTTTCGAAGAGAAAACCTCGTGGGGCCACTGTTAACATGTCCCGTAAACCCGCCGTACCCCCCCCCCGACCTTCGTGTGGGGGTCTCAAAGGAACTCAGTTCCATCTAGCAACCCCGCTCCTCAAGGTGACACTATCTCCAACCTTGTGGAGCAACTAGTAGCTCAATTGTTGGGTCAACTTCAGACTCAACTGAGCTCGGCGCTCCGCACTTCCCTCGGAGCCATTATTCCCCAACAATAGTCCCCCAATGTCCGTGGCAGTAAGCCTATGGGGCCCGAATTTCTCGGGTTTCCGGCTTACATAAGTTCCATGATAGTAAACCGCTATCGAAAAATCCCGCTATCCCGCACCAAATGGCGGATCGACGACGCCCGCTGGTCATCGGCCCGGCATTGGGCGTGACTAGTTTCCCACTTCCGATGGAGACAGTTTTTCATTATCAAGTTAACCTTCACAAAGTTTCTCTGGACTTTGTAGTAAACCCTAATTTTAAGTAATATCAGACTATACCTCGCAAAAGAAAGGGGGAATTCTGACACTTCCTGGGATAGCTAGAATCCCATAAAAATAAAATTCGGACCCGTTTCGGGCGTAAGTTATCGTATATAGGCAGGAGCCTGAAGGCTAACCTAAAAACCAGAGTGAAAAAGCGGGGCGGGGTTTCAAAACTCTTCAGCAGCACCATTTTCTTCTACGCCCTCACACTTTAAAAACCCACTAGCCGCCACTGTTAGGCTGTAACAAAAGTATTGTTTGTACTTTGTTTATAAATGAAGAATTATACTTCAATCCTCAAAGATTTAATCTGATTTCAACTTTTAGCTCCACCACCAACATTCCTTCTTCAATATTAAAGTAAAATTCAACAAAAACATTAAAATCAGTGATATAAATCGAGAAATTAGGCCAATTTTAAGACTATATTTAAAAAACAGCTGCAAAGTAACTAACGTAAAGAAAACAATAGTTTGAATTCTTAGTATCTTGATATTTCGGGGTATATTATTGATTGATTTGTCCGTTACTTTGTGATAGTTCATTTTTAAAAAAAGGAATAAAACAATTTTTTACTTTGTTTCTATATTGTGTTTCTTTGTTTCTATATATTGTTTGTGGCTATACTTTCGTAAAATGACTTTACATTCTCGAACATTACTTTAAAACTAAAGTTTAAAAGTAGAGTTTTAAAGTAGTGTTACCAATAGTCACACCAATTTTGTTTAAAAATAAAAGTGATAGATAACAAGGTAAAAAATTGTTTTATTCCTTTTTTTTTTTACTGTATATATTTTCCTTAGAAACGTTTGTTCCTACGTGAATGTTGTTCTATATTTTCTGTTTATATATATATATATATATATATATATATATATATATATATATATATATATATATATATATATATATATATATATATATATATATATATATATTACTGGATTTTACGAAACTATACTTTAAAATTCCGTTTAAGTCCGGGCATCACCAATTTTTTTTAAATTTTGTATACTTGTGTTATCAATCTGATAAAATTCGAATAAAAAAATTAATTTTCGAGATGGAGTCCGCCAAGAACTGAATGAAACACAAAAATAATAGTTTAAAAAATTTTTATAATGCTCGTTGCAGCTCGTTCTAGTGGTTGATTCTTTGTTTTTATTCCATTTTGTTTCCAAATCGAAAAGTCCAATCGAGCAATTTTGTAATATATTACAATTTAATTATCGTTAAAAAGCTAAATATTTCAACAGAAACATTTCTGGATATGGTGGTGACATACCATCAGAACGCACATGTCAGAACGAGGTTCATACTGATAAATTAGGATTTAGTGTTGCTGATCATCACGTAAATGTACGTGATCTTGCAAAGGGTCTAGATTAATCGAAACCAACTGAAAATGGGCATTTGAAAAAGCTTCATCCAAATAAAAAGCCTATTTTTCCGCACTACATAAACATAAGAAAATGTATTAAACATGGTGTATCAAAATGTATAATTTTAAAACCATTGATTATCAGCAATTAAAAATGGATTGTTTACAGTAATATCTAACGCAAAAGATCATGGGGCAAGCGTGACGAGCCAGCTCAAACGACACCGAAAACTGATATTGATTGAAATATTTTGTTAACAAAACTTCATTGGAATAATACGGGAATTGTTTATTGTGAGCTTTTTTTTGATGTAAAACGAAAACTTTTTTACAATGCTATGAACAAATAATATTTATTTCATTCGACGCGCGTATCGCTAAGCAAATTAGAATTATTAAAGAACGAATATTATGAGTAAAAGCTTTCAGTTTTAATCATCCCCTCAATATGTTAGCTGGGTTAACGAAACGCAGGACGAAATAAATGTAGTGTAGTGTTAATTATATATTTTTTTAAAAAATATCAGCTCAATGTGGTTTGTGGTGGTTCATCGCAGTTATTATATATGTTTTTTACATTGAACGTTATATATATATATATATATATACATATATATATATATATATATATATATATATATATATATATATATATATATATATATATATATATATATATATATATATATATATGTTACATCTAATATTTTCACGGATGGTAGATAATGTTTCTAAATCATTCCGGGTCCAACTGGGAGTCCAAACACACAGACACCTTTCGATTTGGATGATTTTTTTTATCTTTTTCTATCCCACTAAAAACGTATATATAAAAAAATGACGTAAATGAGAGGTTTTTTGGATCCCATTCTGGGATCCACGGCATTATCCGCAGAATAAATCTGATCATCTGAATCTAATCAATATCCAAACTTTTTAGTTTTTCCTAAAAAGTGAATGGTGAACTTTGACGATTTTTATCAAAAAATTTAAAATTTTCATAAATTTTTTTGATTTATTGTTTTTTTTGTTGAAAAGTACATTCAAAAACAAGAAATTTGAAAACAAAACGTCCCATTTAGAGAATTTCTGAAAAAGTCATGGGTATTTGAAAAAGAAAGAGCCATTATTTTTAAATACGGTTGGGTAAACAAATTCTGAAAAACGTTTTTAGTGGGATAGATAAAGAAAAAAATTCTGCCAAGAAAGGGGTCGGGTTCAAAAGTGGTCGAATTGGCATGGAATGATGGCGGGGTTTAAGACATCAGTTGGAGCTGAGCTGCGGGCACTTAAACATGGCCGCCATCATTGATTTTCATGCCAAGTGCGAGTTGCGAAGCGTTTTGTGTTTTCTGCAGGTAGAAGGGAATAGAGTAGAAATTAATATCAAAATGAGCTGTGTTTATGCTATAAATTGGATGAGTGATGGTGTAGTGCGTAAATGGTGCAGAAAATTTAAACAAGGTTGAACTGATGCTCATGATAAAGGTGGACAAGGACGCAAGTCTGTCGCTCGTGAAGCCCTTGTTCAACGAATTGCTCAAGTAATTCAAGAGAGATGGAGGTTTACCATTAGTAAGTTGTTTTTCCGAACATTTCAAGGTCAGCTCTGCACATGATCGTAACAGAACACCTATACGCACCCCTACGCATGACATCAGCCTTATCCTTAAAAACGAGGATTTTTTCTGATAACACAGAATCGAAAGAAACATCCAAATAATGGACGCACAAACACACTTCCCGAACAAACCCAAAAAGATCAGACAAACTTTCAGCAACAGGAAGACCATGGCTACCATTTTCTGAAATCAGAAACGTGCGCTGCTCGTGGAGTTTACGGAGCCAGGGACTACGGTGACTGCAAACGTGTATTGTTAGACGTTACGTCACCTTCGGAGAGCTATTCAGAACAGAAAAAGAGGCATGTTATTATCTGGAATTGTTTAGATAATTGACAATGCAAGACCGCATATTGCTGCGTAAACCCAACAGCTTCTTACTCAGTTTCATTGAGAAGTGTTTGATCACTCATAGCACAGCCCAGATCTCGCGCCTAGTGACTTTTACCTTTTTCGGAACTGAAGTGCTGACAGCGCTTGCGCATCAGCGAAGGTCTTCAAGATTTCGTAAAAGCCTATCTCAATACGCTAGCAACAATCTTCTATGGAGCTGGTATTGGAAAACTCGTCAACCAGTACGACAAATCTCTCAATCTTCGTGGTGACTATGTGGAAAAGGAACTTTGATAGGACTTTGTCTCTTATTTAAGGCCCATCTGAGGTTGAAAAGAGAATAACCCTCGTACAATAACAGAAACCGAATAAGAGGCATACAAACTAGAAATATAATCAAAGGAAGAAATATGAAGATATTCATCTTATCATTTACACCAGGATTTTCTACGGAGGGAACTATGAACCTTCATTCGAATAATAAACCCGAAAAAGGAACGGAAGAAAACAAACAGAAATTTGTAAACTCCCTTCAACGTCCCTTATTTATTCAACTAATCCCGCTGTCCTTTTCGTCGCGACAAGAATGGACGATAACGCGCAAGACAAAGCACAAGGAACATCCAGTCTGAGCGACGCTGATATTATTGTATTATGTGGAATGGGGTTGGAACGTCACCGAACATAATGAGATTATCTTTAAACGCAGCTGTTAAGCCTCCATCAAAACATCGTTCATTATTAATGTAAAAGTAAGGAATTTTGACACCGAGAATTCCGATACTTTTAAAACAATTTTAATTATGAATCAATTTTCTAATATCTGACGGGAATTTTAGAGAATAAAATATTCTACACTAATTTTCTATTATATTCTACAGTTTCTTCACAGGACTAACTTTATAAAGATAGTTACAACAGATTAAATGTTAACACTTTAACCGAAAGATGGATCTGCCAAAGCAGTAGAGAGATTTCAATCTTGAATGTTGGCAACCCTACTTTTCCGACTGAATTGTGGCTCTCAATACCTTTTCCTTACCTCCCCTTATGAATTCTTAGTTAACTGTCTTTGTTAGGCCTAGGAAGATTGATTTGTCAAAACATATGAGTCTTAGAGACCAGATTTTTCGCTTTACGTAAACAATTGTTCTTTTCCTTTTATTGTATGTTGAATTGTTTATTTTATTTGTACACAATGGAGAGGAAAAATCAATCAAGAAACATAAAAAATAAAGTGTTAGGCTTTAAAGCTTAGTTAGGCGATGAAGAAACTACCTCAGATGAAGGAGAAGACCTTAGCGATTCAGATGATGATCAGGACTATATTTTGCCTGCTCAATTGCAACACCACAGCGAGGGAAATCGATGATGAAGATCCGACAAAAGGTGAGATTGTGGATGAACGTCAAACTATTGATGGTGATGGTGTTTTCGATGAAGAACAAAATCGACGACTGCGTGATTATATATTTTTAGTCAACTAAAGAACCAAATATAAATGTTGGTACTCCTAGTAGAAATATTATTCGCGGTAAGTTTTGGGTAGTATGCCTGATAAGGACAAAGTTTGCAAACTTTTGTTTAACGATGATATGGTCCAAATGATTGTTACTTATACAAATCAAAAACTTTCATCTGTCAGAAGCTCATTAGGCTCGGAAAGCTTTCTGATATATTCTAGTCTGTTTTGCACAAATTCACAATAATTCCCTAGGAATTTTTTACAACATTGACGAAAGAAAATTAGGCTAATGATTTTAAATCATTCACTGATGCACGGGCTTGATAACTTTTATCAAAAGCCTAATTTGCGGTCCATCGAAAATTCCCGCGTTAAGTTTCTTCTTGATCAAACCAGGAAATTTCCTCGATATATAATTAAAACAAGAACCACTTTTATCCAATCCTTTACGCACTTTCATTAGTCCCAATTTTATGTGCAATGGGGCAAAATTATTTTCTCTCTCGTAGCTAACGCTGAGTTTATTATATTTCGTTTCCCAATTATCAAGTTCCTTCTATCAAGCCATTTTGTTTTAATCCATTGCTCGCTTTTAGCTCTGCTATCCCACAAACTTAGAAAACATAGGAAATTTCGTGTGACCGCTTTGTCGATTCAATAAAAAGTTTACAATTTTTAAATCGATAAAATCATATAACCTACTTGAGTTTTGTCAATACAAATGTGGTGAATAAGGAAATGTAAGAAAATCATAAACCGGGATAAAGGACCTATTCCGTCCGGTCAACTTTTTCAATTATTAATGTAAGTCTCAATAAACTTCACGATTCCCTTTTTTTTACACGCTGCATTAGGTAGGTAGTACGCTTCCTAGTAGTAGAATATATCAATTCATCTATTGGAACGTTTGGTGTGAAACACTAAACGTGAAGAGATTTACCACAAAACACTTTTTTGAACTGCTTGACGCACGTTTCGCTAACTATGTTAGCATCATCAAGAGATGATTTAATCTAATACTAAAACTGAACTATGTCCTATTTATATGAAAACCATACCTAACGAAGCGTGTAAAAATCATGAACCGTGAAGTGTACTAAGCCTTACATTAATAATTGAAAAAGTTGACTAAAAGGAATCGGTCCTTTATCTCGGTTCATGATTTTATTACATTTTTTTTTATTTGAATGCTTTCATGTGCATCCAAAGCCCTATTATTATTAACATTTAATTAGTCTTAAATTACTAATATCTATACTGTGGTCATGTTCGATTGCATGTTAGGCAACACAAGATTTTTCATTTCTCCCATATCTAATGTGGGCAATATGTTCTTTATATCTTGTCAATATGGATCTTTTTGTTTACCCAATATACCTTCTATCACACTTGACAACTAATTTCGTAAATCCCCGACTTTTCATGTTGCTTTACTTTATCTTTTGGATTACCCAGAACTTCTCTTAATTTATTATATGGTTTACACACAACCTTAATGTCCACTTTTTTAAAAATTTGTCTAGCCCTCTTTTTAATTGGGCATCAAATGGTATTACCATGAATTTCTTTGTGTTCTGATCCTTTTGAAAAGTCGAAGATCTACAATGTTCTTATAATCATTCACTTCAGATACCTCCCTAATTAATTTTAATTATTTGTTATAATTATCTTTATTTAAAGGAAAATTAATTAATCTATTTATCATAAAATTTAATCTAGCCATATTATTTTGGAAGCTATGATTTGAATCGTTAGGAATGTATCTCGAAGTGGTGGTGGTTTTTCTGAAAATATCAAATCTAACCTATTTTTTCCAATAGTTCCAATAGAAGAATTGTAATTATTTTTTGATAAAAGACCACCAAAATCATTACAAAAACAACATTATTTTCCGAGCACAAAAAACGAAAACATTTTTTTTTCGAGTGCGATAAGATGTAAATTTAGTACCTGGAAAAAGTAAATTCCTCTCTTTGAGTTGGGATGTCAACAGTTCTGATCTAATTTTTTTTAAAGGTCAAGGTCTTTGATTACAAGCGTCTTGAATAAAAAGTGGGGGCTTTGACGACCTAGTTTTATAATTATCAACTTCTTCGTTAGTTCGTAAGCTTAAAAAGGGTATCAGACAAGCCACGAAAAATTGTAACAGGGACGTTTTCTTAATGAGACAGACACAGGAAAATCTAGTATTTATGTACAAAAACTATTCAAAAAATACCGAGTTCATTTAACGATTAGGACTTAATAGTAGTTAAAATTGGTGTATAGGGCCCATAAACAGAAATACATTATCAGAGTAAAGAAAATATATGTGATAGAAGGGAAGGTATTGGAAAAGAATGGACAATAATATTTTTCGGAGAGCAAGCCTCTGTCTCACAACAAAACCTAAAAAACTAGATAAATTCCTACATACAAACAGTACAAAATATCATCCATTTTCAGGCTTTCTGAAGGGGAGACGGCTAGTTATAACCAGCCCTGTTCGATGCCCTTCTATCCCCCTGTCGGTTGAAATGTTTCAGCTTCGACTTCGTCATAATTCATAATTAAATGTTTTTGCGGAAAGAACCAGAGTGAGGTGGTGGAGAAATGGTTTCGGCTTTGGCTACAAGATTAGTTAATTAGCGATGATTAACGCTACAACGTAAAGGAACGTTTCCACTACGTCGGCCGTTAATAATGAAATTGCTGATTATAATACAAGGAAAACGCTGTTCATTTGTTCAGGTTACGATGGGAGAGTGGGGATGGGTGGTGTGTTTGCGTGTTGTTCGAGTGGCGGGGATAAGGGGTTGTTTTTGGATACACGCTGGTTATTTATTAAGAAAGAAATAAGGCAACATAAACGAATTTGAAGTAAGCCAGAAACTCGGATAATTTTTTAAATTTACAGATGGAATATTTTTAGAGGGGAAAAGGTTTTTCTTTTTGCTAATTTTAGGGAGAAAGAAAAAAAACTGTTGATTTGATATTGGTAATTAATATCTAAAAAGAAATAGACATAAATTAGTTCGTACGGAATATCAAGGAAAAATGCCCTCTTAATAAGTGCCATGCTCCACGTAATTATTACTCATTCCTCCACCCGCCCCCTACATGACAGCAAGCTCGAGTTGAAGCATTATGAGTTATTTAAAAAACGAGGATTTTTTCTCGTACTTTTACTTTATGGACAAGTTATGGACAGTTATGGACAAGGGACCAAACTTATGACAGAACAAATAAATTCAAATAGATTTAAAATAAAATTCTCCTCTTCTCGCGTTTCACTGCCGATGTCGACATCATCAGGAGATGATTTAGTCTAATTCTAAAAGTAAACTATGTTTTATTTATATAACAGCTGCGCCTAATAAAGCGTGTAAAAATTATGAACTGAAGTGAACTAAGCCTTATATTAATAACTGAAAAAGTTGAAGTGTACCGATCATCGCGAAAAATATTTGTTTTTATTTATTATTCTGTCTTGAAAATGAATTTAAAAAATCAGTATTGATTCCACTATCATTTAATAACATACTATAAAAACGTATGTATACCATAACAGTTTAAATACTTCGATTTTCAGCCCGAGTTGAGAAACAGTTTTTGCGGCAGAACAAGAAAAAGTTTCACTCGCCGAGCACGAGAACTCAATTAGGCCCGTCCAGGGGGCGTTGAAGTAAACAAGTGAGGAGCCTTAAAACACTTACGAACCAGTCGGCCAATAAAACGGGAAATTTCCGGCTTGAAAGCTCGAGAATATGTCAACGCAATATTATGTCGAGTGTGTATGTGAGTTTGTACGTGTTTGTGCAGATGAATCAACTGACAATTATTTGTGGAATCTTTATTGTCGGCTTTTAATTTCGAGATCGCAAAGCTGAAGAAACTGGTCAGTGACGTACGATTTAAATTTCACCATTACATATCTATAGGTTTTTATTAGAAATTTAATCTCCGAAACATTCGTAAGGATTGCTTCAGTTAAAGAGAACCGCAAATAGTTTATGTAAATATTTATGTAGTCTATAACACAACTGCCTTTATTACTTACTGTTTGCCAAAATGTTTGCCAAGTTCTGAGTGAAACGTGTGGTCGTGAATTGTAATGATGAAACCTGATGCATTTCCTATTGGCTAATTGATGCCTTCAGTCGATCTAATTGTGAACAGTATAGGTCGATGTTATTGGTTTGATTGCCTGGTAGAAGCTCAATGTGTATGGGTGAACACTTTGAACGGCACTTTTCATCACGAGTTACCATCCGCTCCAGAAATGAAGCCTAAGATTTTTTTATCTAAAGATCGTATGAAGATATTTCTAGAGATCCAGCAGATTTCTCTCACTTCGCTCAATTTCATGAGGGACCCACAGATGATATCGACAGATTATTAAGGGTCGTCGTCATGAATCTTTGAAGATTGATGAAGAAAAATATCAAGGAAAACTGTGTATTCTGTTAAGAAAAGAAAATAACATAATCCTGTTATTTCTTCTAGTGGAACAAGCAGACCTCGTATGAAGACCAAAACAGCAGACATAAATGTCCGTCTTTCGAGACACCAACTACGTCCATTACGAATGTAAGCACTAATTTGACTAATAAATTTTGATTTGATTCATATGGATAAAATTGATGATGCATGCGTAATCTTTCAGCGGTTTAACTGTATATGTCTAGAATTATTGTCTTGTTAGTAGACCCGCTGCAAAGCCATATAATCTTCAGTGTAAGACAGCATAATTACCTCTAAGATTCCTCAGTAAATTTCTTTTGCCATATTTTCTTTTGTCCAAAATACTGGACCTACTTCATGATATGAAAAACTGGCAGTTATCAGCACCTTGCTTCACAGTACCAAAAATGTTAGGTGGAATGAATTCTTTATTAATACGTCTTCCCACATACAATTTACCATCAGAGTCAAATAAACTAATTTTGGTTTCATCACTAACAAAAATATTTTTACAGTTATGTTGGAAATCTTACAATTTCCTTTTGCAAATTTTAACTTTTGCTTTATACTCCGTTTATTTAAAAATGGAACTTTCCTACTTATTCTACCGTATAGATTATTCTGTTGTAAACATCGTCTGCTGATACTTAGGTCAAGTTTTTTTATAGTAGCAAAAGAATCCCTCATTTTTACTTTTTTTTCTTGGGCTGGTTAATTACTTTCTATTTTCTGGTTGTGTCTGAACTATATATGATTGTTTATATATATATATATATATATATATATATATATATATATATATATATATATATATATATATATATATATATATATATATATATAAATATATATAAATATATAAATAATTTCAATTAACGCTGTCATTAACCCATCGCTCGATCGAGGCATCGACCAAGGCAATCAGGATTGCCTTGGTCCATATGTCGTCCCATCGCCTCGCTATATGGCCTGCCCATCTCCATTTTAATTGCTTTACACTTCCAATGACATCACAGACTTTTGTTTGTTCTCTGATCCATGCGCAGGGCTTTCTGTCTCGTCTTTCTGTTCTGTCTCGGTCTCGTCTCGCCAAGCATACATCTTTCCATTCCCCTTTGTGCTACCAGAAGTTTTTGAATTGATTGCGATGTGAGTGTCCAGATTTAACTTCCGTATATCATAACGGGTCGAACGCACTGATCGAAGACTTTTCTTTTCAGGCAAAGTGGGAGTCTGCTCTTAAACACTATGTTGGGCCTACCAAATGCCTGCCAACTACATTTAAAACGCGTTCCACCTCCCGGGCGGTATTTCCCTCCATTGAAATGCTCTGCCCAAGATATATAAAGCTATCTACAATCTCCAAATCCCTTCCTAAAACTGAAATTATTCTGTCCTGAGCGAAGTTATTGAACATAACCTAACCCTTTTTCAAGCCAAATGGTTCGCCGGCCCTTTGCAGTTCTTGTATGTGTCTTTGCAGCTTCTCTGGGTCATGTGAAAGGAGAAAGGTAAACTTTCCACGACGCCTTTGATTAAGAAGCATAGATTATTTTTTCCTGTTGTTGGTAATGAGTATTCCCTTTTTGGTTCAAAAGCTCTATGATGGCTTTCCTGTCTGCTTCCGTCTTGGGGGTCATCAGAACTCCGTCCGGTCTGATTTTAGCTGGCCCGACAGCTATTTTGGATTTCTTCAAAAGTTTTATAACCTCTTGAAATGCCGATTTTTCTTTCAGAATAATCGGATGGGCCTAGCAGGGGTAGCAGTTGATGAGGTTGCTACCTTTCTAGTCGATTTCGATGTTGTTGGCATCTCTTCGTTTGCGATAAAGGACGTGGACGGAAGGGAAACGTTCGTATCCCCCTCAGGCGGCATTACCCTACAGGTCGATCTTTTTCTCTTCTTTCGTTTTCTTGATCGAGAGGACGCCAGTTGGAATCCTTCATCGTTTGCGTGATATTTGACTTTGGGTTCGTGGTCCAATTGGGCGTCGATCGTTGGCGGTTCTGTCTCTAAGGATGTTTGTGTGGTAGTGTCCGTCTTTTCCGTGACATCAGTTTGAGTGCTTATCGTCTTCATTAAGACTCCAGCTTTAGATTTTGCAGAAAGAGCGGTTCTCAGCCTGGCATTTTCTGTTTTCACCTTGTCCACGGTTTCTTTTGCTTCAGCTATGAGCTTGGCGTAGTTATCCCCAACACTAGCCTCTCTCATTTGCTTTATCTGTCGACTTTGTTCGTCCAATTTAATATCGAACTCTTTTTGTTTTTGGTTGTGGTTTGCCAGCAATGGTTTGCCAGCCCTTTGCAGTTCCTGTATGCGTCTTTGCAGCTCCTCTGGGTCTTGTGAAATGAGAATAATATCATCTGCAAATCTAAGATGGTTTAAGTTTGCACCATTGATATTTACACTATCCTGTTCCCAATCCAGTTTACGGAATACTTCTTCAAGGCCAGCCGAGAAAAGAATAGGCGATATTGCGTCACCCTGCCGTACACCTCGTTCTATATTAATTCCCACTTCAAGATCATCAAGGTGAATTGTGGCTGTAGCTCCATCATATATCGATTCTAATAGGTTTACATAGGCTCTCTCTACACCTTGGCTAAGCAGTGCATCCATTATCGCATGCTTTGAGATGGAATCAAATGCTTTTTCGTAGTCGATAAAAGCCAAGCACAGTGGCATGGTGTATTATAGTTACTGGTTAACTTAATTCATAGAAAACATAATTTTAGACATGATTTCTCTTTGTTTTCATTATTATTATTATTATTTGAAAATATTATCGCAAAACCTCAAAATCATTTTCAGTAATTCAGTAGCAATCAATTACATTTCCAATCGTTATTGTAACATATTGTTTTAATTAAATAATATTAATGATATTATTAAAAAACATAATTTATCAAAATTGTACGAGCCATGAATAAGTACTTTTCCAATTATATTCATTACGAAATGCGTCCAACCAACAGAAAACGGCAATTTGTTCCAAATAATTGAACAAATATATATTCGCACAAACCAGTTACATAAAAAAATAATTATTCCCAAATATTTTACCAAATTTCAACGAGTCAACTACTCAATTTCCATAATTATTCCAACTATAATTTCAATTAATATTTGATAAGATCCACATAAATATTAAAATATAATAACGTAGAATTCGTAACTCCTGTGTATGTCGACATGAGCGTTATTTATTTTAATAATTTAAACAGCTGAATAAAACAGAATTTTATTTATTTATATATTATACCTATTTTATAACTGGCGAAAGGTTTTTTATTTAAACAGCCATGTTTCTTTCTGTATCCATTACTATCCCATATATATAATACTACTATATTGCTAATATCTGTAAGTGGAAGGGTCACGGAGTAAGTGAGACAGCAAACGTCTGCTTCTATCTCTTTTTCTACTACTTGACCCGTGCGCAAATATCTCGGTAAATAAACGTGACACAAAAACATAAAAATGTCCTATCCTATGTCATCCTATGCTTAGGGTATTCTCATTTTATTCCTCTACTTTTTGCTGCTTCTTCAAATCCTTCAGTGTACTTTCTTATTGGCCGTCCTTTATCATTTTTCCTGACTGCTTTCCGTTTCGTAGACTACCTTCGTGAGTTTGTTACAGTTGAACCGCTGAAAGATTACCCGTGAGTCATCAATTGCCTAAATTATAGACATTGTCTCAATATGTTCTTTTTCTTTAACGAACGAGAGAGAAGAAGATTAAAAATCAATACGTATGTCTTGGGGTATGAGCAGTACGATATCGTTACAGCGCGGTAACAAAAGGAACAGAACAGTAACAAAGAACTAAAAGTTGCTTGTTCGTACCGGCGGTTAAAAGTTTCTCTATTGAGTTCAACGGTCCTGTTTTGGTTGTCTTTTGAGTTGTTTTGTTATTGTGTTTTAGTGACATTTTGTGCTGTAAAGTCAAGTTTTACTGTAAAATAAGTTCTGACCAATGAGATTTTATCAAAAATGTTTAATAAAAACAGAATTTATAGTGGTTAATTCTAAAAACATACTGAAAGATGAACAACCGTTTCAAAATAATAACGGAACTACTATACAAGTGCGAAATTTTAAGGTATCTATATTTGATTTAACTTTTTGTGTGATTTCAGATAATGTCGGGAAAAACACTGAAATCGCAAGCCCAACAATTTGTGCCATAATGTTTATGAGTATTTTGAAATGGAAAAAAAGGAATGGGGAACCTTTAGAATCTCTTTCATCCATTAAAGAGGTAAAGAATAATTCATTTGATCTCGTTTTACTTATTTTGCATTATTACATTTTAATATATATATATATATATATATATATATATATATATATATATATATATATATATATATATATATATATATATATATATATATATCATTGGACGCAGTCCACGAAAATCTAACACTACATATATACGCCATCCGACGGGAGGTCGGCGAAAGCATGGGTTGTTGGCTGTGGATAGGATCTCCCTATTCTTGATGGTATGTTATATGTCGGCGCCCTGAAGAGTCTGAACCTCGAGAGACGAAACAAATGGCATCCAGTTGAAGGGATAGGTGGGGCTCCTTCCCGGTTAAGCAACCAACAAAAGTGTTCATTTAGGCGGAGACGTAGGTTGTTGTGTGTTCCACATGAGATTGTGGAACCCAACGGTTGGGTGTGCGTTAACACTCAGTTACTGCTGTCTCATTGGACGCAGTCCACGAAAATCTAACACTACATATATACGCCATCCGACAGGAGGTCGGCGAAAGCATGGGTTGTTGGCTGTGGATAGGATCTCCCTATTCTTGATGGTATGTTATATGTCGGCGCCCTGAAGAGTCTGAACCTCGAGAGACGAAACAAATGGCATCCAGTTGAAGGGACAGGTGGGGCTCCTTCCCGGTTAAGCAACCAACAAAAGTGTTCATTTAGGCGGAGACGTAGGTTGTTGTGTGTTCCACATGAGATTGTGGAACCCAACGGTTGGGTGTGCGTTAACACTCAGCTACTGCTGTCTCATTGGACGCAGTCCACGAAAATCTAACACTACATATATACGCCATCCGACGGGAGGTCGGCGAAAGCATGGGTTGTTGGCTGTGGATAGGGTCTCCCTATTCTTGATGGTATGTTATATGTCGGCGCCCTGAAGAGTCTGAACCTCGAGAGATGAAACATATGTCATCCAGTTGAAGGGATAGGTGAGGCTCCTTCCCGGTTAAGCAACCAACAAAAGTGTTCATTTAGGCGGAGACGTAGGTTGTTGTGTGTTCCACATGAGATTGTGGAACCCAACGGTTGGGTGTGCGTTAACACTCAGTTACTGCTGTCTCATTGGACGCAGTCCACGAAAATCTAACACTACATATATACGCCATCCGACGGGAGATCGGCGAAAGCATGGGTTGTTGGCTGTGGATAGGGTCTCCCTATTCTTGATGGTATGTTATATGTCGGCGCCCTGAAGAGTCTGAACCTCGAGAGACGAAACAAATGGCATCCAGTTGAAGGGATAGGTGGGGCTCCTTCCCGGTTAAGCAACCAACAAAAGTGTTAATTTAGGCGGAGACGTAGGTTGTTGTGTGTTCCACATGAGATTGTGGAACCCAACGGTTGGGTGTGCGTTAACACTCAGCTACTGCTGTCTCATTGGACGCAGTCCACGAAAATCTAACACTACATATATACGCCATCCGACGGGAGGTCGGCGAAAGCATGGGTTGTTGGCTGTGGATAGGGTCTCCCTATTCTTGATGGTATGTTATATGTCGGCGCCCTGAAGAGTCTGAACCTCGAGAGACGAAACAAATGGCATCCAGTTGAAGGGATAGGTGGGGCTCCTTCCCGGTTAAGCAACCAACAAAAGTGTTCATTTAGGCGGAGACGTAGGTTGTTGTGTGTTCCACATGAGATTGTGGAACCCAACGGTTGGGTGTGCGATAACACTCAGCTACTGCTGTCTCATTGGACGCAGTCCACGAAAATCTAACACTACATATATACGCCATCCGACGGGAGGTCGGCGAAAGCATGGGTTGTTGGCTGTGGATAGGGTCTCCCTATTCTTGATGGTATGTTATATGTCGGCGCCCTGAAGAGTCTGAACCTCGAGAGACGAAACATATGTCATCCAGTTGAAGGGATAGGTGGGGCTCCTTCCCGGTTAAGCAACCAACAAAAGTGTTCATTTAAGCGGAGACGTAGGTTGTTGTGTGTTCCACATGAGATTGTGGAACCCAACGGTTGGGTGTGCGTTAACGGTCAGCTACTGCTGTCTCATTGGACGCAGTCCTCGAAATCTAACACTATATATATATATATATATATATATATATATATATATATATATATATATATATATATTAGAGAGTTGCATCAGCATTACAAATATAAAGGAAAACAGTATATTCTGTTAAGAAAAGAAAATAATATAAGACAGTTATTTTTTCTCCTGGAACAAGTAGAAGTTCGAAATACATTCTACAATATGTAGAAAGAGAGTAAGTCATTTAAATATAATGAATCCATATTAATTTTTTGCTAGTTATATCACATATATCTTTGTTATGCTATACATATATCTTGCTATGCCTGGTAAATAATAAAAGATATAGGTATTAATAATAATTATTATAGTACCAGAAATTACTAATTTTTACCAAAACATTCCATTACTAAAAATAAATCAGTTTGAGGTCTATTTGTATATACAGCGTATATACAAGTGTGTTGGCTAAAACTAGAATATTATATAGCTGAATTTTCAATAAAGAATTTTGTAAATTAAACAGATAAGTATAGCACTTATTTATGTCTCATAATAACATATTTTTTAATTTGTAGGAAAGCTATTTGTATGTAAATATCAAAAGTCTTAATATGCAGTTTAGAAGAAAGGAAATTGTCAGTATGCTTCGCTAGTACAGCTTGCCTATCTTCGGATGTACTACATTATGTGGACGTCTTCTGAATGAGAAACAGGTCTTTTAGCAGATACCAGATCGGGATGGCTCATTTTTTTCGGTGAATACTCTGTACCTTAACTAAGCAAAGATAACAGTCGTCGTAGTGATTTTTTGATTGCTTTCAAATCATAGGCACATCAAACTTCAATTGACTTCTAGAGTATTTCAGGTGGAGCGGGCAATTTTATTTTCATATGGAAGTAAATTATAATAAAATAATAAATGTAGTGGTTTGTATAGAAAATTTACTGTTCTTTTTGATTTGCAAATCAGATTCCAAACTTGATTTTTTTTCTAGCGTTAAACCTCAAGTAAATATTTCAAATATTTTTTTTAAATAACTTCCGACATTTAAATTTAATTTTTTTTATTTTTACAATATAAAGCTTAAAATTTAAAAATAAAGCTTAACATTTATAAATTTTATCATAAAAATTTCAAAATGGGATCTAAATTAGTTTAGGAGATAAATCAATTAGAATACGTACATCTCATAATGTAATATGTCACTAATGTTACTCTGTAACATGATGTAAACCATTTTTAGTTTATCCCTTCATTTACATTAGTTCTTTAAAATGATGAATTTCTCGTTGGGTAATGCACGAGAATTAATTTTAATTCTAAAGTAAAGCGGTATTTTCCAAAATGACATATATCTTTGTAGGAACAAAGTGTAGACGAACCTTTTTAGTCGAGCCGGAAAGCGTAAAATCTTAAGGGCACATTTCACAGAAAAAGGTCGCAAATAAACTAGCGAAATGTCAGGTTAAATTTCATTTAAATACCAGGGAGGGCACTCGACTGGTGGGTGAGTGCTGGCAAAACGATGATCCCCTAACGAATATTTTCCTCTGTACCCTTTCGTCGCAAAGGCCAAAATACACTCAACTTTGTTGGCGAAGTGAAACAGACGTTTCGTAGGGGTGCTTTTTTTCTTGTCTTTTAAACGGGGGTACATGGATTTTTATTAACAGTTTGATACCGGTTTTTCCTTATTTCGGGTCGCCTTTTATATGTCTGAATGTTAGCGCGTTGAAAACAGTTGTTCAAAAATATCACATAGAAAAACTGGAATTTTACAAAAATCGCCGGCAGGGGGATGAATTATCTTTACATCCAGAAGTTGATGAGTTGCAGTTTTAATTACAACTTATAAGTAAATTCTACAAAAACCAAATATCTGTTTTTAAAATATAGAGTACTTGATCCTATAGATCAAAGTTGCCAATCCCCAGGTTGTTTTCGGGTTAATACTAATCCTAGCTGTAAACTCTCCTCGAAGAGCAATACAATAATTCCAATGTTTTTCTGACATTTCTAGACCTTTTTTTATAGAACAATTTCGAAATATCCTTCAGTTTCGGCAATTGGCCTTTTGAACAAAAATTGTTTTTGTCACAAATGAAAAGATCATATATATATCAAGTATTTTTGATATTTTTTGAGTTTTAAATAGTGGCGAAAAACCCAAATAAAGCACAATTGTGAAATTTTGGGTTTCTTGGACTTTTCTTAATTTCTCATTATTAATCAAGGTAACTGTATAAGCTTTAATCCGAACTTTATGTTCGAAACATACCCGTCCTTTTACCCTGCAAATACCATTTTTGCATTTAAGTTGAAGAAAACCTATAGCCTTGTCACCGTAACTTTCTCGTGACACCCTACAAATAGTTTAATTATATTTAATAGAAATATTTTGTTTCTTATTTACATTTACATTATTGTTATTTTTTAAAAAACTTACATCGATGCCTTAACATCTCGAACTTCAGCCGAATTGAACCGAATGTCTTTTTTTCAGAAAATCTGTTAACATACAAATATCCACAGCAGGTATATTATCAGAATTAGCCTTTATGAACCCTTTGTGACATATTACTGCACTTAATTAGTAATCAATAATATTTTAAAGTGTACTTAACCAACAATAATTTTGACAGTATATATACGAATAGAAGCCGTTGACAGCCTTCACCACAATCCGCATGAAATTAACAATTTTTTCGTTCAGCATGAATCACTGGCTCGATTTTTCTCCTGAAGTCATGCGCACGCTCTCTGTAACACTATCAAAATAAACAAATACTGCTTCAATGTCGGTCTGCTGACGTCACGATGCGATGTCTTTGAACTATTGGTCACTTTTGCAACACTAATCCATACAACAACTCTTCTACTGGAACCTTCCGGTTTCTCGAACTCGAAGAGATTTACCACTAGAAACCAACTAACTTCTTTTAAATATCTCGGCGCACATTTCACTAACCATGTTAGCATCATCAGGATGATTAACTCTCATCTGTTAGATTGAGTCATCTCCTGATATCACTAACATGGTTAGCGAAACGTAAAATCCCTTCAGCGTAAAACGATAAATCCCTTCAGGTTTAACGCTTCGTACATAATTCTAGTCTAACTCATCTTCTTGACCTTCGTCCTCATCCAAAAGGAAATCGAATGGTACGTTACTCGCCTCACTATTTTATTTATACCCCCTCGTATCCGATGATTAACGACATACCAGCTTATTTCTGGCGAAAAACATTCCGTTATTTGTTATCAATGTGAAAAACATATTAAAGTTTAATTCATTTGCAACTTCTTTTTTTCTGTGTATGTTAAACGAATCATTTTGGATTCATTAAAATAAATGATAATTTGAATGTATTATGTCTGGTTTGTACACCGGATATTCCGTAACTTTCCCAGTAAGTGGTAATTAATTTTTTTGACCTACTTAGCAATGTGAGACCTAATGTCGACGTGAAACAATTTTACGGGACGCAATCTTTTGCCAGTAAACGAGCACTTCCGGTTAATTATGTGGTTAAGTTACAGCAAATGTTGCCTGCTGATTGTCAGCATTAATTATTGGAGTCTGCATCAGAAGCTCGCAATAAGGCACTTGCACATACTCAATATTACTTTCCTCGAATGGATACTATCTGAGATTTTGCAAACTCATTTATCTGAATTCATTAAATGCAGTTTAGTCTTTATCACATAAAAAAAAGCAGATGCCATTTTCGCTCTAGTACGAATCGGGAAATGTATCAAAGTTTATCCCAAAGAAAATATTACAGAACTCAAAGGGATTTACCACCAAGTACAAAAGCATTTTTTTTAACTTGTCGATGCGCGTTTCCCTAACCACGTTAGCATCAGGATTCAATCAAATGAGATGATTGAATCCTCTCCTGATGATGTTAACATAGTTAGAGAAACACGCATCGAGGCGTTAAAAAAAAGGTGTTTAGTGACAAATATCTTTGAGTTAATTTTTTTTAATATTACTACACCATTTTTGAATGAAATGACATATTTAAGCTTTCATCATCAGAAATGTCAACCAGCCTCACGTCTTAAACATTTCCAATGGCATGTATTCCATTTGACGCGAAACGTGAAATCGAAACCTTGTTAGCGTCGGTTGAAAATACAATTATTAACATTAGGGTATTAAGATTATTGAAGACGATCTACTACCAGGGCTATTAATAACATCGTGTCGAAGAACATATACAAAAACACAGCGCACTATCTTCGAGATCATTTGGCTCATTGAGGAAATCAATATTTTGATTGTATGTAATTTCTTAGATAAAAAATGAATAGTAGTACATCCATATCCTCCGGAAGAAGGAAGGCCATGACCGCCTTTCCGAACAAAAGCCTGTGGTGTTGAGCCACTGCAGGATGAAGGTCTCTTCTGCATTCTTCCAACTTTCACGGTACTGAGCTTTCCTCTGCCACTCCGAATATGCTTCCCCAATATGCACTCCCAATATGCTTAACGATGTATGTATGTATGTATTTATGTATGTATGTATGTATGTATGTATGTATTTATATATATATATATATATATATATATATATATATATATATATATATATATATATATATATATATATATATATATATATGTATCAGTGTAGTAAGACAGTATGAATACCTAATGTCATTTAAAAAAAGTTTGAGTAGCTACTGAAAACATGTGGTAACACCGGAAAGCATTGTTTGTAAATATTTCTTAGTCAAGTTACTGATTTTATTTTTTTTCTTTTATTTTTATTATTATTATATTATTATATTATTATTTATATTTTATTTTTATTTTGTTAATTTACACTCCATTGATATGTTATGAAGAAATGAGCAGTGCACTTTAATTTGACTAGGAGTATAATTGGTTTAATTAATTTGGTGCAGAATGTATCATAAAGTCACATAAAAATCATATACTTAAACTTTTCACATATTTCGTTAATAGTCCGGAATGGTGTGTGTAAATAACGAACGCGTATATCATTATTAAAGAAGAAGTTAAAATTACAATTTCATAATGTAAATCCCTAACGGTTCCGGACCATAATATCCAGTAGAAACGTTGCAACTTCGCCAACATTAAACAAATAAGTTAATTAACTCGTTCCCGACACTTTTGCAGCGGAAACGAAGTGCGGAAGTTGATAATTAGAAATTAGAAGCGGTGGACCTTGATTAGTAGCTAAATTCCAACAGGAGGGCCATGTAAATTCGAGAAAATAGTGTTTTTTTTTATTTTTGGATAACCTCGACAAGTTTCCCACAACTATATGAGAGCTAACATAAAACTTTTTAACCTAACAATATAAAAACCAATTCAATATATTGGGTAGATGCATAACCGTCCGCGATTTATTTTTCCGCATTTTTCGCTTATGAAAATGAGCATTTTATATATATATATATATATATATATATATATATATATATATATATATATATATATATATATATATATATATATATATATATGAACACTTTTGTTGGTTGCTTGACCGGAAAAGAGCCCCACCTATCCCTTCAACTGGATGACATATGTTTCGTCTCTCGAGGTTCAGACTCTTCAGGGCGCCGACATATACCATACCATCAAGAATAGGGAGACCCTATCCACAGCCAACAACCCATGTTTTCGCCGACCTCCCGTCGGATGGCGTATGTATGTAGTGTTAGATTTTTGGACGCAGTCCAAGAAAATGGACATATCGAAGGCGAAGCCCAGGCATGATATTTATATATTGTTTTTGTTTTATATTTGTTTTACATTTATATATTGTTTCCCATTCCCTTATGACTTTGTCCAGGACCAGGTTGAAGAGGAATGGGGATAACCCATCTCCTTGGCGTACTCCAGTTTTAATCAGGAAGGGTTTGGACATTTCTCCCATAAAGTTCACTTTAGAGGTTGTGTCAGTTAGTGTCTACTTGGTCAATCGTAGTGTTTTGGGGTCGAGTCCTTGTTCTTCTAGAATGTTGAACAGAAATTTTCGCTCGATGCAGTGGTGTGCTTTCTTGAAGTCCACAAACGTGCAGATGATTGGGACGTTCCTGATAGCTTTGTATTTCAGTATTGTTTTTAAGTTAAATATTTGTTCAGTGCATGAGCGACCAGGGCGAAAGCCTGCCTGGTACTCGCCAATTTTGTATTCTAATTGTTCTTGTGTTCTCTGGAGAAGGCATGCTGAGGCACACTTACAAATATTGGTAAGTGACTTGTAGTAAAGAGATTCCTCTGAAATTGAAATTGATTTGATTTTTGAATTGATTTTCCTCTGAAAATTTTGACGTCCTCCTTTGGGATCTTTGTCTTTGCGTTGCCCAGAATTTCTCTGTAGACTTGGGATTTTTCTTGTTGTCTCCGTTTGTGGAGGCATGTACGTTGATCATGGTATATTTTTTATTAGCGCACTGTATGCGCATTGTCATTAGTCTATTGTTTATGGGCGTGATTTCCTTAATAGAGTTAACTATCCCTTTATGTACCTCAAAGGTTATGCCCAGAAGCGGAGCGCCCCTGGCGACTCGTTTGTCTGTCCTGCTTTTGAATATGCAATAGTTTCCATAGTCTACAATGTTCTTATCCGTGATGCGTGTTTCTTGTAGGGCAAGCACAAGTATCTTTTGCCTGTCAAGTTCTGAAGTTAGGTTGTGAAGTTTTCCGGGTTGGGCCAGCGTGATGATGTTGAAGGTGCCAATATATGTAGGTGTTTTATGTCCCGACTTTTTTGAGATCGTGAAAGTCCAGGTTTGCCAGAATCCGAACACCCGGTTGCCGTCTGTCGACGGGTGGATTGGTTACCTGGGGTATCATTGTTATTACCTGCACGAGTCATGGTTGCTTATAAGCTTATAGATGCAGGTTTCCACTTGTCGTTTAGAACCAGGGATTATTAGTTCCTGGAGCGTAGTGTACAGCCGCACCCTCTGGGTGAATAGACGCCGATGTGTGTATATATATATATATATATATATATATATATATATATATATATATATATATATATATATATATATATATATATATATATACATATATATATATATATATATATATATATATATATATATATATATATATACATATATATATATATATATATATATATATATATATATATATATATATATATATATATATTTATGTAAATAAATAAACGGTTTTCTGATAATGATACAATAAAAAAGAGGCGATTAAAAATAAAACCACGGGAATAATGCGCACGTACAATATGAAATCATCATACTACGCGTTACGTCTGATATGTGCGCGCCAAACAAATCCGGCACTTGCCGGTGTAAGCGGATGATTTCTAAGGTGGCAAAGTTATCTTCACAATCGAGATTGAAAAAAGGAACTTATCGAGGTCAAGAGGTCGGCCCAACCTTCCATATCGACCGCAGGCAATACGAAATTACCGGCTATCGATTTTCCGTCGTCATAAAAATTCAAGTGTCGCTTTTTCCGTCATGGAAACGGTCCAAAAGCGTTTTTTTCATCTCCTTTCCGTTTCTTATTGTATTAGTTTCGAAAATATATGAATCTTTTCTGATGAAAAATTATTCTTATATTGGTTATTTTTGAAGTAGAAAACGAATGATTTTCCACATTTGTTCTAAAATAGATGCAGCTTTTACATGAGATACTGATGTCAACATATTTACGAGACTCGTTCGAAAACATCTCAGCTTGGCAAGGGAGAATCGTTTTGAACTTTCAAACGTTGTTATAATGCGTTTCAAGATATATCGTTGACTGTGTGGCTGTATTAAACTCTTAACAACCCCTGTCGTAAGGAAATCTGACAAAGTTGCAAAGAACATACACAGGGCTGAATAGTAGAATGATGTCGAAATAGTTCGAGATTTAATTTAGTTCGCATTCTTTTCTTAAACAGTGCAGTTCTATAATTTCGATCGTATATTTTGTTATTTCAAACGTGCTAAAAATGTGGCGTTCTTGGCAAGATATTAATCATTGTACCTCCGGTAGTGATAATTCTACAAGAAAACATGTATCGCCCAATGCTAAGCAAATTGTTATGGATGGGTATGTTTCTTTATTGAATCGGGGGCTTAATGCAAATACAGCCACAGCAGAAACGTTTTTACTAACGAAAACTCTGTTGTCTACAGTTAAAGATATTGTAACGAAGTCAATTAAAGCCAAAAAAAGTCCGTAGTGATTCTGGTAAAAGCAAATGTGTTGATGAAAGTGACATAGAGTTAATTTGAAGCAAAATGTATACCAGGTGTCCCATTAAGAATGGATCGCGGCCGTATCTTGAAAACTATTTATCCCACAGCTGTGGGGGAAAAAAATTGTACTAAAAATGATCATGAGAAATTCACCAAAAATATTTGTAAGCTTCTAAAACGACCGCAAGAGGGCGTGACGAGCTAAACATTTTTAAAAATCTTTTTTTTGTGTATTTTCAAGTGTTAACCGAGTAAAAAAAATTCTCAGTTATAATTAGCAAACTGTCTCCTACAACTTTGTTTTATTACATTTTGTCGTAACTTCGCAAATAAAGAAGTGGGGGGGAGTTTTACCCATTTAGATAAAAAAGTCGTCTAATGTCGTTTGCCTAAACCGATTTTCCTCAATTTGGATTCATTTAAAAGGCAATTGCTGGGACAATCAGATAATCTGGGAGATAAATTATTTAGTTTATAAATGAAACCGCGAGGTGGCGTTACATTCAACAATAGTTTTTTTGAAGTTTTGTTCAGTTTTTTCAAATAGAATGGTACAGCTTCTACTACATGGCAAGAAAGGTATTTTAAAAAGGAATCGTCCAGTGAAAACCCGAAATCGATATCTCTGACATGTCAAGAGATATTTCGATTTTTCTGAAAAAAATCAGTTTTAATATTTACCGTAATATTAAGTTAAAAATTGGTCTTAATATTTAGGTCGCAATCGCAACCGCAACAATTTTATTTAAAAAATAAAATTAGCTATTCAGTATCAATCATCATAAATGTTCTAATCCTGACCTTGATAGTATTTTCTAATTTAATTACATAAGCGGAAAAAATGCCTTTCCTCAATTGTTGCATTTTCTCTTTTGTGATGCTTAAATACTACTTGACAGAATATTGAAATCAGTCATTAATAAATATACCTACTCTTTCTTTTAAACTAAATGAATGGATCAATGAAATTATGCGTTTTCGGGTTTCCAAATAAACGCATGCAATCCTTAGGTTCATTACACAAAAAGTGTAAGAAGGGAACCATGGAAACAAACAAAAACAGTCAAATTAACTTGTCAGTTTTGAAATGCATTATATTTTCAACATTGCATTTATTGATTATTAATAATTATTATAATAATATCTAACAATGCCTTTTACTAATAACGAGGCCTATGACATGTTGGAGGTGTATTTCCAATGTTTTGAAAATGCATGTATTGCAGAGCGGCAATATGCAAGTCAATATCCCGAAAAAAGGCATTATTCGAAGGTGTTTACACGTCTAGCAAGACGCTTACGAGAAACAGGAATTGTGTATCCAGATTCAGTCCGCACCAGGTTACGTTCGATTCGTAATGGAGATAATGTCGTAAATGTTCTGGCTTATGTTGAAACCAACCCCCATTTAAGTATCAGACAAATATCTGAAGAATTAGGTGTTAGCAAGACATCCGTTCATCGAATCTTAAGAGATAACAAGCTGCTCCCCTAATGTTATCTTACACCAAGCCCTTTTGAATAACGATTTCGACAGACGGTTAGATTATTGTCACTGGTTAAAAAATATGTGTAGTGGAAATAAACAATTCTTAAAACGTAGTACAATGGACTGATGAAGCTACTTTTAGCAGTGATGGAGGCGTTAACTTACATAATATGCACTACTGGGCAGTTGCTAATCCACACTGGATGTTAGAAATCAACCACCAAAATAGATGGAGTGTGAACGTATGGTGTGGTGTTTTGGAAGACAAAATTATTGGTCCCTTTATTTTTAATGGACATTTGAATAGTGAAACATATTTAAATTTTTTACAAAATGGACTGCCAGAACTAATGGAAGATGTTTTGTTGGAAACAAGAAGACAAATGTGGTACCAGCATGATGGATGCCCTGCCCACTTCCGGCAGGTGGTTCGAAACTTCTTAGATGCTTCGTTTCCAAATCGTTGGATAGGACGGGGTAGTTTATTTTCATGGCCGGCGCGCTCACCGGATTTGACACTCCTCGATTTTTACTTGTGGGGAAGACTAAAAGACCTTGGAAGACCCGGAAATTGAAGCTGCCGTTTTTAGTACTCGTCGAAAAATAAATCTTTGCATTTCTAAGGATGGAAGGCATTTTGAACATTTAGAAAGGCGTTAAAGTTCAGATTCTGTTAATTATTAGACTGTTGTGCTGTTAATTTTATTTGACTGTTGTTATTATTATTATCTTCGTTGTTGGCCCGTTGGCCTTTAAACACGCTCCAAATTAATATGGCACGAAGAATTTGGACTTTGGAGTCCTCAGCCTGGGTAAAGTGTGAAGGAAAGCAAACATTAGGTTAATATTTTTTTAACTTAATGCAGGTAGTAGTGAAATAATAACTGATTTTTTCAGAAAAATCGAAATATCTCTTGACATGTCAGAGATATCGATTTCAGGTTTTCACTGGATGATTCCTCTTTAAATTAGCTTTCTAGCCATGTAGTAGAAGCAGTACCATTCCATTTAAAAGAACTGAACAAAACTTCAAAAAGACTATTGTTGAATGTAACGGCAGCTCGCGGTTTCATTTATAAACTAAATAATTTATCTCCCAGATTATCTGATTGTCCCAGCAATTGCCTTTTAAATGAATCCAAATTGAGGAAAATCGGTTTAGGCAAACGAACATTAGACGACTTTTTATCTAAATAGGTAAAACTCCCCCCCACTTCTTTATTCGCGAAGTTACAACAAAATGTCATAAAACAAAGTTATAGGAGACAGTTTGCTAATTATAACTGAGAATTTTTCTTACTCGGTTAACACTTGAAAATACACACAAAAAATGATTTTTAAAAATGTTTAGCTCGTCACGCCCTCTTGCGGTCGTTTTAGAAGCTTAAAAATCACATCCTTAATGGGACACCTGGTACTATGTATGAAGAGCAAACTGTGCCTACATTTCATTCATTGCAACAGCGACTAAGGAAAGATGAACCCAAGATTCTTTCCGACAGAACTCTCTGGAGATTCGTTTGTAAATAACCTTTTGCCCAATGTGCCTAAGGAAAGCGTAATTGTAACGGACAATGCTAGTCCTCATAATCCCCAAAAAAATAAAGTTCCTAAGCAAAACAACACTAAATTGGAATTCAGAACTAAATAAAAAAAGTTTTAGTAGTAAAGATAGTTTTAAAGTAGTTTTAAAGTAGTGTTTGAGAATGTAAAGTCGAATTACGAAACTATAGTCATACAAATTTTGTTTAAAAATAAAAGTAAAAAATAAAAAAAAAAAAGTGATAGATAACAAACTAAAAAATTGTTTTATTTCTTTTTAAAAAAAATGAACTATCACAAAGTAACGGACAAATCAATCAATAATTAGAACTATATGTTAACAAACGATATATACTTAGAAAATACATATAACAAATGTGATTTTCTAGAAATATTAAAGCCATTTAATATTAAAAAGAAATATGTATGTGATACCATTGCTGCCAATATGTATTACTGAATTTTTAATCCAATTGAGCATATGTGGCATCAGATAAAATCCACTGTTAGAGCAGAAAACATTTGTCCGACTCTAAGGGCAAGTACTGCAACATTAATTAGGAGGGTTGTAGATAGCATTCCCAAGAAGAATTCCTATGTATCATTTACCGATAATATAAAAGCACTTATTATTAATGTTGATTAAAGTAACAGCGTAACAGCGTAACAGCGACAGTAACAGCGAAACAGAATTAAATGTATAATTAAGTTTAAGTTATAATTTGTATTGTACTAATAAATACATTTATTTATTTATTTATTTTTATTCTACTAATAAATTCAAAATACACAAACCAATAAACAATGTTAGTCATACATAACAATAACAATAATAACGTAATCATAATTTAACAATATTTTATTTTTCCGAAAATTATTCAGAAGATAAACCATTCCGGCTCTGGTGTATTCTAAGAAACTAAGAATATTTTTATTGAGATTTATTGGGGCAATTAATATTTTGCCAAAGGGCGACGAAATATTTTCAAATGGTTTATTCTAGTATAAACTGTAAGTCGCAAAGGTTATGATCAAAACCATCAAGAGATATAAGTACAACAAAAACAGACCAATTAATTCTTAAACTCGAAAAATATATAAATAAACAAATGTTGCAATTGCAGCATACAAATATAGACAATGATATCAATGCATTATCTCAACCTTAAGGGAAGCAGCAAAAAAGGTTACAGAAATAATGAGGTATAAGAAAAATAAAATCACTGGGCAAACACGGCAAAAAAAAAAGAAAAAATAGAAGAACTATGCATAAGGAAAGAAAATATGCTACGAACCACTATCAAGAAATAACACAAACGAGACGAATGATTAGAAAATATTAAGAAAAATACCACAAAAAAGAAATTGACATGTAATTGAAAATAACATATAAAATGTTGGAAAAACACCTGGAAAACGTTAAATAAGAATGGCTGTTAAAAATGGCCAATGAAAGGAAATAAAAATGGTATATTAAAAACCACACGAGATTTCTAAATTACCTTAGATAGATCACGAAACATAAAAGTTCAGGGAATAAGAGGGAACCGTAAAATTGTAAATGTCAGTTCAGAAGATGTTCCAGAGATTAATGAAGACGAAATACCGAAATGAAATTCAATAAAGCGCACGGGGAGAATGATATAATAATAGAAATGTTAATAGAAACCAAGGAAACTTCTTAAAATGTTTATATAGCATCGTTTCTCAACCTAGGATCGCCATGCCCTAAGGTGTTCTCGCAATGTGTTCAAAAAATTAAACCCGTATACGAACATCATTTTATTAAAGTATTTTTAATTATAAAACAAGTGTTACTTTGTTAATATTACTAGATAATAATAAAAGGAAATAATTTACGGTTAGAGGTGCATCAGCATCTATCGCTATTTAGCGACTGGACCTACAGCTTAACGTGGGTTCCGTACCACGGTCATCAGCTACCGACAAACCCAGACCAGCACCCCCCCCCCCCCCCTCAGGCTATCAACCCTTGGTTATGTGCCTACCCATAAATCTATCAGGAAGCCTACCGAGTGGCGAGCGACCAACGTAAAACACTTCTCAAAAGGCATCCGGCCTTACCCAGCCATTAACTGGCGTGACTGAGCGGTAATTCGTTGTCGGATTTTACACTCTTGCCTAGAAACAATCACAGACATTTAGGTGTGGAGATGTGTGGGCGGGTGTGTGTATATGTGAGTGTATATAAGTGTGTGTGTAGGGTAGGAAGTAACACGGACAGAAGGAATGAAGAAAAACACCCATCCGAGCGCTGGAATCGAACCAGCAATCTTTGGATTGTCAGGCAGGTGAATAACCCACCAGACCACCGCGGCGGGCAAGTAATAATAACATAATAAATTAAACTTAAACAAAATAATAGCCAACGTTGTTTGAAATGAAAATTTAATGCGACTGTTGATTATCTTTCAATTAAAAGTTTTTCTATACGTTGTTTATCATTGCAAACAGACATAAAAAAATATTTTCTAGAGATAACAAGCTATTTATATATAGCCTGTACAAAACTAAAACTGTTGCACCTGTTGTCATCGATGACGCTATTAAAGAACAGCAGAAATACCACTACAAAAATTAAATAATCAAATAATTAAATGGAATGTCCGTGAACCTGAACCGTCATGGTTCAAACCTTTAATTCAAAGTACAAGATGAAGCGTTCTAGTAATTACAAAATTACCCCAGGAGGTAGACAATCCTCTGCCAGCTTTGCTGGTACAACCGGACTTTCGGATTCTGGGGCGTCCAGGCTTAAACGCAAAATCTTTCAGAGGAAGTCGGAGACCTCTGGCCAACGTCTGAAACCGAAAACAAAAACTTTCTTTGGAACGATAAATATCAATTCTCTCCTGCGTCCAGGAAAACTACACGAATTGGGGCGAACATTGAACAAGCAAAAAATCCAAATTTTAGCTTTGCAAGAAACCAGATTGACAGATGATAACACCTTGGAATTCGGCAACTACAGACTTTTTAAAAGTAAAACGGACAAAAGAATACTCAAAAATACACCACATCTCGGTGTTGCTTTCGCTGTCTCAAGAAACATTCTTTGTTTTATAACAAATGTCCAGCCAGTAAATAATCGACTTATGACAATATCCCTCATGTGTGCTAACAAAAACTATACATTAATCCTCCCTCCTAAGTTCCCTCCCAGTTAAAGAAGAAAATAAATCTAACCCTGAAAAAGTAAATAAGTCCTGGGAAATTTTGGAAAAGACTATCTCTAAAATTCCCTCTAACCAGGTAAAAATCCTATTGGGTGATTTCAACGTCCAACTAGGGAAAAAAAGTACAAGAAAACAGTCGGCAGTTTTCCCGCTCATAAATGGACTAACCATAATGGTAGAAGATTGAAACATTTAAACGGTTCATTGAAACATTTAAAACTAAATTAACAGGCTATCAACCGCAAAGTCTTTGCTTCCAAAAGGAAAACGGACAATTAGCTCTAAATAACCAAGACAATTGCAAAGAACTTGCGAAATATTTTGAACAAATACTAAACTGTCCTGAGCCCTTAAACAAATTAGCAACACTAAACCCTAAACAAACAAACCCAGATTCATTACCATCGAATGGAGATGAAATAATTAGGCAAATCAAGCGGCTTAAAAATGACAAAGCTTCTGGTGAAGATGGAATCACTGCTCAACTTTTGAAATCCGCTGGTCCAGGTACAATCAAGGAAATAACCAAAATTCTACAAGAAGTTTGGCAAACCGAACGGATTCCGGAAGATTTGAAAGATGCTCTAATCCATCCACTACATAAGAAAGGAGATAGAACGGATGTAAACAACTATAGAGGGATATCTCTTCTCCCAGTTTGTTACAAGATTCTATCTCAATATCTACTAGACAGAGCACAGGGGCAGTTAGAACCTAACATTGGTGAATATCAAGCAGGTTTTCGACCGGGCAGATCCTGCCCTGAATAGATCCTGAATCTAAAGTTGATTCTAAGACATCAAAAACTGTACAATAAAAATCTCGTCTTTACATTTGTGGATTTCAAAAAAGCATATGATTGTATCGACCGCGAATCTTTATTCCGAATATTGAAAGAACAAGGACTAGATCTGAAAACGCTGGCAATTATTAAAGCAACGTTAACTAACACAAGGTCAAAAGTTAAATTCATGGGTGATATCTCAGAGCCCTTCGAGATTAAAACTGGAGTGAGACAAGGGGATGGACTCTCGCCACTCTTATTTAACTGTGTTCTAGAAAAAATAATACAGGAGTGGCGTGAAAAAAAGTCGGCCCTGAATATTGACCAGCCAATTAAACTGGGGAGAACCAACATCAAAATTGATTGTCTGGCATTTGCTGATGATCTAGCAATTTTAGCTCAAGATGTATTAACGGCACAGAAACAGACTGAAATCCTAAAAGAAACAGCAGAAAAGGTAGGACTCCAAATTTCCTTTGAAAAGACACAATACATGACATGCAACAGACTAAGAACACCATTTCTAAAAACAAAATATGGTAACATCAGACGAGTCTCTCAATTCAAATATTTGGGTGAAATAATAATGGAAAATGGGTTGGAAAAAGCGGCCAATAAGGGTAGATGTCAAAAAATGGAAACGGCATTAAGTCTTACACAAAATATTTACAACAAAAAATGCCTATCTAAAAACACAAAACTGAGACATTATAACACAGTTATTAAGCCAGAATGTCTATATGCTGCAGAAACGCTCATTTTGAATAGAAAGCGAGACATCGAGGACATTGAAAAGAAGGAAAGAAAAATCATAAGAAAAATCCTAGGCCCCAAACAAATAAATAGCACAACATATCGATTTCGAGCAAACCAAGAAATCAAACAGTACACAGATATACATAGCGATATGAGAAAAAGAAGACTTAAGTTTTACGGACACATAAAACGGATGAATCCAAGTAGGCTAACTAGACAAATAGTCGAATTTGATGAAAATAGGAGTAGAGCTAAAGTGGAAATAATTAAATGGATTGCTGCAATTAAAGAGGACCTAAGATCAGCAAATATTACACAAAGTGAAATTCAGGATTAACGGCTGTTTCAGGCACAAGGTTAACGTATGGAAGGCTGGCCAGAGAGAAAAATGTAGGAAGACTGGAACAACTTGGTCTGACGAAAGGAAAAAAGCTCCTAGCGAAAGAATGAAATTAGTATGGGCGCAAAGGAAAGTTAACAACAACAAGCGCTTCTAATTGTACTTCGCGTGGTCCACCAGGGCCTATACGTGAATAATAATAATAAATGGAATGTATTCAATAAATTTCAAATTTAGCGGCTGTGTACGGTTGGCAGCATATGCGATGTTGTCGGGTTTAAAATTTGTCTTGTTAATATTTATCGATACGTTTGGAGCTTATCCCATTTGTATATGGAGGTTTACTTTCATTTTTACCTTGCGATCGAAAACAGTTCTGTTAGAAAGCTATGTTAAGTTAATTGGTAATACTTGGATATGTTTAGTTTAAGTCATACTTTTTTAGCGTGTTGCACCAGCCTCAAGGTTGAGTATGTCCACTGTTAGTACTATTTCACAAAAAGTGAAAAACAATGAAGTTTTAAAATCGCCTAGAAAACGTAATTTTACTAAAAAGGTTACCAGTACTGTAGCTTTGGATACAAGGATCGTGACACCATTTACATCATGTATGAACACAGTAACTATTTGTAACCAAAGAATTACAGAAAAGACTGTTCTTAAACCTATCGTAACCACTCACAGTTTAATTTTAACTTTCAGGGTAGCATGTAACTTGGAATTTCTTACATGGGCAATTAAAAGATCAACAACTGTTTGACGGATGCCGTATATCATTGTACAACGTATTGAAAAAAGTAGGTTTTAAATGGAAAAAAGATTATCTAAGACGTATAGATTTTTTGAGAGGTTATATGAAAGAAAGAAAAAACGCATTGTACAAATTTGTCTTCTTAGATGAAACCTGGATTTTTCAAAATGGAACTGTAAGTGATTCATGACAAGATAATAATGAGAAGAGTGTAAAAACCACCAAAGTTGACGTTAAAAGGTAAGTTACATAAATATGCAAAAAATAGGAAAAGTTTCGATGGAAATTTTTTATTTTAGATAGTGGCAAGAAAGTTCTTCCCTTAATTATAAATACTGCAGATGATAGCAGTGATTCCAGCCAGTATTTTTTAGACTCCGATTAATAAAAATGAAGATGAAAATAAGTGCATGCAAATATTTGATTGTTTTTTGTTTAGTATTCGTATATTACATATCAATAAATGTCCCTGATAATTACATAATGTTTTTATTTTAATAACCATTCAAATTTTGTCGATGGTTTTTGAACAAAGCATTTTACTCGTGCTGAATCTATTTAGAGGTACTAAATCAACGACACTTGCAAGACTTTCGACGTTTATTATAATTTTGTAACTTACTTTGTGATTTGCATTTAATTTGGAGATATTTTTCTTAATTGGTATTAAAGTAAAATCGTAAAAATAATTCGCTAAAGTAAGGTTATGATGTTTAATCGCAATCTGGCAATAGCGCAGCCGAAATTTTTGATCACGTTCTTAATGACGTGAAACGATTTTAATTTTGTACAAGCTATATTTAGTTTTTAAAGCCACCATAAATGAGAAGCTTTTTTCGCAGAAGCAAGAAGTAGAGAAGGGGATAAATGTCTTCAAAGCTTCGGTATTCATAGTGTCGTGTAAGCCAAAACTTATCGAAATCTTGAGTATAAAAATTCTAATTTTGTCGCCCGATATTTTATTGAAGTTGATAGTGAATCTCAATTTCAAATGAATGTTGTTATTAAATGTTTTTGTTACGGCCTTGTAAACCCGTATTCAAGTCATTCAATTGTGAAAATAGCAATAAAATAATAAACAGTAATAAAATTTCTCCATATTTTAAGAACTCTGAAAATAAGCTTTTTTTACCTGTAAATATTTTCAATTCATTTCGCAATTCAAAAAGCCTCATTAGAACTTCTGTTCGCGACAGTCACCTGACTTCAGTATGGAAAAGCAGAGAGTCGTTGTTCTTCGCACAATGTGGAAAGCTTCTAACAGAACAATTTGTAAATTTTCGGGCATGTTTTTTGTAGCAAGAGTATTTCTGCCCATTCGTCCATTCCAATTGTGGTATAATGTCTATTAATTTTACTATCACACCACTGTTTCTCCCCGTTATCGCTTTCGCGGCATCACTACATTCCGCATTGTATTGCATCAAGAAGAACTATAGAAAATCCTTTGAAAGATTGATTTGCAAAATAGCATATTGGATTTAATTGCCCCATCGCACTCGTATTGGACAAAACGAAAAACTGCGCCAAGCTCGGCACGTCTGTTTATTCATCGAACTGAATAGCAAAACATTCACTTGATTTAACCTTTTCAACTTTTTTGCTTATCCCGGACTTGTCATCATATTGTCCACATCAATAGCAGCGGATAAAATGAGCTATTCCGCCATCGCGTGGATCATAGACTCGCTGGCCACTCTTAATGTTACCAAATAGGATGCTTGAAGTATTGCCGTCTCGTTACGGCTTTATTTGTTGATTTTTCAAAACGAGTAATGTACGCTCTAAAAATTCTAATAGTCTGTTTTGTAAATATATGTGTTTTGTTTCCAGATGCCGGACTAATTTAGAAGGCTTCATGCTTTCATCCATATAAATTTGTTTTAACTTATAACTTATAACAACTAACTTATAAGAGCAAAATTAATCTGGATTTAATTAATCTCACATAATTAAAAAACACTACAGAATCTCCATATATTATTATTTTTGTACTTGGCTAAACAATGGTGTTAGTGACTGTGTATTTACATCTTTTCTCGAATGTCTATCTATTTTTTATATCTATAAAACTTCAAGCTAACATTAATAGCTACTGCAATATAAAATCCCCTGAAACACAAGTAGCAAATAAATGTCTAACTCGATATGGCCGACATGATACCCGCAAAAATACTACAGGCGATATGGGGAAAAACAAGAAGCGGTCACTTTGGGGTCAAGGGTTCGGGTATAGACCTAATCATACCATATTGTTCCGGTTACAATGCCGAAAGCCTCCGCTGGTCATTCGGTCGAGTGTTTGCCCGAGAAAGAATGGCGGAAGTGAACCTATCAAACAAAAAAAAGGCTTGTTCGTAGTTTCGAAACGGGACAACTTTATATTAGGGCAGGGGTGATTTTGTTCTCGTTTAAACGCGTCGTATTTCCCGATGAATGCCACAGAGGATTTTGTTTGACGTGTTTTCGAAGAATGACTGTCAAATAAAATGATACCGTCTAGAGGGGGAGAGTTTAACAGTGGGCTTTGTTCCCATCGGATTTTCGGGATTTCACTGATGAATAGGGAACTAATGAACAATATTATGATCTATCCTTGTGGTGTTTTACATATTCATTGTATTTATTTACAAAGGCTTATATATATATATATGTATATATATATATATATATATATATATATATATATATATATATATATATATATATATATATATATATATATATATATATATATATATATATATATATATATATATATATATATATATATATATATATATATATATATATATATATATTTATTTATTGAAGTCCACGAACGTGCAGATGATTGGGACGTTCCTGATAGCTTTGTAATTCAGCATTGTTTTTCAGTTCAATATTTGTTCACTGAATGAGCGACCAGGGCGAAAGCCTGCTTGGTACTCGCCAATTTTGTGTTCTAATTGTTCTTGTGTTCTCTGGAGAAGGCTTGCTCCACATAAGCTGATAAATAAAAGGACACAAATGTTTGCCTTAACGCGTGAGGATCAGAACCAGTTAAAAACAGCAATGCCCACGGAAGGGCAAATGCCAGATATCCTGTAGGAAGAAGTGACAAATGCCATAGAAGCGATGAAGAATGGAAAGACTCCAGGAAAGGATAATGTAATGGTTGAAATGTTGAAGGCTGGTGGTCGAAGTCTACATAAAATACTGGCAAAATTGTACTCAAAATGCCTTAAAGATCAAAAAATACCCAGTCTATGGAAAAATGCTGAGGTGAGTCTTCTTCATAAGAAAGGAGCACAGGAAGATTTAAAAAACTACCGCCCAATAAGCCGCCTATCAATTATATACAAAGTTTTCACTTACATAATATGTAAAAGACTGAATGATGCACAACCAAGAGAGCAGGCAGAATTCAGAAGTGGATTCAGTACAATAGATCATATCCAGGTTGTCCAACAGACCATAGGAAGGCACAATGAATACACCATGCCACTGTGCTTGACTTTTATTGACTATGAAAAGGCATTTGATTCAGTATAAACGCAGGCCATAATGGATGTATTGCTTAACCAAGGGGTAGACAGAGCCAATGTGAACCTACTGAGATCCATGTATGAGGAAGCTACAGCTACAGTTCACATGGATGACTTTGAAGTTAAAATCAACGTAGAACGTGGTGTACGGCAGAGTGACTCAATATCGCCAGTTCTTTTCTCAGCCTGCCTTGAAGAGGTATTTCGTAATCTGGATTGGGAACAGCAGGGAATAAAAATCAATGGTGCATATCTAAGCCATCTTAGATTCGCGGATGATATCGTTCTGCTTTCACAAGACCCAGATGAGCTACAAGAATACATACGAGAGCTGCAAAGGGCGGGGGAACCATTTGGTTTAAAAATAAACCTAAAAAAGAGTCAGGTTATGTTTAACAAATTTGGTGGCAACAGAAGAATTTCTATTTTAAGAAGTGATTTAGAGGTTGTGGACCACAACCATACATATATCTTGGGCAAAGGATTTCAATGGAGGGTGATACCGCCTGGGAGGTGGAACGGCGGGTTAAGTGTGGCTGGCAGGCATTTGGCCGGCTCAATATTGTATTTAAGAGCAAACTCGCACTTTGTCTGAAGAGAAAGGTTTTTAATCAGTGCGTGCTACCTGTTTTGACATACGGAAGTGAAACATAGACACTCACATTAAACAACCCGATGTGCAACCCGAAAGCTTCGGGTTGCACAAAGGGGAATGGAAAGGTGTATGCTTGGCATTACAAAGCGGGACAGAAATACCTACATATGGATCAAAGAACAAACGAAGGTATGTGACATCATTGGAAAGGCGAAAGAATTGAAATGGAAGTGGGCAGGTCATATAGCAAGACGATGCAATGGATACCGCTTGATCATAAACGCCCGCGAAGAAGGCCGAAAACACGATGGATGGATGACATCATCAAGTATACTGGACCCGAATGGCAGAGGAAAGCTCAGGACCGTGCGAATTGGAAGCATGCCGGGGAGGCCTTCATCCTGCAGTGGATCGACAATGGCTGAATGATGATGATGATGATGAGTATATATATATATATATATATATATATATATATATATATATATATATATATATATATATATATATATATATATATATATATATATATTTATATATATTTATATATATAACTAATGTCAGATATCCTAGTGGAGAAAGTAACAAATGCTATAGAATCGATGAAAAACGGCATGGCTCCAGGAAAGGACAGTGTAACTGTGGAAATGCTAAACACTGGCAAAAGTACACTCAAAATGCCTCAAAGAACAAAAAGCAGCTGACTTACAGGAAGATTTAAAGAACTACCGTCCAATAAGCCTCCTGTCAGTAATGTACAAAGTTTTCACTAAGATAATTTCTAAAAGAATATGAAAAAAAAATGAGTGACGCACAACCAAGAGAACAAGCAGGATTCTGAAGTGGATTCAGTACAATTAATCACATTCAGGTTGCACAGCAGGTCATAGAAAGACACAACGAATACACCATGTCACTGTGCTTGGTTTTTATCGACTACAAAAAAGCATTCGACTCCATCTCAAAGCATGCAATAATGGATGCACTGCTTAGCCAAGGGGTAGATAAAGCATATGTAAACTTATTATGATCGATATATGGAGCTACAGCCACAATTTACCTTGATGATCTTGAAGTGGAAATTAATATAGAACGAGGTGTACGGCAGGATGGCGCAATATAGCCTATTCTTTTCTCGACTGGCCTTGAAGATGTATTCCGTAAACTGGATTGGGAACAGGATGGTGTAAAGAACAATGGTTCAAACTTAAGCCATCTTAGATTTGCAGATGATATCGTTCTCCGTTTACAAGACCGAGAGGAGCTGCAAAGACACATACAGGAACTGCAAAGGGCTGACGAACCATTTGGCTTGAAAATAAACCTGAAAAAGAGTCAGGTTATGTTCAATAAGTTCGCTCAGGACAGAAGAATTTCAGTTCTAGGAAGGGATTTGGAGATTGTGGGTAGCTTCATATATCTTGGGCAGATGATTTCTTTCAATGGAGAGGAATACCGCTCAGGAGGTGGAACGGTGTGTTGAAACGAGGCTGGCAGGCATTTGGCAGGCTTAACATTGTGCTTAAGAGTAGACTCCCGCTTTGCCTGAAAAGAAAGCCTTCGATCAGTGCGTTCTACCCGTTATGACATACGGAAGTGAAACCTGGACACTCACATCGCAATCAATTCAAAAACTTCGGGTAGCACAGAGGGGAATGGAAAGATGTATGCTTGGCCTTACAAGACCAGTCAGAAAGCCCTGCGCATGGATCAGGGAATAAACGAAAGACTGTGACATCATTGGAAGACTAAAGCAATTGAAATGGAGATTGGCAGGCCATATAGTGAGGCGATGGGATGACAGATGGACCAAGGTAATCCTGGAGTGGATACCGCTTGATCGCAGATACCGAGTGTCAGAGAAAAGCCCGGGACTGTGAAAGTTGGAAGCATGCTGAAGAGGCCTTCATCCTGCAGTGGATCGACACGGGCTGATGATGATGATGTAATATATATATATATATATATATATATATATATATATATATATATATATATATATATATATATATATATATATATATATATATATATATATATATATATATATATATATGAACACACATTTTTTTAATCAAAATCGATTCCAATTGTTTTATTTAAGACATTCAGACTTGCAATTTATGATTTGAACAAGATTTCAGCCAAATGTCGACCGCGGCTCGTTTTGCATACACGAATCGGCTCGCGCCAATTTTCCATTACCCCCGATGCACATTTCGGGCGGTGTTGCGCCTATGCCTTCACGACCGTCTGTCCCCAGAAAAAATAATCTAAAGGAGTTAAATCATATGATCTCGGCGGCCAAGTGATGTGGCCATTTAGTGAAATTAACGATTTGCCGAGGTTGACTCGCAATAAGCCCATGTTTACTCGGGAAATATACGGCGATGCGACGTTTGAAGGTTGTCACATTTTTATAAGGATTTTTCGTAAGTGACGCGATCTATATGTCAGGCCGGGGACTTATTGACCATATGTTATATATAAATGAAACAGAAGTAAAGATAAGCTGCAACTGGCCTTAGTTCCTTTGTGATGTTGATGGATTAATTGGATGAACAATGTAATACTTCTGAAATCAGTGAGATATGCATTTGAAATTAGATAATTTGACTCTACACTAAGAATTTGAAATCTGAGATTTTAATGCATACTAAAATCTTTTTTGGGTAGTCAATTGGGTGGATTTAAAGTATCTGTGATTACAAGGTCATCACGGAAATATTGAATGAAACAGTAGATATTAAAATAAGTTAATATAAGAAATGTATTTATAAGCACTTACCAAATTCATTCTCAAATTGGAGAGGTCATTATCTGAAACATAAAAATATCAAATTAATTAGGAACTCTTGGACTGCATAATAGTTTGAAATATAAACTGGTGCCCTACTTGTAATGTACAACAGTGAACTTTTTTAACAATATTATTACTAGCATTTTCCAATTGGGCGTAATATTATTAATTTTTCGGCGAATTGATTGTTTCAGTCCAACAACAGAATTAGGAGTGATAACGTATACTTTGATTTTTAAGAAACCCCACATGGGAAAGTTTAAAGGTGTGAGGTCAGACGATCTAGCATTCAACTGAACCCCTTCTTCCTATCCATTTTTCTGGCAGCAGTGTGGTGATGAGGTCTCTTTTCTGATAATGGTAGTTCATCAATAAACAACTCAAGTTCATTTCTCAATAACTCTAAATAACGTTCACCATTTAAATGTTGTTCTATGAAGATAAGTCCGATCACTTTTTAATTGTAGATTCCGCACAAGACTTTAACTCTTGGATTATTTTATCTTCTTTTTTTTCTGCCCAACAAGGATTACTATCAAGATCAATATATGTAATTTTGTCTATTGACCATGCCATTTAAATAAAAATTTGCTCGTCGTTATAAAAATGCGCTTCTCGAAATTGGGTTGCTGACGCTTCTTGTCCAAAAACCAGTCGCAAAAGTCCAATCCTCTATCACAATCATCATCATGCAATCATAGTACGCTTCTCATTTTGTATGGATGAGAATTGTTCCCCTACAAAGTGGAACCATCCTCCACCACGTCTAAACCGAACTTGGGCCTTAGTAAGAGAATGTTGTGTATATGGTGACACATTCGAGGACCAATACATTTTGAGCTGTTGAGACCGAAAACGAAGAGCATATATATATATATCATATGCATACATATATCAAATGCTTTTTCGTAGTCGATAAAAGCCAAGCACAGTGGCATGGTGTATTCGTTGTGCCTTTCTATGACTTGCTGCACAACCTGGATGTGATCCATTGTACTGAATCCACTTCTGAATCCTGCTTGTTCTCTTGGTTGTGCGTCATTCAGTTTTTTTTTATTAGGATCGATATATGATGGAGCTACAGCCACAATTCACCTTGATGATCTTGAAGTGGGAATTAATATAGAACGAGGTGTACGGCAGGGTGACGCAATATCGCCTATTCTTTTCTCGGCTGGCCTTGAAGAAGCATTCCGTAAACTGGATTGGGAACAGGATGGTGTAAAGATCAATGGTGCAAACTTAAACCATCTTAGATTTGCAGATGATATTATTCTCATTTCACAAGACCCAGAGGAGCTGCAAAGACGCATACAAGAATGCAGTTCTTGTATGCGTCTTTGTAGGCGAATCATTTGGCTTGAAAATAAACCTGAAAAAGAGTCAGGTTATGTTCAATAACTTCGCTCAGGACAGAAGAGTTTCAGTTTTAGGAAGGGATTTAGAAATTGTGGACAGCTTTATATATCTTGGGCAGAGGATTTCCATGGAGGGGAATACCGCCCGGGAGGTGGAACGGCGTGTTAAATGTGGCTGGCAGGCATTTGGTAGGCTCAACATAGTGTTTAAGAGCAGACTCCCACTTTGCCTGAAAAGAAAAGTGTTCGATCAGTGCGTTCTACCCGTTATGACATACGGAAGTGAAACCTGGACACTCACATCGCAATCAATTCAAAAACTTCGGGTGGCACAGAGGGGAATGGAAAGATGTATGCTTGGCATTACAAGACGAGACAGAAAGTCCTGTGCATGGATCAGGGAACAAACAAAACTCTGGACATCATTGGAAGAGTAAAACAGTTGAAATGGAGATGGGCAGGCCATATAGCGAGGCGATGGGACGACAGATGGATCAAGGCAATCCTGGAGTGGATACCGCTTGATCGCAAACGTCCGCGAAGAAGACCGAAAGCACGATGGATTGATGACATCGTTAAGTATATTGGACCCGAGTGGCAGAGGAAAGCCCAGGACCGTGAAGGTTGGAAGCATGCTGAAGAGGCCTTCATCCTGCAGTGGATGGATACGGGCTGATGATGATGATGATGATGATGATATATATATATATATATATATATATATATATATATATATATATATATATATATATATATATATATATATATTTCTGTTAGTAAGAAAAAGATTAGACGATCCTGTTTGGTGAAGGTAAGACAAATTAATAATTACCTAACTTATGTTTAAACAATTTGTGTTGAATCAGAAACAAACAAATTAATTGTCAAAATAATCTATAACTTCCACCCTATATTATGATAAGTTTGACTTGCAAAATATATATATATATATTCCAAAGTCCACTTTAATTAAAGGAATATTTTATTATATGACGCAATCGTTTAGCTGAATGTTGTAACACATATGGCTTTCTGGCAAAATAATAATTAATGACGGCGTTTTAGCTAAAACATATGATATCGCCTTAAATTTTGTTCGCCATGTTTCTCGTCGATGTTGAAAATTGCCAGTATAACAATTCGAACTTAATCCTAACAGAAAATTATAGTTTCCTTCGAGGAAATAGAGAAACTTCTCTCGATAAATTTCCCGAACTGCAAAAACGACCACAACCGGCAATCTGCAGGTTTAATCACTATCTCTAGCTGAGCAACGCCTCTCGCTATCATGGATATGTTGCTCTTATTGCAATTTATCGATTTTCTTAATTGGAATGGCTAAATAAAGAGTGTTTCATATCTCCAATACGATCAGGTGGTCTACCGAAATTTTAGAGAAAAAAAACATTCATTAATATCTTCCACGAATACAGTACATGTAGTAATTAGTGAAACTAAAGTAAACATAGCTTTTCCGTAAACAACATCTATCGCACCTTTAATTCGCATATATATTTTCGTCTGTTGGTGGTTAGACTCATCAGGGTACCGATATATGCTCTCTCGCCAAGAATAGGGAGTCCCTCTCCACAATCAAACACCCATATTTTCGCCGATCTCTCGTCGGATGGCTTATAAAGGGAGTTTTTTGACTTCTTTGGACTGCCAAACTTTGGGTTGTTTGATTGTGGAGAGAGACTCCCTATTTTTGGCGAGAGAGCATAGGTCGGTACCTTGATGAGTCTAACCACCAACAGACGAAACATGTACTCTTCAATGTAAGGGATGGGTGGGGCTCCCCCATATATATATATATATATATATATATATATATATATATATATATATATATATATATATATATATATATATATATATATATATCGCTCTGTGTGTGTATGTGGGTTTTGAAGTCATTTATTTTAATAGGTTGTAGAAGTTCTAAAGATAAGTAATTTTACCACAAATCATTTATATAAAAGTTGCGAAATATAGAAACAGACCTGACTTTTTGGTATTCTTTTAACCACCAAAATTTGCAAATAAATTAATAGAATTTATAATTTTTTAAAATTTATATCCTTTAGATGCCGTCCTCTTGTACGATGCATTGTTGAAATTTGCTGTTGACATTCCTCCTTGATCTCTGTAACATCCCAGCGGGGTTACTGTGAATTTCATCCTGAATTATCTGTTTTAACTCATGCAGAGTTTTTGGTTTAGTCAAGTACACTTTACTTTTTACACAAGCCCCACAAGAAAAAATCACAAACGAGCTAAATTTGGCGCTCTAGGGGAGCAGGGAACCTTACCGAATCTACGGTTAACGAACAATTCCCGCACAGCTTCCCTTGACAGCCGTGCAGTGTGGGATGTTGCTCCATCCTGTTGAAATCAGGTTTCTTGAACGTGTGGAAAATTTGTCAATTCAAATATAACGACTTTATCATCTTCACGTAACAATCCGCATTAACAGTTACTGTTACCCCCTATTCATTTTAAAAAGAAAAGTTCCTAATGAAACAGCACACCATACTGTAACCTTGAACACACATGAACACATACATATATGATTAGGCTTAATTTAAGGTTTAGTATTATGAACATATTAAATTAAATTAAAAACTTAATGTATGAACTTTGTAACTTTATCTTTTGTAATTGTCGCATTAAAATAAATACATTGTATTATCAAGTTTTTCATATTCGCCGGTCGCGTTGGTGCAGCGGTAAGAGCGTCTGCTTTGCCGAATCCGCGCTGGAGCGGTAGCTGGTTCGATTCCAGCGTTCGGATGGTTATTTTTCTTTCTTCTGTCCGTTTATCTTTCCTAAATGTTTGTGATTGTTTATAGGCAAGAGTGTAAAATCCGACTACGAATTACCCCTCAGTCACGCCAGTTAAAGGCTGGGTAAGGCCGGATGCCTTCTGAGAAGTGTTCTACGTTGGTCACTCGCCAGTCGGTAGGTTTCCTGATAGACTTATGGGTAGGCACATAACCAAGGGTTTATAGCCCGAGGGGGGTGCTGGCCTGGGTTTGTCGGAAGCTGATGACCGTGGTTCGGAACCCACGTTAAGCTGTAGGTCCAGTCGCTAAATAGCCTAGTTGCTGATGCGCCTCTAACCCAAACACTTTACTTTACTTTTTTTTTCATATTCATATTAACTGTTCTCCTTTCATTAATTGTTAAATAATTGAACAAGTCCTGACAGTGATTAACATTTATCATAAATTTTAATAAAAACCACCATCAACCCTAATACAATGAACCACATTCGCCTCACAATGTAGAACACTCAATATGGGAGAGCTTGGGGCGAGAGGGGCCCAGGGAATCAAGACGAAATCATTCCATATGTGAAAGCGGTGGCTTAAGCGCAGTAACGCTGCCATTAAAACTGAATAAATATTTATATATTTTGTTACAGACATTTGGTGACTCACAATCTTCTTATAGGGGCATTAACACATACTTTTTGGACGACACAAAAATTGCGATGAAAATAATCGTTGCAGTCCGTTTCAAGATATTTCTTTGCTCTTCCAAAAAATATTTCTAGTTTCTTAAAAGGAGCCAGAGCCGGAGTGGTTTAACTTTCGAATAATTTTAGGAAGAATAAAATATTGTTATATTATGATTAAATAAGTATTATTAATATTATGTATGACTAAAACATTGTTTATTGGTTTGTGTATTTTGAATTTATTAGTACAATAAAAATAAATAAATAAATACATTTATCTATTAGTACAACAGAAATTATGACTTAAATTTAATTATACATTTAATTCGGTTTAGTTCTCACTATCACTTTGATCTACATTAATAATAAGTGGTTCTATATTATTACTAAATGATACATAGGATTCTTCTATTTTAATAACATGGTTAATCAAATTTATCCAACTTTCTTTGGGACTACTGTCTACAACTTAATTAATGTTGCAACACTTGCACTTAGAGTCGGGGAAATGATTTCTGCTCTACTATTGGATTTTACCTGATGCCATATATGGTCAATTGGATTAAAAATAAAGTATATATAAATGTCTTTAATACTTTAATATTCCTAGATCACATTTTTACATGTATTTTCCAGGTATATATAATTTTTTAACATATAGTTCTAAATTTCCAATTTAGTGTTACTTGCATTAGGAACTTTATTTTTTGGCGTTTATGATTACTAGCATTGTCCACAATTCCGCTTTCCTTAGGCACATTGGACAACATGCTATTTATAAACCAATCCTCAAAAAGTTCTGCTTTGGTGTCGTCATGGTAGCCTAAAGATGAATGTTTGATCTTTTTGGAGGACAACCGTAAACATTTTGGAACCCATACATCTTCGGAACCAGTATGTAAAATTGTAATTATTTTTTCCTTGTTCGCTGGAGCTGTGATTTGGTGTTTTCTTGATGTATCTACACATCCTTTTGCTGGGGTCTCATGTGTATCGAATCATGTTTTATCAAGGTAAATAATAGGATTTTCTTATGTGTATTTTTTTATAGAGTTTAAGTGTGATTCCATTAATATTTGTCTTTTATTAATGGTGCGATATGCAAATCAATCGTGTCATGGATCAGTGATCAATCATGTCAATTCGTGTCAATCATTCCAGAGGGGTCGTTGCAGCCGCCACAAATGATCAAAGCTACCTGAAATCAATTGTTACGGGGGATGAAAGGTGATGTTTTGAATACCATCCAGAAACTAAGCTCCAAAGGCTCCAGAGAGCAAAGGCACCAGCCACGAAGAGTTCGTTCCAACTGGTCAAACTGTCACAGAACTACTTAGAAGTCCTGAAACGATTGATGAACACAATTCGTCGTATTCGCACACATTGTTAATTGTGCCTCAATGTTTTGCCCGAAATCAAGTCCGTGTAATGAACCACCCACCGCATTCACCAGATTTAACCCCTTGTGACTTCCCCTTGTTCCCAAACTCGAAATTAAAGTTGAAAGGGTGGTTTTTTGAAGACATTCAAACCACCCAAACAGCATCGACGCGTGTTTTGGAGACTATTTTACAAAATGAACCAGAGCTCGATTTGAATCGTTATTGAATCGATATAACAAATAATACATAAAAATGCCAGATATTTCATTTTAATCGCGTTTTCCCCGACCAGTACTGATACTTAATGAACTCAGTGTGAATAAGTTTATTAACACCCTAAGTTAAACGAAGGCTAACGATAGCTTATGTTTAATTTAAAAAAGTATATTAATAGATATTAAACCTCAATAATAATAGAAGGGAAATAAATTGAAAATGAAAATAAAAAGTTAAAAATTAAAGATAAAAACGTTTAAAAAATTAGAAATGGATCAAATTTTGTGACATAATATATCAACATATATATTATCTCACAGTTGCCTGCTAAAATATGGAAATTAACTGCAAATAAACTCGAAACATTGGTGACCTCCAAGAAACTACCAAGATGTCAGTTAGCAACTAATGGCAAAACTTTTGAACATGTAGTTCCAGTAGTCAAGTCTTTTTGGTAGCTTAGCACCGAGAAGTTCGCCTATCAAGATCGTCTAACCGAAATTAGGACAACAGCAAACAAAACAGTCTAGTTTGTAACGCTCGTTATGCGTGATGTAGAAAAACAAATTCATCAAGACTTAATTGGAAATTAAAATTTGTTTGCATTCCACTTAAGTAAAGTTTCTATAGGGTTGTTGCATAATTTTTGTCATATTTTTCGAGTTATATTGAAACTATTAGAACCTAAAAAAAAACATTTATTTAGTTAATATAATAAAAATCTCTGGTGAACAGAGAAATAGTACTGTTACAATAAAAGATACTGTTTGTGGCAAATAAAGTTGTTATAGGAGGGTCGCTATAAAATTAACATGGTTCTCGATTATAGTAGTAGCAAAATGATGAATGTCCCATGCCAATGTCCAGCATCTGCTTCAAAAAACTGTTCCCATATTGTTGCTTTATTATACAAACTTGAAGATTATGCGATAAGCTAAAGTTATGATACTCTTACATGTACTTTAAAATTAAAAGAAACACGATTAAAAAATCAGACAATAATCCCGATAATATTTTAACAGCTAACTATTCTACTAAACGCATGCATCCGAAGAAATCAATTATAAATTCTAATCCCAAAAAAAATAAAGTAAATGATATTTATGATAAAAACCAGTTTACTTCTAGGTTCATTGAAATAATTCACTCTAAAAAGAAAACTAATTCCATACGAGATACTTTATTACAATTCCTCATAGCTTGGAACTACCGGTACCGATTGCTCCTTTAAACCTGGACAACATGTTTCCGGGTGATTCTAATAGGCCTTTTCATGACTAGTTGTACGCAGGCGCGTCCGCCATGTCAACGAGGCGTTAATATGAAAGTTTCGGGCACTTTTTATAAATATGGCTAAACAACAAGAATCATTACCCTTATTATCAGTAAAACTAAATGAAAAATTAATCGATGGTGCTTTATTAGTACATTCCACAATAGAAGCACATAATTATATTCATTTACAATGGTTAAAATGCCATGGCAGTCCCCAACGTGGAAAAAAAGCAGAAGTTGCTGAAAGGTTAGGATGACAATTAAAAGATATAGGTATAGGGGATTTAAAAGATATAGGTATATATTGCTAGAACTTCAAGGGGGTTTTACAAAGTATTGCTGTTTTTCATAGAACTTCTTTTGAACCTGGTACTTCAAACATAAAATGTCCCTCTTGTTAATCCAAAAAAGGTGCTTCTTCCGCCTCTCCAAATTAAACTTGGATTAACGAAAAACTTTGTCAAAGCTATGGACAAAGAAGGTAATGATTCCAAGTACCTAAAAGAAATATTTGCTCTATTAAATAATGCAAAAGAAGGCATATTTATTTGACTTTAAATAAGGAAGCTTCTAAAAAATTTCATTTTACAAGAAAAATATAATGAAAAGGAACTGACATCTTGAAAGGGTTTTGTAACTGTACTAAAAGGATTTCTGGGTAATAAGAAAGATTAAAACTATAAAAACCTCATATATGAACTCTTGTTTTATTCCTTTTCTTGAAAGTCTATGAAATAATAGGGTGTCGCATGCCCTTAAAAATATTTTTTTTACAATCTCATTTGATTTTTTTCCGAAAAATATGGGTACAGTAAGCAACAAAAAATTCAGTTGAAATGTTCAAAGAAATATAATAAAACAAACAATAAATAAAATATAGGAATTATAGAACAACTCTCACACATAGGGACAAACGTTTTTAAGGACAATATATATAGTTTTAAAAGAACAAAAAAATAGTCTCTTACAGGTCTACAAAACTGTACTGGGACTCCATCATGTCGGAATGTTCTCTAAATATTCGGGTTACTCAGTTTCAAGAAAATTAAGATATAGTTCGCCGTTTAAATTGGGTGGTACAATACATAATCACCAATAAGACCACACCAAGCGTTAGTTTTAAATTCGTGTGGGAAATGACGTCCGGTTACTAAGTGTAGATTTTTTAAATTCCACGCATATTGTAAATTCCACGCTACGTGTAAACGTTACTTCGTCTGTAAACAATTTTTTTTTAACTTGGAGTCGGCATTTTGCTGAGTACGACAGAAACGGGCAAATTCCAGTCCGGTTAGCAAATCAGCTTCCAATAGATTTGGCACAGACCTGAAGTGAAACGGATACAGTCTCTTCTCGTGAAAAAGTTTGCAAACGGAGGACTTACCTACCCCAACTCCCAGAACAATACGTATTGTGCTTACTTAGGGTTTTTGGTTACAAGAACGACACTTTCTTCTTCCTAATTAGTGGTTCGAAGAGAAAGAACCTGTTTCGCCCAGTCTGTCGTAAAGATGTTTGAACATCTTAAAATCCGGCGTTGTGGATACGTTTCCAAATATCTTCGATGAGCCCGGCGTCCATTAAAATTTCCCTGCGCGTATAAACCTATCATATATCGCATCTCTTCATTAGAAAACCATTTATGCATTTTGTTCTTGACTTAAGTGAAAATCTTTCAAAAGCTATTTTACTATATTTTCATTAAAAATGCGAATACAATAAGGTGCAAAAAAGTTGTGACCTTTCAAACGTAGAAACGTGTCTCAGACCACGCCCTCTACAATCTACATAACATTTTTCGAAACATTTAAATTTCTTACCCAAAAATTAAAAAAAAAACCATTTCCAAATTTCGTTCAAGAAGGAAATTTTTTAATCTTGGATAATATCTAAAAGACTATTAAGAACACTGAATGATGCAGAACCAAGAGATCAGGCAGGATTCAGAAGTAGATTCAGTATAATGGACCATATCTAGGTTATCCAACAGACCATAGAAGGGCACAATGAATACACCATGCCAATATGCTTGGCTTTTATTGACTATGAAAAGGCATTTGATTCAGTATCAACGCAGGCCATAATGGATGCATTGCTTAACCAAGGGATAGACAGAGCCTATGCGAACCTACTGAGATCCATGTATGAGGAAGCTACAGCTACAGTTCACATGAATGACTATGACGTTAAAATCAACGTAGAACGTGGTGTAATAAATGTGGCCAACCAATATCGCCTGTTCTTTTCTCAGCCTGCCTTGAAGAAGTATTTCGTAATCTGGATTGGGAACAGCAGGGAATAAACATTAATGGTGCATATCTATGCTATCTTAGATTCGCGGATGATATCGTTCTCCTTTCAAAAGACCCAGATGAGCTACAAGAACACATACGAGAGCTGCAAAGGGCGGGAGAACCATTAGGTTTGAAAATAAACTTAAAGAACAGTCAGGTTATGTTTAATAAATTTGCTGTCAACAGAAGACTTTCAATTTTAGGAAGTGATTTAGAGGTTGTGGGCCACTACATATATCTTGGGCATGGGATTTCAATGGAGAATGATACCGCCCGGGAGATGGAACGGCGGGTTAAGTGTGGCTGCCAGGCATTTGGCCGGCTCAATATAGTATTTAAGAGCAAACTCCCACTTTGTCTGAAGAGAAATGTTCTTAATCAGTGCGTGCTACCTATTTTGATACATGAAAGTGAAACATGGACACTCATATCACAATCAGTTCAAAAGCTTTGGGTTGCATAGAAAGGAATGAAAAGGTGTATGCTTGGCATTACAAAGCGGGACAGAAAGACCTGCATATCGATCAGAGAACAAACGAAGGTATGTGACATCATTGAAAAGACGAAAAAATTGAAATGGGAGTGGGCAGGTCATATAGCGAGAAGATGCGATGACAAATGGACCAAAGCAATTCTGGAATGGATACTGCTTGATCATAAACGCGGAGAAGGCCGAAAACACGATGGAAAACGGATGACATCATCAAGTATATTCGACCCGAATGGTAGAGGAAAGCTCAGGTCCGTGCGAATTGGGAAGCATGCTGGGAAGGCCTTCATCCTGCAGTGGATCGACAATGGCTGAATGATGATGATGATGATGATGATGATGTATATATATACATATATATATATATATATATATATATATATATATATATATATATATATATATATATATATATATATATATATATATATATATATATATATGCAATGTCAGATTTCTTTAGACTGCGTCCAATAAGATGTATATGCCCTCCAGTTGAAGGGATGGGTGGGGCTCGTCTCCCAGTCATCAACCAACAAAAATGCTCATATATATATATATATATATGTATATGTATATATATATATATATATATATATATATATATATATATATATATATATATATATATATATATATATATATTTATATATTTAATCCTATTATTTTCTCTTCTGAGAACAAAATAAAAAATATATAGATCACAGCGACGGCAGCTGTTCGCCGGGAGCACTGGGAAGAAGGTCCAGGACAGAATGAAGAAGAAACTTTTTTAGAAAAGACTCTGGAACCGGAAAGCAGTCTATCTTAAATAAAACTGTTTACTGGATTTTCACAACTGGAATTCACAAAAGCACATTAAAAGAATAAAATATAAAAGAAAAATTAAATAAAAGACACAAAACATTTAGGGAAGGTGGTTCGCTAAACCTTACCGTGAAAAAATCAAAAATCTTTTCAACAAGTCGATCTAAATTACACCCGCTGGTCTCTATGTCCCTATACTTATATATTAGAGGTTATTAACTTTATTCTTCTTGCCTATCTCGTACTGGGTGTCCAAAAACCTTGAGTACGACTACGGGCATTGCGGTATCCCTGTGCGGGGGTCCCGAAATAATCTCGATTTGACTAACCGGTTACGGTGCTATGGGGCACAAAAAGAGTAAGCTTTCCACAATGGTCGGGCTCTGAAATAGGTGGTCTTTCAATTGCCTGGTCTCTGTTGACCGGATTCTCTGCTGCCGGGTCGTAAAATCCTCTACAAGAATATCAGAAAAAATAAGCCCAAGCATGTCTTGGCCAGCAAACCTACGTACCTCTGTCGGAAGGGTAAGGCGCGAAAACGTCCGCTCACCTGGAGATTTGGAGTTAGACTGTCTTGGCCTTGTCCTAACGATACAGGAGCACTTTCAATTAAAAATTTGCCCGAAATAAACTTACGAGTAGCGATCAAGAATTTGTGAACGCTACAATATATACACTGTGTCGCATTTAAGATGAAGACACCCCCATATCTCCGCTATTTGAAGGAATACTGATCTGAATTTTTGCACAGTCATATAGATGGATGGGTCTCATTTTTTAAGATACTCAAATGAAACCTGAACTGTAAACTCAGGCTTCTACGAATTCACAAACAAGGTCAATCATGAATATTTTGATTCGCGTTAGAGATATCGAAAAATATTATTAGTTGTTCGAAATATTATTTTAACTCCATATACCGAGTTTCATGATAAAATTCGCATTTTTAATGTTGTCATTATTTTGGTCTATACACAAAATTAAAGTTTATTTGTTTAATTTGTTAATTAGTGTGCCATGGTGAGTAAAAACTTGACACATTGTCAATAGTGTCATGTATTCAAATATTTCAGTAAATTAATAGCACTTACAAAGGAATAATTATTATATTATTATTCTAAAACAATTTTTGGTAATTGATCTAATTTAGGAAAAAGTATATAGTATATAACAATAATAGTATACCTCCAGTATACTCGCCTAAGGTACTGGACGGGTCACGGGTGGTGGATAGTGAAAGTTCCATTAGATATTAATGGACAGCTGCGAATATCCCAAAATAAGCAGCCCCGAACCAAGGCAAAAAGAAAGCTAAATCCACTTAGCGTCTGACTTGTATCAAGCGGCTGAGTGGTCAGCGTCTGTTCACCAGTGGTGCGGCTGATATTTAAATTCTGGAACTAACCCCTCCAGTCTTAACCTCTGAACCATCATGGTTCAAACCTTTAATTCAAAGTACAAGATGAAGCGTTCTAGTAATTACAAAATAACCCCAGGAGGTAGACAATCCTCTGCCAGCTTTGCTGGTACAACCGGACTTTTGGATTCTGAGGCGTCCGGGCTTAAACGCAAAATCTTTCAGAGGGAGTCGGAGACCTCTGACCAACGTCTGAAACCGAAAATAAAAACTTTCTTTGGAATGGTAAATATCAATTCTCTCCTGCGTCCAGGAAAACTACACGAATTGGGGCGAACATTAAATCAACAAAAAATCAAAATTTTAGCTTTGCAAGAAACCAGATTGATAGATGATAATACCTTGGAATTCGGCAACTACAGACTTTTTAAAAGTAAAACGGACAAAAAAATACTCAAAAATACACCACATCTCGGTGTTGCTTTCGCTGTCTCAAGAAACATTCTTGGTTCTATAACAAATGTCCAGCCAGTAAATAATCGACTTATGACACTATCCCTCAAGTGTGCTAACAAAAACTATACATTAATCAATGCACACCTCCCAGTTAACGAAGAAAATAAATCTAATCCTGAAAAAGTAAATAAGGCCTGGGAAATTCTGGAAAAGACTATCTCTAAAATTCCCTCTAACCATGTAAAAATCCTATTGGGTGATTTCAACGCCCAACTAGGGAAAGAAAAAAGTACAGGAAAACAGTCGGCAGTTTTCCCGCTCATAAATGGACTAACCATAATGGTAGAAGATTGGTAGAACTATGTTCGCAGTTTAATCTACAAATAATGTCAACCCATTTTAAGAAGAAAATAACAAAACAAAAGACCTGGAGGTGCCCAAACACGTACATGGGTGAATTCCAAATTGACCATGTTGCCATTTCGTACCCCAATTATAAAGAGATTTTGAATGTTCAAGTCAGGAAAGGAGCAAATATAGACACGGATCATTACTTGAGTAGAATCAAACTTAGCTTAAAACCTTGAAAACTTATTCAAAAGGGGCTGCTAATACCAAAGTTTGACCCAACGAAAATAAAACCAGCCCTAACAGAAGAGCTTGATAAACAACCTGCACAGAACTGGCAAGAATTAAAACAAAAAATTATTAAAACAGCCTTAAAGTTGGTCCCTTTACAAAAACGTAGAAAACATCCGTGGTGGGATGAAGTTTGCGAGCAAGCAGTATTAAGCCCAAGTAAAGCATTCAAAGATTGGAACAGTCAAAAAACAGCAATAAACTATAACATCTTTTTGGAAGTAAGAAAAGAAACATCGAAGCTAATTAGACAAATTAAAAGAAAATATGAAAACAATCAACTTAATGAAATAGAAAAAGATTTCCAAAAAAATAACACCCGAAACTTTTACAAAACATTTAAAACTAAATTAACAGGCTATCAACCGCAGAACTTATGCTTTCAAATGGAAAACGGACAACTAGCTCTAAATAACCAAGACAATTGCAAAGAACTTGCGAAATATTTTGAACAAATACTAAACTGTCCTGAGCCCTTAAACAAATTACCAACACTAAACACTAAACAAACAAACCTAGATTCATTACCACCGAATGAAGAGGAAATACTTAGGCACATCAAGCGGCTTAAAAATAACAAAGCTTCTGGTGAAGATGGAATCACTGCTGAACTTTTGAAATCCGCTAGTCCAGGTACAATCAAGGAAATAACCAAAATTCTACAAGAAGTTTGGCGAACCGAACGGATTCCGGAAGACTGGAAAGATGCTCTAATCCATCCACTACATAAGAAAGGAGATAGAACGGATGTAAACAACTATAGAGGAATATCTCTTCTCCCAGTTTGTTACAAGATTCTATCTCAATGTCTACTAGACAGAGCACAGGGACAGTTAGAACCGAACATTGGTGAATATCAGGCAGGTTTTCGACCGGGCAGATCCTGCCCTGAACAGATCTTGAATCTAAAGTTGATTCTAAGACATCAAAAACTGTACAATAAAAATCTCGTCTGTACATTTGTGGATTTCAAAAAAGCATATGATTCTATTGACCGCGAATCTTTATTCCGAATCTTGAAAGAACAAGGACTAGATCTGAAAACGCTGGCAATTATTAAAGCAACGTTAACTAACACGAGGTCAAAAGTTAAATTCATGGGTGACATCTCAGAACCCTTCGAAATTAAAACTGGTGTGAGACAAGGGGATGGACTCTCGCCACTCTTATTTAACTGTGTTGTAGAAAAAGTAATACAGGAGTGGCGTGAAAAAAAGTCGGCACTGAATATTGACCAGCCCATTAAACTGGGGAAAACCAACATCAAAATTGATTGTCTGGCATTTGCTGATGATCTAGCAATTTTAACTCAAGATGTATTAACGGCTCAAAAACAGATTGAAATCCTAAAGGAAACAGCAGAAAAGGAAGGACTCCAAATTTCCTTTGAAAAGACACAATACATGACCTGCAACAGACTAAGAACACCATTTCTAAAAACAAAATATGGTAACATCAGACGAGTCTCTCAATTCAAATATTTGGGTGAAATAATCATGGAAAATGGGTTGGAAAAAGCGGTCAATAAGGGTAGATGTCAAAAAATGGAAACGGCATTGAGACTTACACAAAATATTTACAACAAAAAATGCCTATCTAAAAACACAAAACTGAGACATTACAACACAGTTATTAAGCCAGAATGTCTATAGCCTGCAGAAACGCTCATTTTGAATAGAAAGAGGGACATCGAGGACATTGAAAAGAAGGAAAGAAAAATCATAAGAAAAATCCTAGGCCCCAAACAAATAAATAGCCCAACATACCGACTTCGAGAAAACCTAGAAATCAAACAATACACAGATATACATAGCGATATGAGAAAAAGAAGACTTAAGTTTTACGGACACATCAAACGGATGAATCCGAGTAGGCTAACTAGACAAATAGTCGAATTTTATGAAAATAGGAGTAGAGCTAAAGTAGAAATAATTAAATGGATTGCTGCAATTAAAGAGGACCTAAGATCCTCAAATATTACACAAAGTGAAATTCAGGATAGAGGTTGTTTCAGACACAAGGTTAACGTTTGGAAGGTTGGCCAGAGAGAAAAATGTAGGAAGACTGGAACAGCTTGGTCTGACGAAAGGAGAAAAGCTCATAGCGAAAGAATGAAATTAGTATGGGCTCAAAGGAAGGCTAACAACAACAAACGCCTCTAATTGTACTTCGCGTGGTCCACCAGGGCCCATACGTGAATAATAATAATAATATAACAATAATTTCCATAATGTTAAAAAGTTTAAATTTGCTGACCACTTTAATAAACCTTCGAAAATAAAATACAGCTGGAAGGTTGCAAATTTTTGTGATATAAAGAGAAATATAGAAACAATCCAGACTGATAGCACAGAAGCAATAAATACATTGGATACAATAGAGAAATATTAAGGACAAGCATATAATTAAGATATAGCATGTGATCGTCAGATTAAAAAGCAAAAAAACAGAATCTCAAACGAATCTTAGCTATCTTACTATTTAACGCCTAAAATCGAAACCCTGCCTTATCGATTCCAACAAGTGTTTACACACGCACTGGATCTGGGATATTCATTTGCTTTTTGTGACCGTTTAATGACTTAAATAAATTCCATTTCAGCCTGTGATATTTTACATGCGGTGAGTAGATTCATATCGATGTTAGTTCTCTCCTTCTCTCCCTCCCTGGAGTTCTCTATCTATCCTTTTCCGATACGCTTGTCCAAATGACCCAAAGGCGGGTGAAAGAGGACGCAATGACGACGTTAATGATCCAGGAGAGGTTTCTCGTAACGATGGGACCGACATTTTCGGGGAGAGCGATGCTTTCCGCCGGCGCTTTTTTTTCTGCCTCTGATTCTCAGGGCGTTTTTAAGTTTTTGTTCGTGTCGAGACCGCAGTGATGTTGTTTATGGTTATGGTGTTTTTTACAGTTTATTTATGTTATTGTTGAAATATTTAGGTTGATGTACTTTTTGGGAAGGCGAGTAATTTATTTTATTCAATAAGGGAACACGAATTATAACAAGCAAAGCTTTGAGAAGAAACCGTTTGTTTACTAACAGAAACGCGAGTCAGAAAAAGTTGAATATGTTGATTAAATGTTTTATAAATGGCGTTATGTTGATGTTAAATGAGCAGGGTTGTGATAAAATGTTTAATAGAAATTGTTTAAAACATTCTGTAGGTCTTAAAATACTGTATCGATATGAACAGAGTTGCTGACAGTTTCTTATTAAAGTGTCTACAAGAATGTAAGAACTGTAAAGTGGAGCTACACGTGACAATCTGGAAAGTTCTATATTATCTTAAAGAACGCACGATGCGTGGGTTGCTATTTATGTATCGGGAATAATAAATAAAAACAAATATTTATTATCGAGAATAGTTTTGTTTTTCAAAATACTCTCCGCGATGATCGATATATCTCTTGCATACGTTTGAACCAATTTTCATAGCACTTCACGGACGGGAACAAAAAGAAATTATTGGGTACCTAGTCAGGCCTGTACGGCGGATAATCCATCAATTCGATATTTTGGCCGGTCAAATATTGGGTTGTTGTTAATTAAACTCAATTTGTTTCTATTCAACAACCTAAATATAGCAATTCTCAACACAGTACCTTTTAGGTTAACTCATATACAACGTATAACAGCTCTTTCCTAAACACAAATATCACGCCAAGCCAACTTCGACCTATCTTGCACGGCGAGAACTCATCAATTAACGTCAATCAAATCTAGTTCAAGCATTAACGGTCACTTCAGTTACCGAAAAGGCAATTGTTATGCCACCTAGTGGATTTTTCTGGAACTAACTCAATGACAGACTGGCAGTAGGACAAATATACAGGAACCAATCTTTGTATAATAATTTTAGAACACCCATACTTGAATGTATTGAATAAAAAAAAACAATGATAGAAAAGTCGATGTATCTAAAAAAAATAGAGCAGATGGAGAAGAACAGATGTCATATTTAGATTTAGCGCAAAAAAATGTTTTTCTTGCAGGCCTGTATAATGGTTTCTTACACTTTTCTAAACGCCCTCGTTCGAGTTCTAGGGAAAATATTCACCGAGCAACAAGCTAACCATATTCCTCGACGACGCATAAGGAGAAAAAAAGTTTGTAATGATGATATATCCACCTAGCTCGTAAACCTACCTATTTCCGACAAGCAAAAAGTACAGTGCAAACATAAAGGGACCACCCCAAAATATCATCATTCTTTCGGAGGCCCCCTTTTATGCGGGTATCCCGAAACGAAATTTCGCCATTGTATTCTATCCATATTGAATGCAGACACGGGAGAGAACTTTACTTATTCATTGGATAACGTCGACAATAAATCACACCATATTTACCTATGAGCAAAGGGCGAGCATTTTACTTTCCTCTTTCTTATTTTTTTTTACAGTTGACGTTAATAAATTATTTGTTTATGTTGATGGGTGGGTGAAATTATTCTAAAAACGTCAGGCACTTGAAAAAAGTAAAAAATCTAGCTTTTTTGACTTTACAATCTCCTTTATATGGCGAGAGACTATCACATGCTATCAGCCTAATTCAGAGGCAAGCTCCCGAACAGCTGTTCGTGGTCAACATCCTATGACCGACCACTACGCTCATCATCTTTACCGTAGCTTCACGGCAACGAAATTTTTTAAACCATCGTTGCGGGTGTGTGATAAATTTACCACTAATCGCGATTAGTGGTAAATCACTTTGAGTTTAGTGTTTCACACCGAACGTTCCAATAGAAAAATTAATCTGGTTCTAATTGTGAATCTAACAGTTCGAAGCCGATTGATAAAAATATGTACCAGTAGTGCTTCAAAAAGATGCCTGAATTGCCGACTACGAGTATTTTTTGAACACAAATTTCATACATACATACCTTTGGACATACTGTGTATAGAAAATATTTACAATTTACAATTGTCCTCTCTACCATTTGTGAATTTGAGGTAGTTACGAAATAAGCTTCAGTTACTAGAACAAAGACAACTGCAGCAGAAATTAATGAGATTGTTAAAAACTTTCGAACGAAACGAGACATCTCCGTTGTAGTCCATCGACAACGAGAATTCGAAAAGCACATTAGCAGTTGCTCGGAATTCTTGGAGGTTATAAATAATGAACTACATCTTGAACTGACTTGGATCTATCAATTATTTACCGATTCGTAGCAGTAGAGTATGGATTATAAGGGTTTCTGGATAAATTTTTGCCATTTTTACCAAATGCCAATACCATTTTTGCATTTAAGTTGAACAAAACCTATAGCCTTATCACCGTAACTTTCTCGTAACCCTACAAACAGTTTAATTATATTTAATAGAAATATTTTGTTTCTTATTTACATTTACATTATTATTATTTTTTTAAAAACTTACATCGATGTTTTAGCACCTCGAACTTCAGCCGAATTGAACCGAATGTCATTTTTGAGAAAATCTGTGACCATAAAAATATCCACTGCAGGTACATTATCAGAATTAGCCTTTATGAACCCTTTGTCAACTTTACTAACTAAATTAGTAATCAACAATATTTTATTTTCCACTTAACCAACAACTGACAGTAATGACGTGAAAACACTGGTACACTGACGTCACAAACATAGCAGCCAAACGCGGGGCGTTTGTAGTTACGTGATTTTTTTTTAATTTTGTACATTTTAATACATTTATAATTAATTGTAGCAAGTTTTTAAAAAGTTTTTCGCATCGATTATAACCTTCAAACCTCTTGAATCAATTGGATGCAACAAAGGTTGAGAAAATTAACCTGGTTTAACGAGAAATATAATCATTTTTCATCAAAACAATGCACCGGGTTACAGAGGTCTTCTTGGAATTATCAAATTGGCGGAGTTACACTGTGAAGTATCCACCATATCCACCATATTCACCAGATCTGGCCCCCTCTCACTTTCATCTGTTCCCAAGCCTAAAAAATTCCTACCTTGCAAGCGTTATTAGCGTTAAGTTATAACAACCATAGATCAGTATTTTGAAGGACTTCCAAAAAATCACCTCATATATATATATATATATATATATATATATATATATATATATATATATATATATATATATATATATATATATACATATATATATATATATATATATATATATATATATATATATATATATATATATATATATATATATATATATATATATATATGCAAAAAAGCCCGAATTAGAAAAAAGTTACTGTTGCGAAATTATTTGTTTGTTAGTGTGACGTAAATGATTTAAAATGTATTATAGTATGAAAAATTAAAGCTAGTAATTTCAACTTTAACATGAAACGACACTAATATGTAAGTTTTTCCCTATTTATATTTTTAATAAATACCAAATGAAATAAGTATGGTATCAAGTATAACTTTATTACATTATTATTATTCTTATTATAGAAATTTTGCTTTACGAAAACTTTATTTTCAGAACATCTTAAAGTAATATAAGATAACTTACTATATCATTAAATTAAAAATCGAACCATTTTAAAATATTCCGAGCATTTCCAACAGTAGTCGTATTTTTAATTATTTTCCTTATCAAGTAATATAATTATAAATTTGTATTAAGTTGAAACTGGAGAAATAAAAATCAAATACGCTAGACGATTTTATAGATCCTTAAAATGGAGAAGGGCTTCCAAATAATGACCTAAGAAATGCAATAAATACATTGGAGAACTAATGGAAAAAATGTATTGAGCTTAACGGAGAATATACGGAAGAATAAAATAATTTTTTTTAACTTGTGTTATCATTTCCACTCCGCGAACTTTTTAATTAGTCTAGTATAATTTATTGTGTGTTCATGAACAAAAAAAAGTATCTTTTTGTTCTCCATAACAAAAAGAATGAAGAAAGAATTCAATAAAATTATTTATATTTTCAAAGGTCACCAGCATTTGACTTTTAGCATCCGACAAATTGCAATCTTAGCAATTAGCAATAATAAAATATATTTAATTATTTCGGTGAATAGAAATGTAGTCTAAGTAAAACAAATGATTTATTATAATCAAAAGTGTCTCTGTTTTAGTATTTTTAGATGGCACATTGCTAAAATTATAAGGCTTGTAAGAAGTACTTGTATGAGAGAACCGCATTTTCAAAAACAAATTTTTCTATTCGTGTGAAACTCTAAAACTAGAAGAGATTTACCACTACACACCAAATAACTTTTTTAAACTCCTCGACGCGTGTTTTGCTAACCATGTTAGCATCATCAGGAGATGATTCATTTAATATACCAGATTCTATATGTAGAGTTAATACATTCAGATTCATTTAATACAAAAAAGTGAATTGGTGTTTAATGGTAAATCTCTTTTAGTTTGAATTTACCATAACTATTTTGATATTTTGATATTTTCGGTTGACTCGATAGAAACCAAAAATTCCTAAAGTATATAAACAGATGGTCCAAATTCTTGATGATTATAAATAATGGACTTGAGCCAAAACCACCGTTAATCTATCGATAATTTGCACATTCTGAAATCGTTATAATGGAGTCTGGATTAAGCGTGATGCATAATTAAAGATTTACCTTTTCGACTTAGGTTCTCATAGTTTCTTTTTCTCGTGTAGCACATCACGAATACAACCGCACCTTGTCTTTTTTTCTCTCCAACCAGGAAAATGAAAGGAAGCACTGGAAAACTACAAGCACTAGTACACGAAAGAAATTAAACCGAGGCGTGTTAAGGAACGGTAGAAATTTCCAGATCCAAATTAGTTATACGGTTGTCTTGGTTAATTCTTCGGTTAGTTGTAGGGCGAAATCGCGTGACAAAAACTGGAGAAGGCACGATGGAGAAATGAGACTCGACGCCAAATTGAAAAACAGACGCCACGCAAAACAACCGTTCGAACGCGAATGGCAACGAATCCGAATCGTCTGCGACTTCCTGTCAGAGAGAGACGACGCGAAAAGCAGAAAAGGACGCCGGAGTCTGAGCGTAGGGTATCTGGACCAGGGCAACAGGGGCGGACTAATGGATTTTTTTATTAAGCCAAAATAGATGTTATTTTGGGGTCTTTTAATTCAATTAGATATTCAATCTATAGACTATTTACTAGACATCATTTTGGAAAATATCAGCGTTGTAAACTTTGAAAAGATAGTCCTTGCTAAGTAATAAATTTTAACCAATCTCTTATTTTGTGATACTAACATTTTAAATTTTGAAATATAATATCAAATATTAAATATAATATAAATATCTTACATTAAAAAAAACAAATAATACCATTAATTTCAGAACTTATACTAATAATTTAAGTAGTACATATAATGACATAATTAAATAATAAATTATTGTTTTATTTTTTCGCAATTAATATTAACTGAACTTTTGCATCTAATAAAGGTGAAAAACCTAAAACTGTTAATTAAAACCGTACCTTAAAAATAATATAAAATTTATAAAATATTAATTGTTACGCGCCCGTTTCGCTAGGCGTTTTAATTAAACTTTACTAATAATAATTTATTTATGATTAAAATTACTTTTAGAATTCCAAAGATTTTACCTGCTATTTGACATTTTTTTTCTATAAATTTCATTAAGACAAAATTGTGAGGGATTAACAAATTTACTATGCCAAATTTAAAATGTCGGAATATATTTATCTTTAGCCCCCCCGAAACCCCCCTTACGAGTTGATTTTTATGAACATCCATGATGCATGAAAAACATTTCTGCTAAATTTCAAGTATGTAGGACTTACATTTAAAAAACGGGCGTACATTTCTCTTTTACATCACCGCAGCCCCCCTTAGCAGTTCATTTTTATGAATTCTCTTCCTTACCGAACATCTACGATGCATGAGAAACATTCGTGGCAAATTTTCAGTTTGTAGGTCTATATAATATATGTAGGTATATATATTACATCTAATATTTTCACGGATGGCAGATAATGTTTCTAAATCATTCCGGGTGTCGATCCGTTGATCCTGTGAAGAGTCACGACGTTTCGCCAAAATCGCATTGGCATTTTGAAGTATTGTCCGCTTCGACTGAAGAGTCCAACTGACGTACATGGGTCGTTGTGTTCGCTTTTATAGCCGGCCGGCCACAAAAGCGACTGCGCAGATTATGTCGGGTTAGTTCGGGAGCATTTGCGGCGCTCGACAACGCTGTCGGGCGTCCGTTTATTGATTTTTCCACCTCGCGGCCACGTTACCACGTTTTTTCTTTTTTCAGAAAAGATTTCCGTACCGTAATATTGCGAGCGTCGTTTCGCGTATTCAGCTCACCTCTTTCTTCTATTTCAAGGGCTTCTCTGATTGTTCGGATAATCTGATTGTGTGTCTGAAACGTCGTGACTCTTCACAGGATCAACGGATCGACACCCGGAATGATTTAGAAACATATATATATATATATATATATATATATATATATATATATATATATATATATATATATATATATATATATATATATATATATATATATATATATATATATATATATATATATATTTAAAAAAAAAGCTCGAATTAGAAAAGAGTTACTTTTGCGGAATTGACATCTTGAACGTCTAATTTAATAAAAAAATTATTATGTGATTGTTAATGTGACGTAAATTATTGAAAAATGAATTATAGTATGAAAAATTAAAGCTTATAATTTCAACTTTAACATGAAACGACATTAATATGTAAGTTTTCCCTTATTTATATTTTTAATAAATAATTTTTAATATATATATATATATATATATATATATATATATATATATATATATATATATATATATATTGTACAGACACATATCATGCCTGACTTTCTCAGATGATCTAGTCATACTCGCAGACAATGAAAAAAGAGCAACCATCCAGATCGAAGTCCTCAATGAACGTGCAGAGAAAGTTGGTCTACAAATCTCTTTTCAAAAAACTGAATTCTTCTGCTCAAAATTAGATGTTCAAAATTTGAACACAACAATTTGAAATAAATAGGGTCACCTACTTCAAATACCTGGGCGAGATCCTCGAACCCACAGGAGGAGAGAAGAGAGCACAGAAGACTCGATTGCAGAAGATGAAGAGGGCATACGACAAGACACACAATATCTATAATAAGAAATACCTATCCACACACGAAAAAATAAGACACTACAACACAGTAATCAAACCAGAAGTACTATACGCAAGCGAGACACTTACACTTCATACAAAAAGCGGCATAGAAAACATACCAAAAGAAAAACGCAAAATTATGAGGAAAATTCTCAGTGCAAAACTGACAGAAGAAGGATACAGACTCACCAACAGAATTCTTACATACATACAAGGAGTCAAGTCAACAGTACCATGGATCAGACAAGTCAGAGCTGATCTGAGAAAGGCACAAATGGGTCCCACAGAAATTGAGGATAGAAGAACGTACAGAAACAAAATACATATGTGAAACATTGCATCAAAGAGCGAAGTTTCGAGGAGATCGGGAACAAAGTGGACGGAGGAAAGAAAGAGAATCCACGGAGAAAGGATGAGAGAGGTGTGGAGGATCATAAAGAACACTCGAAAATGAGTCGAATGCTTTGCGTGATCCAACCGAGTCTATACGCACCTAATAATAATATATTTATTGTAAAATTGTAGCTGTTCTAAGGCCGATTTAATAAAAAAATCGAAAGGTTAACAAAATAAGAAATTATTGTTATTATTACAATTGGCCGAAACATCAAGAAAAAACAAAAATATAACATGACCCTTAAAACTAAAATTCACGCAACACCGTGGATTACAAATTTCATTAAGCATGCCCAAAAAGAGATGGGTATGGCCTACAAGAAGTTCAAATTAACCAGAAACGACATTGACTGGAATGATTATATGAGGAAACGCAATAAGATTAGAAGAAACGAAAAAAATGGCATTTTATGAACAGACTATTGATCATAATAGAAGAAATAGTAAGAAAATGTGGAGAATGTTGAAGGAATTGGTAGGGAGTGGTGGAAAATCCGATGTGCTCGAGGATATTGTTTTTTGAAGGACGTAGGAACGTTAGAATTCCAAATCACATTCAAATAATTGACAGTACCGTTGACGTCCATTCAGGCGAAGAAAGTTTGGATGAATTTGATTTGTTAACATTATCTCAATTGAGAGATATTGTAATGAATTTAAAAAATAAGTCCACATCTGAAGATATATGCAATATAAAATTTTCAAAGTGCGTATTTCAACAAGTGGGTTATCCATTACGACATTTAATCAATACATCGCTGTCTAGTGGTCGAGTTCCAAGTAATGCGAAAGTAAGCGTTATTTTCCAATACCAAAAGTTGAAAATCCTCTACTACCAAAAGATTTTAGGCCGATCAGTGTATTGGCGATTGTTGACAATATACTGGAAATAGTGGTGGGTAGACAATTGTGTATATACTTTGAAAAGCAAAATTACATCTATATGAGACAATCGAGATTTCGTGATAAACATTCATTCAAGCCTGCACTGTAACATACTAGGCCAATTGAAAAATTCACGGAGCGACACCTGAAGAGAAGTAAAACAACTATATAATCTACTACATTTTAAAGTTTCATCCTTCATGTGAACATATGTGAAGTTTCAAATCGATCCATGAAATCATCAATTTCATCAGTGATCAATTCATTCGTTCAAAAACAGTGGCTTAAAATAAACTTATTAGTTTACTTATATGTTAATTTTTAAAATGGAAAATATTGAAAATCGTGCAGTGATTAAATTCTTTGTAAAAAAAGGTTTACAGGCAGTGGAAATTCACAGTGAAATGGTAAATGTATTATGGGAGTCTGATATTTCAAAACCAATGGTTTGTAAATGGGCAAGTGCATTTCAATCGTGCTGGACGTCCGATAAGTGAAACTAGTAAACAAATAATTAATTATATACATGATATAGTTATGGATGACAGACAGACAGTGAAATTACTAACGCGGTGGACATCTCAACTGAACGGGTGTTTCAATTTTGAAAAAGCAATTGAGCTTGAAAAAGCCACGTGCAAGTTAAATTCTGATCAAAACCGACTTCGAGTAAAACTTTCTAATCAACATTTGGATCTTTTTCGAAAGAATAAAATAGATTTTAAACGTCGTTTTGTAACTATGGATGAGATTTTGGTTTACCATTATGATCCTGAACTGCAACAAGAAACCGTAGAGTGCACTTATTCAGCTCTGAAGCAGCTAAAATGATCAACATCGATCAAAAAGGTTATGACATCAATTTTTTGGGATGCAAAGGGCATTTTGTTCATTGATTACCTTCAAACCAGTAAAACAATAACAGGACAATATTACTCAAACCTTTTGCAAAAATTCGTAAGAAAAGACCAGGTTTAGCGAAGAAAAAACATTTTTCATCATGATAATGCACAGGCTCACAGAGCGTTCTTCCAATGGCCAAATTGAAGAAGTTACTGTACGAATTGTTGGAGCATCCATGATGTTCACCAAATCTGACTTTCATCTGTTCCCAAAACCTAAAAAATTCCTACGTGGCAAACGATTTTCATCGAATGAAAAAGTTAGAGCTGCTGTAGATAAGTATTTTGAAGGACTTCCAAAATATCATTTCGGAAATGGAATAATTAAATGGGAGAACTGCTGAAAAAAGTGTATTAAGTTTAAGGGAGAATATACGGAAGAATAAAGTCATTTTTGCACCTATAAACTTGTTGCATCATTTCCGCTCCGCGAAGTTTTCAACTAGCCTAGTATTTGTATGAAATGGTACCAAGATATTAGTGGCTATAATGCTTTTAGAATCACCTTACTCTTTGTTCATAGTACTATACAAGAGAACATTATAATGAAAGATGATTTTGATGTTTCGTTCTTGAAACGGTACCAAATAGACACAGCAAAAGCTGTGTTTATTGCGGTGTAAAGTCCACACCAATAAAATTTTGCGTGTGTTTTGAATTTACTGAAACAATTTGGTTGAATTATCTGGTGGACAACCATCTGTTGCCGTTCGTCAACCATCGTTCGTGTGCGTGATGTGCGGCGACAAAATTTGTTTATGAGTTTGTGTGTTAGAGCGCCTATATTGCCGCGGAGGCACCCCACATACAACACATACATCCCGCACAACGCAAATTTTTATTAAGGGGGCAAATAGGTGAAGAACAGCGTATTTTTAGTGATTTTCATAATTTTTTTAACACATAAGGAATATATATATATATATATATATATATATATATATATATATATATATATATATATATATATATATATATATATATATATATATATATATATATATATATATATATATATATATATATATATATAGCGTTCGTCTAGAGCTCGGCTGATGACGGCTGAAAGGCTAGAAACCGGTCCCGAGAGACACGTGACGTCGCATGGTTGACAGTTCGGCGAAGGCGATAGGTGCCACCACGTGGAGAAAGGGTGAAAGATTTCTGTAATATTTCCCTTCACGGTTCCATTACGCTACCTTGTGGGCATACCTGGTACTATACCCAAGGTTCCAGGCAGAATGTTACGAGCGGTCCTGACTGCTACGAGCATTCGCCGTATGATGGCGTGAGTTGCGTGCGATCACGACCCGTCATTACCCGTCTATTATATATATATATATATATATATATATATATATATATATATATATATATATATATATATATATATATATATATATATATATATATATATATGCTGAAGACTTCAGACAAGCATTGAGAATGCCAAGTGTGACCTTGGCGAAACGTCTGCACGTTCCCAACAAACGGGACACAAACGATCGGATGTACTCCCGGACTAATAGTCTAGAGTATTTTTCCATCTGCGAAACACTACGAACTAACATGTTCTAACATGTAGATGTTAAAAGCTGGTGGTCGGATTTTACATAAATCAACAAGAAAACAAAACAAAAAACACTAGTAAAATTATACTCAAAATGCCTCAAACAAGAAGTACCCAGCTTATGGAAAAATGCAGAAGTGATTCCTTTACATAAGAAAGGAGCTCGGGAAGATATAAAGAACTACCGTCCAATAAGCCTCCTATCAGTGGTGTATAAAGTTTTCAATAAGATAACATCCAAAAGAACACTAAGAAAAATTACTGACGCACAAACAAGGGAGCAAGCAGGATTCAGAAGTGGATTCAGTACAATGGATCACATCCAGGTTTTACAGCAGTTCATAGAAAGACACAACGAATACACTATGCCACTGTACTTGGTTTTTATCGATTATGAAAAAGCACTTGATTCAATCTCGAAGCGAGACATAATGGATGCATTGCTTAATCAAGGTGTAGAAAAAGCCTATGTAAACCTACTAGGATCGATATATGATGAAGCTACAGCGACACTCCTTGACAATCTTGAGATTGGAATAAATGTAGAGCGAGGCGTACGGTAGGGTGACGCAATATCGCCTCTTCTTTTCTCAGCCTGCCTGCAAAAAATGTTCCATAATCTGGACTGTGAACCATGATGGAATAAGGATTAACGGTGTGTACTTAAATCATCTTAGGTTCGCAGATGATATCATTCTTCTTTTACAAGACCCAGAGAAACTGCAAAGACACGTACAATAGCTGCAAAGGGCTGGGAAATCATTTGGCTTAAAAATAAACCAGAAGAAGAGTCAGGTCATGTTCAATAAATTTGCTGAGGACAAAAGGATTTCCATTTTAGGAACGGATTTGGAAGTTATGGCAGAGGGTTTCAATGGAAGGGGATACGGCCCGGGAGGTGGAACGACACGTTAAATGTGGCTGGCAGGCATTTGGCTGGCTCAACATAGTGTTTAAGAGCAAACTACCACTTTGCCTGAAAGGTCTTTGATCAGTGTATCCTGCCCATTAAGACATACGGAAGTGAGACCTGGACACTCACATCACAGTCAGTTTAAAATCTTCGATTAGCACAGAGGGGAATGGAAAGATGTATGCTTGTTATTACTAGACGGGATAGAAAGACCTGTACATGGATCAGTGAACAAACGAAAGTGACTGACATCATTGGAAGAATAAAGCAATTGAAATGGAAGTGGGCAGGCCATGTCGCGAGACGATGGGACGAAAGATGGACCAGGGCAGTCCTCGACTGGATACCACTTGATCGCAAACGTCCACGGAGAAAACCGAAAACACGATGGACTGATGATATTATTAAGTATATTGGACCCAAATGGCAGAGGAAAGCTCAGGACCGCGAGAGTTGGAAACATGCTGAAGAGGCCTTCATCCTGCAGTGGATTGATACGGGTTGATGATATATATATATATGCCCACAAGGTAGCGTAACGGAACCGTGGAGGGAAAATTCGGAGAGGCAATCGGGGCCAGACCAAATCAACTGGCAAACTGCTTTCCTTGCGTTCGTCTAGAGCTCGGCTGATGACGGCTGAAAGGCTAGAAACCGGTCCGGAGAGACACGTGACGTCGTACGGTTAACAGTTCGGCGAAGGCGATCGGTGGCACCACGTGGAGAAAGGGTGAAAGATAGAGTATATTCTGAAATTTTCCAACATTTTCTTCAAAAAATAATGGAGATATCAGCTGCCGCGCATTGTAAGTCGCCATCCGGCTGAGCAATTTATGTACATCCTGGAGACCACAATTTTCATCTGAAATCAATTTTTCAACAAATTTACTTTTTTTATAAGTATCTCTTTTATTTGAACCTCACTTCTCACAAAAAAAATCGAAAAATTAATATTTTTTGCGGAATGTGAAAATTTAGTATGATTTTTACCATTTTTTTGTACTCATTTTTGCAATAAAAATAGTTAAAATAAAGATATTGTTTGGGATTAAGGTTGAAATAAAGCGTATTTATATAAAAAAAACTATGTGCTGAGTTTGATAACGGTTGATCAAAAACTGTAAGAGCTAGAGTGTACACAAAAAAGTCGTTCCGAGAAAAACTCATTTGAAAATAAGCGTGAAATAAGAGTGAATAAGAGAGAATAATTTCTCAATCAAGGTCTTTATTGTTAAAAGAAACAAAAGAACATCTTCTAACCTTCTTCTTTCTTCGACCTCTTGGTACTACATGCCACGCGCTCAAACCGTTCGACTGAGGGACACTCAGTCAAACGCATATAACTTTTAAACGGTTCGAAATTTTGTTTTGAAATTTTCAGAATATATTTTTGAATAGTTCCACAATCGATTTAAAAAAAATAATTTTATGAAGCCTCTACACCGATCTCCCCCCTTAATCTGGACCCAGCTTAATGAAGAATGTGCTGATTGACCATTCAAATATTTACTATCTAACAATTCTATATTTACATTTGGAATAGCAACAGATACATAAGAATCCGACTAAAGCCATCTATCTGCAAAATGTGAAAATACTCTATCGACAGGCCAATATTCTGTCAATTTATACACATCAAAAACAACAGAAACATAGAAAACATACATCAACAAACAGGGGAAAATAAATTTTCTGTCGTTGTGCCATGTAAACATTTTAAATGGAATTCACGAGTTCGATTCGACGTCCCCTTTTTTATACATAAAATTCCGTTACTGTATAGAATTGAATGAGAGAGGACGGTAATCTAATTTGCCAACTTGCCCCTGGTGTAGGACCGAAGTTTAGAATCGAAAGTCTCGACGATTGTCGAAACAAGAAAATGGTATTGTTGATAGTGTTAACCGGGGCTCATTGGTGCATTTTCTGATAAAAGAATAAAATTTCTTTTTTTATCTTTCCGTAAGTTATTTTTGAGACGTTATTTAAAAACATTTATTACATAGGGTTATCCAATAAGAGTGTGAGAACTGCAAAACGAGGCACAAGTATCAATACAAGTGATTATCCAGTAATTTTTATTTTTTAATTGCGCGATAACGTAAACCTAAAGGGTTATTGCAATTTAATGTGATTTTGGAAATTCGAAAATAGAAAATAATATGTTTTTATACACAGTTTATTATGTATTCAAACAGTTTTAAGAATCCGGAACAGTTGGCGATAGGCCTGGCATGACAGATCCCAGAACACACATCCCAGATCCCAGTGCGCAGAGCTTTTCTCCACGCAATTTAGTGCAGAGTGGGGAAACACGAATGCTGGGTAATTCCGAACGTAACAGCTCTAATATGTTAGAAAGAGATGAGAGCATTTTCTTAAAGATCACAGCACCTGTAGTGCCAGGCAAGAATATGAGAGACAACATTGTCTTAAATCGTTCAACAATGCAAATCAAGGATTTTTTAATCAGCCAATCTTTGTCATTTAACAATAATAACGTTCCATCCATCTATTTGTTTTAATAGATTCCGAAAATAAAATTATACAGAGTGGAAACCTTATATGATATGAAAAACTCACCATAGTTATAAATTACAGAGGTCAACAAATTTACACCTTTTTGAGGTAATATTTATGAAAATAGGGATATGTGAAACGTATGTAGTGCTATATTTTTTTGTATATGTCAATGATAGTTACATTGACAACAATAGATTTTCGTGACAGTGACATACTACAAAAAATATATATAGGTAATGTTTACTGTGTGATTGTTTATTGTACTGATTGTGTATTCAAATATTTAAATTGTTTAATTGTATTCTTTAGAATCGGGAACCATATTTAATTTAAATCTACCGAAGGCATAGCAATACTATTTTCTGTCTATTCTGTTTCTATTATTTTAATCTTCTGTATTTTGTTACCGATTCTTTTAATATCGTTTTGAAATTATTCCAATTGATTTTATGACCCGATTCCCATGCGTGTTGACAAATTCTAGATTTATTAAAATCGCCCTTTCTAAGAAGGTTTTTGTGCTCTTTTACTCTAACATCTAACGGTCTAGATGTCTCACCTATATAGAATTTGCCACATTCGCAGGGAATTTTATAAACCACATTTTTGGTATTTTGTTGTATATTGTTTGGTTTAGTCTTTGTTAATAGAGATCTAAGAGTACTTTTTGTTTTAAATGTCGTTCTTATGTTGTATTTATTTCCTACTCTTTTAATTGTGTCAGAAATACCGCGGATATAAGGAATTGTGAGGTTAATTGTTTAAGAGTTATTATTATTGATATTAACAACTTGTCTGTTTTGTCTAGTATTAAAATTTTTAAGCGATTTATCTATAAAATTTTTTGGGTAATTGTTCTTTATTAAAATGTTTTTTATGTGATTTGTTTCTTTTTGTAGTGTATCACTGTAATTAATATAATTATTATATTAATTACAGTATTATATTATTATTAATATAATATATGTGTAAATTAATATAATTTATTTTTTAGTTTAGTTTTGAAAACGGGGGGAGAGTACCCTCCGAAACGTTAACGTTAAAAGTTTGTAACATTTTTTATAACATTTTTATATATTTAAAATTTTGTTCGTTAGGCAAATTTATTACAAAAAAGAATCACTGAGAAATTTGTCTCCGTTTGGTTTTTTGTTTTTACATAGTGATTCTTTCTTTAAATAAGAACAGGTATTTTTGATATTTTTTGAGTTTTAGATAGTGGCGAAAAACCCAAATAAAAGAAAAAAAATATATGAACACGCCACAATCATTCAGACATTACAGTTTTTTGTTACAGGGGGTCGGTAGTGGGAAAAAAAGAATACGACAAATTTTTACAATTTAATATTTATTTAATATAAACATGTAAAACGTATTAAATCAATGCAGACATTACTGTGGATTATGTGAATAAAATATATCGGGTTTCTCACGGTACACGTTCGTTGGAAGTTTTCGTGGTTAGAAAAAACTTTTGGACTTTGGCGTTATTTAGAATTATCTTTCATTTGAAACTATTTTCAAGGTCATAGCCCTTCCGGTTATCCCGGAAGTCGCCAGTAACTTCGTTATTTTAAATGGCACACTCCATATATATTACTTAATTTTTGGATTTCAGAGAAAATTGCATGATGAGTTCCATCAACTTTCCTTATACCTATTTTGAACTCTTTCTTAAATATCTTTTGCACATTTTGAAAGGCATGTAACCATATTTTCAACAGTGCACCTTTTACCCATTTTTGACTGATGCTAAGCGCTTCTGAGATAAACGGAAGAAGAAGAATGTGACACTCTGTATTTTATAGGATGGTCGGATGCAGAACTCGATTCTGCATCGATTCGATATAACTTTCCCTATATCTATCTCCAAAGGTTTTCTTCCATATTTTAATGTGATTTTTGGCAGAAACCGATACATTGTCATCGTTTGTTTTTCGAAACAAAATGAACGGCAGAAATTTACTTTAATTAGAACATGAAAATAAAACAGGAACATAACAAAATTTAGATCGTAATAACAAATGAAAAATACAAAAAATAGAACATAATGACAAGAAACAATAAATGAATGTGAAATTATAATTGTTCTATATGACCGCCATTTTAGTTCAAACACTGGATAACTCTGTCATATACTCCTCGCGAAGCAGACCTCAGGATTTCGTCTGGACTTAGTGAACACATCGTGAACACGGTTCAATAATTCCTCTCTAGTTTGTACAGGCCAGGAGTACACTAGTTCCTTTATACGGCAAAATACGGTGAAAATCCAAGGACGTGAAATCGAATGATCTGGGTGGCCAGTTCCAGGGTCCCTGTGTCCAAACGTCGTGCTGGGTCCAATTTTTATCTTCAATTTGCCACTTAAAATATAAAATATAGGTTTTTTGACTTCCTCGGATATAGACCTATAGCCCATTTATTGAAGAAAGAAACTAAACTCATCCATATTCACGCATATTGCACGTAATCGTTACAGGACCGCACTAAGAAATGTCTTCTTTTTGTGTGGGGTATAGCTAATATCGACAGCTTCATCAGCTGTGTCCGTATCAGACATTTTATGGAAACAAAATATAATTATTAATAAATCGAATGCAATTCAGAACTTGCCATTTTCTATAAAATCAACTTCAACACTCAACACGAGATAGAAACAAACGAAATTATAGAACTGCCCAAAGGTTCCTAGAATACTATGGAAATACCTCCTCTCCGGTCTTGTGGTAATTCCTACACTGTCCAGTCCAAATTTAGGTATAAATATTTTCAATTATTCCATGATATAAAGGAGAAGCAGGTAATTGAAAATAGGACGTACTAGGTCATTTCAGTGAATAGCTGTTTTAATAACTACCTAAATGAAACGCAAAAGAGCATTCTCATCAATGTTCCAGAACTCATGTCGACCTGTGTAATTTAAGATGTTTAAAGCAGTGCCATTTGCAGACTTTTTATATCAAGATTGACTATTGTTTAAATGGTATTGACTGGGATTTGAATTAATATAAAGCAAAAAAGTATATAAATTACACCATTTTCATAAAAGATTCACGATATTAAATAATTTTTACATTATATTACTGCATGACAGTCACATTATCAGAAACAAAATACGATATACAATTGTTTACATGTTCCTTTGTGATACATGTTCACGATATAACGAGATTTTTTTCTTATTAATCAATTGACATTTGTAATTTGACCTGCAAATCAAAATTGTAAACTCTACAGGATTTATCAATGTAACTATTTTTGGAATGCAATGTGCACCAGATAATGACCTAAACGGAGCATCCGATATTTATAGGTCAAAAAATGATTAAGTGGCGTATTTAATAGAATCTCTCACATTCAATAGATCTTTTCTTCTTGTTAATTACGTGATTGACAACTGCTTTTACTATTTTGGTTGTTGCGAAATAAATTACTTTAATAAATTAGAACTATATAATAAAAATTGCCATATAAAAATTCATATAATACGGGAAACATACAATTTATTCAACTGTTCAAATATAATATCATCTGGTTTTACAAAGAGAAATCCCTTTGCCAATGAGGATTATATTAAGGTTTAGAATATAGTCCTATCGGCATCTAACGGCATTTTGCAGCTTACTTCAATGGAATAGAAGGTAATGCTAATTTTATTCGGAGTCATCGCGACAAAGTTAGAGAAAATGCTCAGGTATGAGCATTTAGGACATTTGCGTAATGTAAAGGCCAAGACAATAAACTGTAAGCATAGTTTGTATTTGAAAAAGGCACTGTGTGTCGAAACAACTGTCATACATACAATTTTAAATATAGTGGAAATGTTTAGATATTAATCTTTGCTTATTGATTTAAAATGAATGTCTATCAAATATCAGCTACATCAAAATCTGATTCGAATTTAAGCAATTCTATAAAGATCTGGATACTGCAGACTAGGTGAGAGTTTAGCAATTTCGATGAGCGGGACACGTGGCAACAATGCAGGAAAGCCAAATACCAAGGAGAAACACGGAGAGACGAATAGTGGGTACTAGAAAGAAAAGTAGACCAAATATTAATTAAGAGATAATTAAGTAAGACATAATGATGAAGAAGAACAAGAATATGAAGAAAGGAGAAAATTATTAATAAATGGTCTAAACAAATACATTGTGTCAAAAATATATTGGACGTCACAACTAATCAGAAATATATTATTGTTTTGTGTAAATGTTTATATGATAAGCTTATCAAAAAACCAGTGGTGGCTCGTGAGGAAGCGCGTTGGGGCGCCGCCCCTCCATCATTTATCACAGTAAACATTTTTTCAGAGCAAAACACCATATTTTATTTCCGTTCAGTGTCTTTCATTTAACTCAATTTCCTGGTTCACCCGGGAAGGATTTCCAGGGTTCACCTTCTGTAAAGGAGTTCATTAGCACGAAAAGTAAAAAGGAGGAAGTGAAAAGCGATTACAAAATTTATCAGCACTATTTTCTTCTACGCCCTCTACCCACGAACCGCCACTACCAAAAACTACGATTTCTTGCAATAAATTATCTACTAATAAAATATTTTAGTCAAATCACACGTCATCTATTAGTTAGTTTGATGGTTTGCACTTTGACAATAGCTAAATTCTAAAAAAAATCTCTCCAACTTTGGTTGGTTGTATAGCAACATATCCTAACCAAATCCAAATATTTTAAAGCATGTCACACAAGATGACCGAGATGGTAATTAACGGTTGTCTTAGATGCATTTAAAGCATCAGCAAGTTCACGTTTAGTTGTCGCAATCAGCATTAATCAAGGTTCTTAATATATGATGAATATATGGAGATGGGCAGGCGATATGACGAAAGCAATCTTGTGATGAATACCGCTTGAGCATAAGATCTCAAGAAGAAGAACTAAAACACGATGGATCAATGACATCAAGTATATCGGATCCTCCGAATGGCAAAAGAAAGCTCAGGACCACGCGAGTTGGAAGCATGTTGGATGGCAGCATGTATGTATGTATGTATGTATGTATGTATGTATGTATATATATATTTCCATAAGAATATGGAAAAATGCAGAAGTGATCCTTTTACATAAAAAAGGAGCACAGGAAGATTTAAAGAACTACCGTCTAATAAACCTCCTACCAGTAATGTACAAAGCTTTCACTAAAATAATTTCTAAAAGAATATTTAAAAAACTGAATGATGCACAACCAAGAGAGCAGGCAGAATTCAGAAGTGGATTCAGTACAATGGATCACAGCCAGGTTGTACAGCAGGTCATAGAAAGGCACAACAAATACACCATGCCACTATGCTTGGCTTTTATCGACTACGAAAAAGCATTTGATTCCATCACAAAGCATACGATAATGGATGCACTGCTTAGCCAAGGTGTAGAGAGAGCCTATGTAAACCTATTAGAATCGATATATGATGGAGCTACAGCCACTTGAAGTGGGAATTAATGTAAAACGAGGTGTACGGCAGGGTGACGGAATATCGCCTCTTCTTTTCTCGCCTGGCCTTGAAGAATTATTCCGTAAACTGGACTGGGAGCAGGATAATGTAAAGATCAATGGTGCAAACTTAAACCATCTTAGATTTGCAGATGATATTATTCTCATTTCACAAGACCCAGAGGAGCTGCAAAGACGCATACAAGAACTGCAAAGAGCTGGCGAACCATTTGGCTTGAAAATAAACCTGAAAAAGAGTCAGGTTATGTTCAATAACTTTGCTCAGGACAGAAGAATTTCAGTTTTAGGAAGGGATTTGGAGATTGTGGACAGCTTTATATATCTTGAGCAGAGGATTTCAATGGAGGGGAATACCGCCCGGGAGGTGGAACGGCGTGTTAAATGTGGCTGGCAGGCATTTGGTAGGCTTAACGTAGTGTTTAAGAGCAAACTCCCACTTTGCCTGAAAAGGAAGGTCTCCGATCAGTGCATTCTACCCGTTATGACATACGGAAGTGAAACCTAGACACTCACATCGCAATCAGTTCAAAAACTTCGGGTGGCACGTAGGGGAATGGCAACATGTATGCTTGGCATTACAAGACGAGACAGAAAGTCCTGCGCATGGATCAGGGAACAAACAAAAGTCTGTGACATCACTGGAAGAGTAAAGCAATTGAAATGGAGATGGGCAGGCCATATAGCGAGGCGATGGGACGACAGATGGACCAAGGCAATCCTGGAGTGGATCGCAAACGTCCGCGAAGAAGACCGAAAGAACGATGAATTGATGACATCGTTAAGTATATTGGACCCGAGTGGCAGAGGAAAGCCCAGGACCGTGAAAGTTGGAAGCATGCTGAAGAGGCCTTCATCCTGCAGTGGATCGATACAGGCTGATGATGATGATGATTCCGGGTGTCGATACTAACATCTCTTGTTTATTTCTGTATAATTTTTAGAAGTTTTTGAAGGCCGCGTTGAGCCAGACTGGCGATGTTTAATTGTAGAATCACTGTGCAGTACAAGAATGAGTACTTAATATGCTAATATTTTAAGTAGAAAATTGAATAACAAAACCAAAGCGTTTATTTTGGAATATATCCAGTATTAGTATTAATATTTGCATTCAAAATAAATGATATTATTTATTTTTCTAATATTTAATCTCTACGATACATCGTGCAATGAATATTTCATAGTGTCTTAGGAATTATCTTACTATCGTGATAAAACTGATTTCTAGGAGTTCGATAATATTTTTGTCGCAGATTTAAAAATTAAAAATTCTATAAAATTTTATTCCTCGAAATTATTGTTTATTGCTTTATTGTCATATTGTTTATTTTTAATTGTCATAAATAATTGCAAAATAATTGTTTATAAACTTATATCATTCAATTTCATCATTAGAACTTTACAAAAACGTATTGTAATATAATTAGTATTTCTAAATGTCTATTTTCTGTATATGTTTAGATCCTCGATCCTACGTGAAAAAATAATTATACATTTTTAAATTATACAGTTTAAATTATACAATAATTTATTTAAAAATTAAAAAAAAAACACAGTTACTGCAAAGTTTCAAGTTTTTACTTGTATCGGCAGTCCGTTCAATCTTTCGAATGTTATTTAATTTTGATATTTTTCCTAATATCTTAATATTCAAGTATATATCCATCTTTTAAATTATCTCTCCGCCCCTCTGCGTCCTGATAGAGTTCCTTCTTTAGCGATGTGAGTCAGTCTATGCTTATCCAGCCTGTCCACATGATTTCGCCAATATCTGCGTTTCTTTCTACCCCATCTCACTATATCTTCTACATATCGTTGCTTTTCTATTCCCTCTGTATGATTTTGTGCTTGAAAAATAAATCCTAACTTAACAATATAACTAAAGGATTGAGTATATTCTTCATCTCCCGTCATTCTGAAACAAAGTCTAGATCGTTTTCGTCTGAAGTAATCGTTGCACTGTTTAACAACAAACCAATCACGTATCAACGGATACAATTTTGCGTTATCACGTTCAAATAAATGAATAATCATAAACTGGACGATATGACGGTCGTTCATTAAATAATTAATTTTGCGAAATTTTGCGGCTTTTGACCTTGCGATACCGTTCAAGAATATGTGTGTATTTACGTTTCGATCGTCGTAATTTTTGAAACGGCAGACGAATATTTGTACAGCATGGAGTTTCATCGAAGCTAACGCGTGATTATCCTAATCAGAAAAAAAACAAAAATTCGTTTTTGTTGAGTGGGCGTAAATATTCGTGATTAGTTTTATGTTCTTAACGCATACCATTTATATATATATATATATATATATATATATATATATATATATATATATATATATATAAATAAATATATATATATATATATATATATATATATATATATATATATATATATATATATATATATCAAAAGTAATTAGTTTAATTGGGTCCAGTTTTTATTTTATATTTTCAAACACTAATTTCTTTTTGCGTCTAATTAATTGAAACTAGGTTTTTTTGGAGATTTCTAATTGTAAAAGTGGTATGAAAACTTAAACTTATTTGTCTCAAATATTATTTTTAAAAATTTCAGATCAATGTTTATATAGGTAAAAAAAGTACGTTCCAACCTAACCCTCAGATTTTACTTGTATGATTCCGGCACTATGATGTTTTGCATTGTCATACTAAATAACATATTTTGAATTTATCCAGTCGTGAATAATAATATTGAACATTTATGGTTTTATTAGGATTTGGAACTTCAAAGTGAATAATTCCTGAAAAATTCATGGTCTTAAACCATTGTTTTAGGCACAACGAATACACCATGCCACTCAGCTTGGCTTTTATCGACTACGAAAAAGCATTTAATTCCATCTCAAAGCATGTAATAATGGATACACTGCTTAGCCAAGGTGTAGAGAGAGCCTATGTAAACCTATTAGAATCGATATATGATGGAGCTACAACCACAATTCACCTTGATGATCTTGAAGTGGGAATTAATGTAGAACGAGGTGTACGGCGGGGTGACGCAATATCGCCTATTCTTTTCTCGGCTGGCCTTGAAGAAGTATTCCGTAAACTGGATTGGGAGCAGGATGATGTAAATATCAATGGTGCAAACTTAAACCATCTTAGATTTGCAGATGATATTATACTCATTTCACAAGACCCAGAGAAGCTGCAAAGACGCATACAAGAACTGCAAAGGGCTGGCGAACCATTTGGCTTGAAAATAAACCTGAAAAAGAGTCAGGTTATGTTCAATAACTTCGCCCAGGACAGAAGAATTTCAGTTTTAGGAAGGGATTTGGAGATTGTGGACAGCTTTATATATTTTTTGTTTTTTGAACAGTTTTTGAATCAAGGCTATGTTTAGTCCCTCAAGCTGAGTATAATAATATTGAACATTTATGGTTTTATTAGGATTCAGAACTTCATAGTGAATAATTCCTGAAAAATTCATGGTCTTAAACCATTGTTTCTTCTTATGTGGGTTATTGTATAGAACCCCCTTTCATTTATAGTAACAATTTCTTGAAGAGATGTTCCTAAATCATTCGGGGTGTCGATCCGTTCGTTCTAAGAAGAGCCACAACGTTTCGCCAAAATCTCATTTTCAAGTGTTGTTTGTTCGCTTCGAGTGAAGAGTCCAACTCTTCACTCGGTGCTGCTCACAGAGGAGTTCTTGCAACGGCCAAATTGAAGGAGTTACACTACGAACTGTTGGAGCATTTATTATATTTACCAGATCTGGCCCCGTCTGACTTTCAACTGTTCCCAAACTTCAAAAAATGGCAAGCGTTTTTCCTCAAATAAAGAAGTTGTAGAAGTCGTAGATGAGCATTTTGAAGGATTTCCAGAAAGTTACTACAGAGATGGAATAAATTAATTGGAGAACAGTTTGAAAAAATGTATTGAACTTAAGGTAGTATACACTGAAGAATAAAGTAATTTTTTCAACTTTAAGCATTTTATCATTTCCTCTCCGCGAACTCCGCGAACTATTTAATAAGCCTAGCATAAAAATATCGCTTCGACTGAAGAGTCCCACTGACGGGCACGGGTCGTTGTGTGAAAAATGTGAAAAGATTGAATATATATATATATATTATGAAAATTATTAAAACAGCCTTAAAGTTGGTCCCTTTACAAAACCGTAGAAAACATCCGTGGTGGTATGAAGTTTGCGAGCAAGCAGTATTACGCCGAAGTAAAGCATTCAAAGATTGGAACAGTCAAAAAACAGCATTCAAATATAACATCTTTTTGGAAGTAAGAAAATAAACATCAAAGTTAATTAGAGAAACTAAAAAAACGTATGAAAACAATCAACTTATTGAAATAGAAAAAGATTTCCAAAAAAATAACACCCGAAACTTTTACAAAACATTTAAAACTAAATTAACAGGCTATCAACCCCAAAGTCTTTGCTTCCAAAACGAAAACGGACAATTAGCTCTAAATAATCAAGACAATTGCAAAGAACTTGCGAAATATTTTGAACAAATATTAAACTGTCCTGAGCCTTTAAACGAATTACCAACACTAAACCCTAAACAAACAAACCCAGATTCATTACCACCGAATGAAGATGAAATCATTAGGCAAATCAAGCGGCTTAAAAATAACAAAGCTTCTGGTGAAGATGGAATCACTGCTGAACTTTTGAAATCCGCTGGTCCAGGTAGAATCAAGGAAATAACCAAAATTCTACAAAAAGTTTGGCGAACCGAATGCATTCCGGAAGATAGGAAAGATGCTCTAATCCATCCACTGCACAAGAAAGGATATAGAACGGATGTAAACAATTATAGAGGATATGTCTTCTCCCAGTTTGTTACAAGATTCTATCCCAATATCTACAGGGACAGAACCTAAAATTGGTGACTATCAAGCAGGTTTTCGACCGGGCAGATCCTGCCCTGAACAGATCCTGAATTTAAAGTTGATCCTAAGACATCAAAAACTGTGCAATAAAAATCTCGTCTGTACATTTGTGGATTTCAAAAAGCATATGATTCTATTGACCGCGAATCTTTATTCCGAATCTTGAAAGAACAAGGACTAGATCTGAAAACGTTGGCAATTATTAAAGCAACAATAACTAACACAAGGTCAAAATTTGAATTCATGGGTGACATCTCAGAGCCCTTCGAAATTAAAACTGGAGCGAGACAAGGGGATGGACTCTCGCCACTCTTATTTAACTGTGTTCTAGAAAAAGTAATACAGGAGTGGCGTAAAAAAAGTCAGCCCTGAAAATTGACCAGCCCATTAAACTGGGGAGAACCAACATCAAAATTGATTGCCTGGCGTTTGCTGATGATCTAGCAATTTTGGCTCACGATATATTAATGGCACAGAAACAGATTGAAATCCTAAAAGAAACAGCAGAAAATGTAGGACTTCAAATGTCCTTTGAAAAGACACAATACATGACCTGCAACAGACTAAGAACACCATTTCTAAAAATAAAATATGGTAACATCAGACGAGTCTCTCAATTCAAATATTTGGGTGAAATAATCATGGAAAATGGGTTGGAAAAAGCGGCCAATAAGGGTAGATGTCAAAAACTGCATTGAGACTTACACAAATTATTTACAACAAAAAAGGCCTATCTAAACACACAGAACTGAGACATTACAACACAGTTATTAAGCGAGAATGTCTATATGGGCCAGAAACGCTCATTTTGAATAGAAAGGGAGACATCGAGGACATTGAAAAGAAGGAAAGAAAAATCATAAGAAAAATCCTAGGCCCCAAACAAATAAATACAACAACATACCGACTTCGAGAAAACCAAGAAATCAAACAATACACAGATATACATAGCGATATGACAAAAAATATACTTAAGTTTTACATAAAACGAATAAATCCGAGTAGGCTAACTAGACAACTAGTCGAATTTTATGAAAATAGGAGTAGAAGTAAAGTAGAAATAATTAAATGGATTGCTGCAATTAAAGAGGAGCTAAGATCAGCAAATATTACACAAACTGAAATTCAGGAGAGGCTGTTTCAGACACAAGGTTGACGTTTGCAGTTTTCTGACTTCTTTGGACTGCGTCCAACGAGATAACAGTAGTCAGGAGTTATACACCCACGACAGTCAAGTAATCAACAAACTGTTCATTTAGGCGAAGACGTAGTTTGTTATGTGTTCCACATGAGATTGGAACCCAGCAGTTGGGTGTCTGATGACACTCAGTACTGTTGTCTCATTGGATGGAGTCCAAAGAATTCTAACACTGCATATATACTCCATTCGACGGATCAAAAGTCGGCGAAAATTATAGGTGGATGGGATCTTCCTATTCTTGACGAGAGAGCACATGTCAGTGTCTTGAAGAGTCTAAACATCAAGAGACGAAATATGTGCTCTCCAATGGAAGGGATGGGTGGGGCCCGTTAAACTTCTCGACTCGCGTTTCGCTACCCATGTTGGCATAATCAGGATAAGATATAATTCAATCCAATTCATTGAATGGAAAGAAGAGAACAGAGATCTCCTGATGATGATAACATGGTGAGCAAAACGCGTGTCGAGAAATTAAAAAAGAAAAGTGATTTGATTTGGTGTTGAGTGGTAAATCTCTTCGAGTTTAGATAATATTGTTTATTGGCGCTCTCAAAAATATAAGAATTCGTTAAGATTTGAAGCGCTTAGTATAAATTCTCTTTCCATATAAAAGTAATATAATGCAATATCTTATTAATCAACATCAAAAAGTGATAAAATGAAACTAAATTATTAATAAATAAAAAAATCTGCTTCTGAACTCTGGCCAAAAGAAAATGAAAATATTAATGTATCAATTTTTCATAATGTGAACATTTTGCCAATATCGCTATTTATATTTAGCAAAACACGTGTCGTTTTAGTTCTAGGATTAGAAAAATTATGTCAACTATATAGTGTTTTTCTAGCAAAGTTGTATTAAATTTGGAAATATTTCTGTGAAAATAATTATTTTGAGTTATTTTGGTAGATCAAATTCTTATCAAAATATGTACAATACTCTTATAATCCACTGTTTTCTTTTTAAATAAATTAACTACTTTTTAGGAACAGAAAATTTGTTTATATAATGTTGTTATCATTTTATAATCATAATTATAAATGGGGATAATTTAATTTAAAAAATTGCAAAAACAATCTCGCCCAACGTGGGGCTCGAACCCACGACCCTGAGATTAAGAGTCTCATGCTCTACCGACTGAGCTAGCCGGGCTGATGCTCTATACGATATCAATAGTATGAAAGTCACAGACCATTTTCTAAGAGATTCTTTTCCCAAATAATTATATCTTATAATAAATTATAAAATTGGTAAAATGTATAACTCTATGACCTAACTATACTAAATATTACCTCTAATATAAATATACTATATACTATATACTATAAAGATTTCCAAAAAAATAACACCCGAAACTTTTACAAAACATTTAAAACTAAATTAACCATTAAATAATTAGCTCTAAATAACCAAGACAATTGCAAAGAACTTGCGAAATATTTTGAAGAAATACTAAACTGTCCTGAGCCCTTAAACAAATTAGCAACACTAAGCCCTAAACAAACAAACCCAGATTCATTACCACCGAATGAACATGAAATAATTAGGCAAATCAAGCGGCTTAAAAATAACAAAGCTTCTGGTGAAGATGGAATCACTGCTGAACTTTTGAAATCCACTGGTCCAGGTACAATCAAGGAAATAAACAAAATTCTACAAGAAGTTTAGCGAACCGAACGGATTCCGGACGATTGGAAAGATCCTCTAATCCATCCACTGCACAAGAAAGGAGATAGAACGGATGTAAACAACTATAGAGGGATATCTCTTCTCCCAGTTTGTTACAAGATTCTATCTCAATGTCTACTAGACAGAGCACAGGGACAGTTAGAACCGAACATTGGTGAATATCAAGCAGGTTTTCGACCGGGCAGATCCTGCCCTGAACAGATCCTGAATCTAAAGTTGATTCTAAGACATCAAAAAATGTACAATAAAAATCTCGTCTGTACATTTGTGGATTTCAAAAAAGCATATGATTCTATTGACCGCGTTAACTAACACGAGGTCAAAAGTTAAATTCATGGGTGACATTTCAGAGCCCTTCGAAGTTAAAACTGGTGTGAGGCAAGGGGATGGATTCTCGCCACTCTTATTTAACTGTGTTCTAGAGAAAGTAATACAGTAGTGGCGTGAAAAAAAGTCGGCACTGAATATTGACCAGTCCATTAAACTGGAGAGAACCAACATCAAAATTGATTGTCTGGCATTTGCTGATGATCTAGCAATTTTAGCTCAAGATGTATTAACGGCACAAAAACAGATTGAAATCCTAAAAGAAACAGCAGAAAAGGTAGGACTTCAAATTTCCTTTGAAAAGGCACAATACATGACCTGAAACAGACTAAGAACACCATTTCTAAAAACAAAATATGGTAACATCAGACGAGTCTCTCAATTCAAATATTTGGGTGAAATAATCATGGAAAATGGGTTGGAAAAAGCGGCCAATAAGGGTAGATGTCAAAAAATGGAAACGGCATTGAGACATATACAAAATATTTACAACAAAAAATGCCTATCTAAAAACACAAAGCTGAGACATTACAACACGGTTATTAAGCAAGAATGTCTATATGCTGCAGAAACGCTCATTTTGAATAGAAAGAGGGACATCGAGGACATTGAAAAGAAGGAAAGAAAAATCATAAGAAAAATCCTAGGCCCCAAACAAATAAATAGCACAACATACCGACTTCGAGAAAACCAAGAAATCAAACAATACACAGATATACATAGCGACATGAGAAAAAGAAGACTTAAGTCTTACGGACACATCAAACGAATGAATCCGAGTAGGCTAACTAGACAAATAGTCGAATTTTATGAAAATAGGAGTAGAGCTAAAATAGAAATACTTAAATGGATTGCGGCAATTAAAGAGAACCTAAGATCAGCAAATATTACACAAAGTGAAATTCAGGATAGAGGCTGTTTCGGACACAAGGTTAACGTTTGGAAGGTTGGCCAGAGAGAAAAATGTAGGAAGACTGGAACAACTTGGTCTGACGAAAGGAAAAAAGCTCATGGCGAAAGAATTAAATTAGTATGGGCGCAAAGGAAGGCTAACAACAACAAACGCCTCTAATTGTGCTTCGCGTGGTCCACCAGGGCCCATACGTGAATAATAATAATATACTATAGTATATCCTGAAGAAACTCATACTATATCATGAACGCAAAAACTAATACACCTCGTTTCAGGTAATAAATTTTAAAAAACACGAGCTCCTGGTATGAAAAAAGAAAGTATAAGTTTCAGGGAAATAACGAAACGAATCAGCATTGCGGATTTCACCGCCATGAGAACATGCGAGAACTTTATGAGAGTACCTGGCCTAGGCCAGAGATGGCGCTGATATTTTTTCGTAAATATAATCTTTCACAATAATACTGTTAAACTGCGAAGTCGCTGCATGGTTTAGTTTGTGAAAGTTTTATTATTCGTATTTTTCGTATTATTCGTATTTAATATGCGCTATTCTTTTAGATATCGATATTGATTTTGTTAGTTATAAATCAGTCACAAAAAAAACTATTCCGATTAAAATATATCATATGTTCCCACGACTTCCTTACTCAATACCCATAAGATTGCATCTGAAACTGACAAATCTCATTACTACCTGAACAGTTCAAAACCAAAACCCTCTCTTCAGCATTTGATGGAGCAATCTGGTCCTGGAAATTTCAAATATAAATTCCTGAATCCCGAAACAAAAAAAAAAGTCGAAAACTTTCCACCTCGTCCCGCTATTTCCCCGCACTTTTTATTTAACATATTTTCCCTGAGTTGGAAAAGCGGCAGCGAAAGGGCTGGGCCGGTCTGAAGGGTGCGGTGAATCGTCAGCGGTGACGTGCCGAAGGGAGCACGGGCTTTTCAGGAATTTAGGGTTAATGCTTCAGCTAGCTGTCGCATTTTTCTCACAAAAATCGATGGATGGGACGAAAGCTGATCAGCTTCGATGAAAGGTTTTGTTTGCCAGTCAACAATCTTCAATTCTTCAATAATTAAACCACTTGTAATTTCTTTCCACCTATATATATATATATATATATATATATATATATATATATATATATATATATATATATATATATATATATATATATATATAATATATACAAGGTCCTAGCGACTGAGAATAATCTCACTAAACGGTTGTTCAACATTTTGGGAAACTTAAAAAAACAGATTTTACGAAATTAGTTGAAATGTAACATAAAAAAATAAAATGAAATAAAACTAATAATAATAATAAGAAAAGTGGGAGGAGTTGAATTGCTTTCTCATTTTGGCATTGTAATGTAGACCAGCTTAGGCTGAGATGCTGAGTTCAGAACGAGGATAATAATAAGAATAAAAATAATAATAAGAATAAAAGACTCGCTCAAAAATTTAAAACCATGTCGGAAAAAATATGGTCTTCCTGGTATTCTGGACGGAATAAGATTTCTGCCATGAACAGTTTATGTCTTCCAACTCTTCTATTTACATTTGGAACTATCAAGTGGAAAATTGATGAACTAACTTGATACTGAACTTCCGGAATCTGCTGATATATATGACATCAACGCAGCCGTATACGACGCTGCATCTCAGCTTGTGCCGCGTACGAGGGGTACGTAAGAAAATTGAGAATA